>CADDXX010000205.1:644023-728373 GCA_902810485.1 Alauda arvensis | reverse complement strand
CTTGCTCCCTAGGATAAGAGAAGCTACTTTCTCCCACAGTCTGCACTGCACAAACCTGTCTAGTTTAGTTCCTACAATCACCTTAGTAGCAAGAGGTGGAAAGAGCAGTTTTTTCTTTCAGTTCAATGTGGAAATATCAAACTGCTGTTACCCAAGCTACTGCTTCACATTTGAACTCATTGAGCCATATGAAGGAAATTTTTTAAATGTCAAATCTGTACTACAGGACTGTCCCTGGAGACAGAGGGGGTGACATTTGTGCTGTTGTGCTTATGTTACCTGCCTAGGAAGAGGAATATAACCAGCATCACTTTTTAACTGATAAATATGACAATAACAGGATAAAACATTCCTTAAGCACTGATAGCATGTACTTACTACTCCAATCCCATCATGGCTGTCACATCAAATAAAGGAAGCCAAGACAGAATAGTTACAGGGAATAGACTATGTAAGAAGATTAGACAAATGA
The DNA here is from genome assembly GCA_902810485.1 of Alauda arvensis. NCBI lineage: Eukaryota > Metazoa > Chordata > Aves > Passeriformes > Alaudidae > Alauda > Alauda arvensis. The sequence continues at coordinate 727,901 of CADDXX010000205.1, read as the reverse complement.
AGGACTGGCATCCAGCTATGTCCTTCAGGAATACAGATTTTCTCCTTAGACACAAGATTCTTTTCCCCCCTTTAAATACATTCTGTAACACCTACAGCTTCTGTAAAAGCCCCCTGTATAGGAGCATAAATCACAGCAGTCCCAGCAGCAGTGGAGCTGCAGTCTGCAGCACAAATCACAGTGGATTTCTTGAGGTAAATCTGCAAATAAAAGAGAGCTGTGCTCTTGTTCCCTYTTCCTAGCATTTATAAAACCCAACAGCACAAATATAAGCACCGAATATTTGAAACAGAAAATCACTCTGCTGATGGAGGCGTCAGGAGCTAATGAAGCAGGAAAACTACTAAGAGCAAATGAGTAGAGCTTCACTGGTATTCAATTGATAATTTCACCCAACAGAGGTTATTACAAAGATACCTCATAAGAGATCACTGCTTAGTGGGGTATGCAGTTTCAGGAAGAGATTTGGTTTTGATATTTTTAGTTTAGGGGAGTATTTCTATTACTTGGAAGTTAAAAAATAAATAGAATCAGCATCTTTGCCAACATCTGCTCAAAAAATCAAGCAATCGAACTTGGTTCAAATCCTGTGCAGGTCTTGATAACATTAAGTGATTTGACAGTAATTTCTTCTTCTCCAAATTATGGATGRATTTCACAAAGATTAAAAGCAAAGCTTATCTGAAGGTAAATAATCAGGGAGCCAGCCAGATGGGAACACAGAGATTTCAAAGAAGGTGAATCAGTACACTTTTGTTGCACATTTTCTTGTGCTTCGTTATTCAATCTCTAATAAGGATGGGCTATGAAGCATAGAGGCAGATTAATTTTTTTTTTTCATATCTGTTCACCTAATGGCATCACACCTAATCAAAGGTGTGATGCACAAACTTGGTTAAAACATTCTTTTTTGTTTGATTTTTTTTTTCTTGGAGAGAGTGAGGTTTTTCTGTGGTTTATRTTTGGTTGGTTTGTTTTGGTTTTGGTTTGCATTGTTTGTGAGGGTTTTTTTGTTTTGCTTTTCCTTAATGACAGAGCATTCTGGGTAAAGGCAAGTTGAGGGTTTGTGTTCTTTTTCCTCTCATAACTGGTAATTCATCTGTATGGTGATTTGTAGAGGCGAGTTTATGGCTTTCTCAGTCATATCCACCAAAGACTTCGGAGTCCTGAAGCTATGGCTGGGCAGTTTACTCCCATTGTCTTGAGCTGAAATTGGTGTCTAGCAACAGACAGCTCTCTTTGCCACCCCAGAAGAAATATGACGCTTATCTCACCTATTGTCTGTTCTCCATTTTTCTACCTGCCAAAAGAAAAAAATAAATGGCTGGGTGTAGGAAAATTTAGTGGAGAGTCCTTTATGTACTGAGTCATAGACACTGATGCAAGTATTTTAGCTGTTTGGAGGCTGCATGCTCAGGCAATAACAATATAGGTCAATCTGAATGAAATGGGTTTTTTTTAAGGAAGATGAAACCTTAGAAAGGAAGAGTTTGTGACATAATTTAAACTGTTTTCCTCCCATAATTAGCATTTCTTCTCATACAAGTTTTTCTTCTCTGATACAAGTTTTTAGTTATCCAAGGTAAAAGCATACAGACTGGGCAGCTCTTCAAGGAAAACCCTGTGGTGATGGCCGGGGAAATGCACATGTCCCCGCAGACACTCACACTTCAACGCACCCCCATGTGTTCCAGACCGTAGAGCTATCAAAATATTATAAGASCTTTTGTGTTTTGAGAAACTCAAGTTTATACGCTATGATTAAGGAGATACCGTTAAGACATGATTATAAATTATTATACTTTCCAACAATTTTCTACTGGTGGAAGAAAAAATATTATTACACTATATCTGACTAAAAAAAAAAAAAAAAAAAAAAGGCTGGCTACATTACTAAGGAGAACTGTGCTGAGAAGTCTGCCCTCTGACACAGTGGTAACTGCAATCACAATTGAATTCTTCCCCAGGCCAGCAAGTGAAACAAGTGAGCATTTAAATGTAATACCTAATGGATTTTTTTAGKAGATGAAAACCACTGTGTAGGCTAGCATGACTGCTAATCCTTTCAAAGCCTAGGGAAGCAGTGAGCATAAATCATCCATTAGATGTTTGCAAGACAACCGAAAGATCACATGCAATATCAGCCTCACCTCATTGCCTTCTCCCCTTAATGCACTACAAAATAAAATTATAAGATAACATTTAGAGTGTAATCACTTCTTAATATTTAAATTAGACATGGGAAAGCACTGATTTCAGAATTTGTTTTTCAAACTAMAATAATATTCTTCCTATGTTCATAACTCAATGCAGATCTTCTTAGACCCTTATGCAGCAAATTGGTTGTTACATAGACTTCTGAGGCAAATTCAATGCATACATAAATAAGAATTTGTTATTAATCTCATTATTCCCCACACACTTGAATTTGAGTGTTATGCAGATGTAGAACATTTGATAAATTTTTGACATCCCTATGTTTTTTAGCACAGCAGATCTCCTTAAAAAACTGTGTATATTGCATTAGATATCTAATCTGATAAGAGTTTAATTACCTAGATAAGGATATTTCTGTCCTTGCTTACAACTGTGTAACTCTAAAGTGGTTTTGAGTATTTTTATAGTATTTAAATGTTAATTTCAAAATAATTTTCCTCAGCACAGCTGTTGACTTGGGAAATACAGTAGGATGGGTAGTCTATATATAAAAACTCTCCTAGACATAGAGGTTTTGATCTATTAAAAATGCTAATGAGGGCTGAGCAAGATTTTCAAACATCAGTTCTGGACCCAATTTGATGGATTTTTGTTAAATATACAGGCCCAGAAATCTAGCATATTAATTGAAAACGTTCCCTGTGTCTAATGTTTGGCAAAATACATAAATGAGTCTCTTCTACACTCTCCTAGCTTCCATCAGAAATACATGACAGGAGCATGCCAAGCTTTTATAACAGGGTGCATTTGTGTAAATGCTCATCCAGCTCTGGCTGCCCTGAGTCTTGCCCTGGGTAGCATTTTCTTTTGATAGAATAAATTAAACTTTAAATAATGCAGACATATGCATGAACCTAATGTTTGAAATGTCTTTGTCCCTATGCCTTGCTCAAGAGAGCCTGGTCAGCCTGCAGAAGTTGCTTATTTCTTTAATGTATCATATGCCTGAAGCTTCGTAAAAAGGCAACTAAAGAAAGGATAGATAAAGTATATGCTACTTTCCAAACAACTAGAAATGCTCTTTCTTTGAACTTCTTTCTATGCAATATTTTTATGCAGTAACACAAGAGAGTTGCAAGGAGAAAGGCCACATCCACACTAAATAAGAGAAGGCAAATGCACAGCATTCTTCCACACTGGGTGTCCAGGTGCCRACTGACATGATATTTTGTTTGCACAGCTAACTGTATCACAGATATCAAGTAAGAAACAGGTTTATGAAGCTTCTGACTGAAACTTCACCTAGAAGAGCAAGCATTTCCAGAGCAAGTAAACAGACAAAGATAAATTAAACAGAAGGAAAAAAAAATAGGTTTCTTTGGCACAAAATCAAATTCATGCAAAAGCCAAGAACAGCTTGAGAGCCAATTTCATACTAATAAGCAAATGTTATTGACGTATGATGTTTTATAAAAGATTTTCAGAGAGGTACTTTCACACATCTCAATGGATTTGGAAGATAAGTATTATTTATCCCCATTTCACAGACAATGCAAATGAMTGTTATGAAACTGCTTGTCCCAGGACATGTTGGATTAAAATGGTGTTGTTTAATCCTTTCTCCACAAGGCTGCCATATACTGCCATACACCCCTGTGTATGCTGTAGCTTGTAAGGTTCTGGTCAGAACAAAGATATTTTTCTCCTGGGCATTTTTGAAAATTTTGTAAGTTTCTGTGCTGAACTCTCTGTCTTTTACTAAAGGCAATTCATGTCAAGAGTCTACCACCATGGCAGCTACTCCAGATAGCTGTAAACCATCCATGTGGTATATGAGAATTATGATCCTRATACATATACAGGGAGTTTCATTGAGTACTCTGGAGTAAACAAAACTTCAGTAGTAAACTAGGAGGCAAGAACAATCTGGGAACAAATTTCTCTTGGGCAGTAACCTGCCTTAAGTCTTCCCAGAGCTTGAAGGAGATGATGACATAATCAGTAGTAAATTCAGCGTGTCCTTTCCCTCCTTTGACCAGGTCCACTCTTGAGAAACAGTGTAACTTGGCTTCTGCTTTACACCAGATAGGTATATTTGAAAGTTTGGTTATTTCATGAAGGAACAGTTGAAAAGTTTCTGGCAGTTGCATTACTTACATTCATTCTTCCTTCCCTTTCCCATCAATTTTAGTACAAAAGAGGAAGTATTTTCTAATGTGCTCTTTCATCTTTTMCCCTGGCCTSAACGTTGGTCTCCTGTTGAGACATWACTCCTGTTGAGACATTCCTCTTTTGCAATGCTAACAGAAGAACAGTTACTCAACTACAAGTCCTCTGGAAAAATGCTGAAGGTGTTGTGAGGCAAGGTCTCACGCTCCGAAGCCACAGAATGGGTTGCACAAGAAAAAAACTGAAAAATAATTAATTTCTTCTAATGCAGTTCTTGATTAATAGCAGTCTAGCCTGCTGTTGCACTAGTGACATCCTCAAGGGCTCTTGACTTAGAAATACAGCAGATGGCAAAAAGATGCTGGCCTGCTCTGTACAATCAGTTAGGAGCATAACGTGTTTCTTCTGTAAGGACCCCTTTTCAAACAGAGATAAATAATTTATAACAATTTGTCAGTCCTTTTCTCTGTCTTTCAGCAACTGCAACTTGCTGCCACACRAATTATTTTCTTCCCTTTTTATACTAAGATTGCAACAGGCAAGCTGATCAAAAAACGGGAATACTTCTGGGCCAAAGTCATAACTTCAAGTGGGCATTTGATCCATGAACCTTGTTTTATGTTATGCAGAGACATCCATCTTAATTGCTATAGATTTTGCTGGGAAAGCATCTTGAAGTTCAGAATAAACTTTGCAGAGAATCAAAACTGGTCATAGGAGCTAGTTAATAATTTTTTTTACTCAAATATTAGAATATTTATTGTGCTTTAATCCCARCTGACAGCTAAGCCCCAGGTAGCTACTTGCTCACTCCCCCACAAACAGGATTGGGGAAAAAAATGAGAAAAATAAAAGTAAAAAACTCATGGGTTGAGATACAGACAGATAAAGAAGTAAACCAAAAGCTACACAGACAAATAAAGCAAAGCAATTAATTAATTCCCTCCTTCCCAGGAGCAGGCAGGTGTTCAGCTATCCCAAAGAAGGCGGGGCACCATCATGGGTAACAGTGACTTGGGAAGACAAATGCCATCACTCCAGATGGTTCCYTTTTACTTTTTCTTCCTCCAGTTTCATGTCCTGAGCATTACTCCATATGGTCTGGGATATCTTTGTGGTCAGTGTCAGTTGTCCTGGCTGTTTCTCTTCCAATTCCTTGTGCACCCCCAGCCTGCTCACTGGTGGGGTGGGRTGAGAAGCAGAAATGGTGCRCAGGTGTTGCTTAACAATATCTAAAACATCTCTCTATTATCAGCACTGTTTTCAGCACAAATACAAAACRGAGCCCTACACTAGGCACTGTGAAAAAAATTAACTCTACTCCACAAGTATTTAAACCAGCTCAATATTTAAAATGCTAAGACCTGTTACAYTAAATAGCTCTATGCTGCACCCAGTATAGAAAAAGATGATTCATTTAGCAGGAATGAGCTTTCACTAGAATCATTGGAATTGTAGGAAATACTAGAATTAGTGTGTTTTTGAGTATTTTCTGTGATACTGTTTTTATTGGTGTGACCAGTTCTACTTATGCACATGGAAAAATGTTGGAAAGCAGCAAAATCGTTTATTTAGAGAGGTGGGAACACTGGCACTTATATGGATCTTTCTTTTCTTTGAGGTGTGAGAGAGTTCTTAAAATCATAAACAACCTGAGTTGAAAGGTACTTGTGAGGATCATGGAACTCCTGACTTCACATGAACTAAAATTTAAACTGTTGTCCAAGGATGTCTTCAAYACTTGGCTTGGGGCCATGACTATTTTCCTGGGAATCTTGCTCAATTGCTTGACCAATCTCTTAGTAAAGAGCCTAATCCTCTTTTCTAATTTTCTAATCCTCAGACTGAACTTTAAGTAATTGCCAAGGGTCCTTTCAATGGACACCAGAGAAGAGATCAGCATSTCCTTTCCATTTATGTAGAATGTTGTATTGGTTTGGCACAGCCTGGTTTGTGGTAGCAGGGGGCCACAGAGATGGCTCCTGTGGGAAGTTTATAGAAGCTTCCCCCCATGTCCAGCAGAGGCAATCCCTGAAGGCTCTGCAGATGGACATGCTGCWGGCCAAAGCTGGGCCAGTGGGAGAGGTTGGTAATGCCTCTGGGATGACACATTTAAGAGGAAAATCAAAACAAAGTCAAGGGGCTTTTTGCTTGTAGCCAGAGAAGAGGAGGAGATGAGAACATGTGAGGGAAAAATCATGGAGACACCACGGTCAGTGGAGAAAAAGGAAAAAGTGTTTTAAGGGCTTATTTCACTTCTCATTATCCTCTTCTGATTCTGTTAGCAATAAATTCCCTTTGCAACTTAAGCTGAGCCTGTTTTTGCCCTTGAAGTGTTTTCTCTGTTCCTTACCTCACTCATGAAGCAGTTGCTAATTTTTTTCCTTCTCCACTGCCCAGCTGTAGCAGGAGAAATTGACCCTGTTGTTGGGCCAGTGTCCAATCACGACAAAGGTAGAAATAGAAATGGGGTCACCCCTCAGTCTCCTCTAAGGAGAAGAAACCTAACTGCTCCTCACAAGCCATACCCTGTAGTCCTCTCACCACCTTTTTTGCCKTCCTTTGGACATATTCTGGTATTTTTATATCCTTCTTACATAGTGTAGAGGAAAACTACAGAGTGGTTGAGGTGAGGACACATCAACAGTGGGACACTGGGTTCTGACTGGTCAGCTATATTGCACCTCAAGGTACAGCTGGCCTTTTTGTGGAAATACTTCCCCATTCGCCTCAGAAACTCACCTCTTTGGAGAATAAAACAAAAATATGAGAAGATACCACAGCAGAAAATACCAATGGTTATACTCCACTTCTATTCCCKCAGGCATTGTCCTTCACATATATTCATAAGTTAGTCTGAAAATATCTTACCATTTATTTACAAATCAGATCCACAGTGCTTCAGTCCAARTGTTTTGTAATGTCCAATGACAAAGCGTAATACCACTCGGAACCTGTTTCAGTGATTCTGTGATCAGTGTCATCCTTTACAATAAATCCAACCTTTGCAAGAGCCCAGAGACTGCTGTAAATTTATGAGTGATGTGTTGCTACCAAGGCRCCATTTGTTACCTGAGAGGCAGCAAAATACTGAATTTGAAGAAGTTATGTCCCACTTACGTCATAGTCCATGTGACTTAGCTGAGCATGTTAAATTTAGCTAGCTCCAAAAATATCAAGTAAGCCAAGGAACCCCCCTGCTGTTTTCCCTCTCTCACAAGGAATTAGGAGGAGGGATTTTTGGAGCTAGAAATCTGACTTGTTTTTTGGGGATTTCTAATACAATTTTCCTGGCCATTCATGAAGGTTGTTTCCCCTTTACTTCCACATAATATCAGCATCTCCCACCTTTAAACTGTTGATTTCAGACTGCAAGATGGAGAAATGGATGCTTGTTAGCAGGTCTTTTTCTGTTACTGGTGTGGGGGAGATGGGGGTTGAGAAAGTCAAACACAACTTTTTTTCTCTGACATCACTAAGAGCAGGACTGACTGAGACCTACTTTAGGCAGAAGTTTCCTCAAATGCTGTTAAAGTAAGAAAAATGTAAGGAAAACCATAATTTTGTGTCTAGTGGTCTAGGAAAAAAAGCTAAAGTCTCCAGGCAGCGATAAAAATCTCTGCAATATGACTTTTATGAAAAATTATCCTCACATTATGATGACAAATTTYTATCTGACCAATTTGATGACCAGGCTTTCCACTCTTTGTGCTGTASTGAGCTATTTAGTGACAAAAAGGGGGAATTTACAAGAACCTTTCAGTAATATAAGATTGTATTCTGTATACATAGGGCTCACTTCTACTGTTTCAGGAACATAATAAATTCTCTGTTACTGTGTGGGCTGATATGTAAACTGCTGCCATTACAACARTTTTTGAGGTAAATTTTTGTTTATGAAGTTTATGAAACCCAGTATAATAATTAGCATACTACACCTACTAATTAAAGTTATGATTTGTCATAAATAATTTCTCATTTTAATTGTTGATAATTCATTTTGGCTTATACATATGCTTCTATATYTAGTTCAGTTATGAAAATAATGAAATCTTCATGTCAGCATGTTTGGGTTTACTTGGGTTTAGTAGGAAAGGTCACTCACAACATATAATCTGTTCTTATAAGTCTTTAAGTGGTCCAMAACAATAACATTATTGTCTTTTGAATATACAGTCCAAATGTTCTGGYTCTCTGGGTGCTTACCACCCCAAAGCTCATCACTTTTCCCTGGTGACCTGAATTCGTAAAACATTTCTGAAGCCTTTCCTAAGCCTTTTAGTTGTCTTTCTGTGGTTCTGTCCAATAAAGATGACCTGGTCCTATTGGTTTTCCCATTCACATCCTAAATTTAGCCCTACTAGCTTAGTGGAGGTTAACCTTACAGAGATGAGCTAATCTTCCTGTTTTTCTTTCGGAGTTAATTTATTCATTAGAAATCCAAAGTATCCACTGAAGAAAGTAGTAGTTGTTGGAAAAGTAATTTCAGATTATAGCTTGGATGCCTTATTAAAATTCAGTTAAATGATTTACTGGAAATAAAATATTGGAATAATATTGTTTCAAACTTGAAATAGCCCYAGTGATCTTGTGGACTAAAATAATATGTTTATGTATTACATGCAGAATAAAGCTTATTTCTACAAATWAGCTTTGTAGAAAGCTTCTTAGAAGAAGCTTTGCCATGAAAAAATCCTCTGAAAATTAAACAAAGAGGCAAAGTGTGATTTTATGCRGTAAACAGTGATTGAGGAAAGAAGAGAAAACAGCAGGACTCTGCATGAAGCAAATTAATTCATGCTAGAATTTCATGCTTGTGTAGAAATTAAATTGCCCACTTCCTAAGCAGGACAGCTCCCTGCCATGTGAATTCTTTACTTTGTATTTACTCTTCCATTTTTAGTATAATTTGTTCTATGTGGAAGTCCAAATTTAATCTTCTACATATTTTAAATTTTCTTTTTTTCAATTATTCTACAAGAGTGTTTTTCTTTGTATTACTCCGAGGAAAGCACCATGCGGCTATCATAATTCCTTTTTGCTGCTGTTGAGAATATAATTTACTCTTGTCCCCTGCTTTATTCTTTTTTCCTGTTTACTTTCCATAGAAGTTRTGCTTCTAGTTGCAACTATGCAACTAGTGCATCTATGAAACACAATAATACTTCATCCCTTTTGTGGTATAAACATGAGAATACTGTATACTACTTGAAAAGTAAATGAAAACAACCAGCCTTTAAAMAATATATAGAACTAAAGTCAAGTCAAGGACAAATCTTCCAAGACTAAAGACACGAACAGATAATGAGCTGATTTAAACATTATTTATAACATGCTTTGTTTTTTTAAGTAAGTTTGGAAGTGAAAAATGTGTTCCAGRTCTTAAACTAGCATTTCCACCCATCATTAATACATTGAGATTGTGCCTGGAGCAATGGACTGTTATTTTCTCACATCCAGCTGAGTCTTTCAGTATGACAGCATGAGTTCCATCCATTCTTGTGAAATGGTAGCTACAAATGCAGGCAAAATGTAGGTACCCTTTATATGCTCTATAGGAAGTCTAGGATAAACCAAAGCACTTTGGAAATGGCATCACTGTTATGCTACAAGCTAAAATACAAACTTTCTACTGTATGCATTTCTTTAAGCTTCCTTTGTTAAAAGGTGTTCTTAAACATATCATACATGCAGTCTATGTCATAGTATGAATTGTTATGATAATTATTTGTAATTCATGATCTAAAACCTCTGTAAAACAAGGTAATATTTCAGCTGACTGAGAGATCAAAAGCCAATGAGGTGATTTTGTCAGAACCTCATTTCCAGAATCAGGTAATGGTTAAAAATTATGTTCTTGRTGTGTTTTGCTGAGTTGGAGCCAAGGTTCTGTCCATGAACTGCTAATCTTGGTGCTGTTCCAAGTGTAGGAATATAATGCAGCAGAATCCACAGATATGGTGAGATTTCCATTATTTCAAATGGATGTAATTTTTAATTGATTCCTTCTGAGAAGCTCTCATCAGATTTATATCTCTGAATTTGAACTCTAACACAATCTGGCCTTGAGCCAGGACATCAAGTTTCATCTTAAAAYCTTATTCAGAACACCTCAGCTCCTTGTTGATAATACAGTATGGAAAGTSAATTATCTTGTAGCCTGCAGAGGCAGTTCATCAATACAAGAATGATATACATTGGGGTACCACTGGAATGTCTAATATGGAAAAAAGTCTTTGAGACTTCTGTGCCTGTATATATCTTTACCACCACATTTCTTTTAGCATTCTGTGTTTCTGTTTTAAGGCTCAACATTGTCCTTCTGACATGTACCTGAAAAGATCTGAACCTACCAGYAGAATTTTTATTCCAATGTCTAGTTGTAGCTGAAGCTTCTACACATGTATCCAAACTAGCATTAATACATATAACTTGTTAAAGGCTTCCATAGTGGTTGCAGTTTGTTTTCCACTCAATCACCTCAAGCCTTCTTTCTGGGCAAGCTACTTAAAACATTTTTCCTTAGCTAGGAGAATTGCATTCACCATTTTCTCCCCCTCTCTGTGGAATAAAAATTAAAAATTTGTATTCTAGACCTTGTTTTCTRCTTAATTCTTCTTTTGACAAGTTAATATGTGGACAACTCCAAATTGCTGGATTCCCATTACTCATGACATGCTGAGGGTATCTTCAGCTAGTGTCTCCTTCCATTCTGACAAGGAAAAATCAAAAAAATCCTGATGATAAAGTTGGTATTGTCAATAATTTGACAGTGATTTTGGAAGACTTCTAGTCTCCATTCTGTTTAATTCACTCACTTTTGCACATGCAAAACTTGCATATAGTATTTTCTATCCCATTAACAAAATTCTTCACTATGTCTCTAAAGCACAGACCCTGCCCACTCTATAAGGACCTTRAGCCTGTCATGGTACTATCTCGTATTAGCTCAAATGGTGGAAGCCTTAATGCCTTTTAAATATGCTTGTGATGTCCCCACCATCAAAACACACTTTGGTCTCTATTAAGTATACTTATCTAGTATATAGTATCCTTATCTGTGGATCAGCCCAAACTCACTCTCCTGGAACTCCTTACTCCATATAAACAAATTAAATTGACAAACTTTCATGACAGTGACATTTATAGTGCTCAGTCACTGTCATGAAAGTTTCATGACTGTCATGAAAGCTTCAAGATCTGTACCTGAAATGGTGTCACTCCCTGATGAAGTAATAGCTGTTGGTTTAGCTTACTTTGTTTGATAGTGTTTTTCTGCCTGCTCTGTTGTACATACATGCATGCCTAAGTAGAGGAACACAGTGGATGAACATGCATTGTCAGGTGCGTATTGGACAAGCCAGGAATTCTGTGAGGTTTRACTAGCAGTGCTTACTCATTTAATTTAATGTCTGGTGATCTGTTCATGCCATTTATTTCAGGCTTAGCATTCTATCAAAATTTATAGAATGCAGAATATAGTAGAAAAGAAATGCACTTCAGAAAATCAGAACGGGCCCCAAATTTTCACAAAGCTTCTAAAATGACAAGAACATATTATGAAGTTCTTGTAACTTATTCTTGTCATTTTGGAAGCTTAGATCAGTAGTATGAGCATAAGTTCTGCATGKTTCCCTATACTAAATGCTCATTCACCATTTCACTAATGACATATATGCTTTATCTTAGTGATCCAAAAATTCAGTTGAATATTGTAATGCCATCAGTCTCTGCACTCAGCATCCTGACATCCAACAAACACTGCTCAAAAGTACTTTGAATTATCCTGTGACAAAGTCTATGCCACTAGCTGGTTTTAACAATATCCTAGAAAAATAAATGTGCCAGCTGCAAGCACTGTGAGTGCATCAAATACAGTGGATAAAACCTTAGGAAAAGCCAGGGAGGGAGTATAATTCTTGTGTTAATTGCAAGCTTTCTGGCTGATTAAGAAATGTTATTATTTTAGGCATTTGCTCTTAGTCATGGGTCAAAGTGCAGCTCTGTATGTAGTGTAAGACATGAATACAAAGGAATCTGTGCTGATGAGGTATTTTAATACAAGGATCACAAAATTTGAAAGTGAATTTTTGATGCCGTCTTCCGTATCTTAATAAAAGACTATCAGAATTCTGTCTGAGATTCTTCTACAGATGTCTGCAGTATTTCCAGGATAGCATCAAGCAAAACTGTAAAATAAAGAAATATGACCTTTGATTGTCTATAAAAATTGTTTCTCCAAAATCTTCCTTCGTTAATGTAGTTTACATTTGATTTTGAGAAAATACATCCCTTTCAGAAAAATATGCCATCTATTAAAAATAAGAAAAAGATTATCAAAATATCTTTATGTATTCTAAACCTATTGCAATCTTTTTCACTATTTGCTTTTCATTCCACTGAAAATGCTTTTGCCTCTCAAAATGTTACAGGAGACATTTCAATTACAGGTATGTCCCTGAAGTGGCTGCATTTCTTTAGAGAAGAAGCAATTCATAAATAATGCACATTACTTTCAGTCATAGGAAAGGGAAAAAAATAGGCAGTGCTATTATTATTCGATGCAGGCCTGGCTTGAGTGGTATACTTTTGTTGCTGTAAAGTAGATCTCCAAATCTGTACTGAGTAAATACTTTTTTTTTATTATGTTTGTACATGCTCATTCTTGAGCTGAGATGAATCATCAAAGCTGTTTCATCTCTTAGTCATCCCAAGGATTGGTTTCTTTGTTATATAGCAGAAAATATGAAACTCTTAGGATGTCAGAAGAAAAAGAAGCATTCCACTTAAAAGTAGTTGAGCTAATTTCATAATGACTTGACTTCATGTGCTTGGGCAGATTTATGCTGAAGAATCTTAAATATTCCACTCCACCCCCCCCACTTCTCAATTGTATCAATATAAATTTTGTGGTTTAYTCACCAGTTCAAGAAGAATTGGAGCAGGAAGTAGTCCAAAAATTTGGTGATTAAAACAGCCAGAAGGGCCTCAAAATATCTTAAAGTCTTAGAAKTTAAAGAACTTATTGTAAGAGAAGATTTATTTGTTTTATGTCCCTAAATAAGCCCTTAAAAACATACAGCAAGAACAGATGATGGATGTTTGGATGTTTCACTTCTGAGATGCAATTTTTTATTAYCATGTTTGTCAACTTATCCTTTTATCTTAATTAAAACTCATCCCTGCTGTTCTTTGTGTGCCATCTAATGTTACTATGAGATATTTCATGTCTTAAGTTACTTTCATAGCAAAAGGCAGTCTTGTTCATAATCTGAAAGTAACAGAAGAATTTCAATGTAAATTTGATATTGGCAAATATTTTTTAAGACATAGAAAAGTGTGAGCTTGCTAGAGAAAATTGAAACCACTACACTATTAAGAGAGTTATATAGTGATGTTTTTGTAGTGTAATTAAAAAAATAGGAAGCATTGTCAGACTAGATTTTTGGTACAGTAAACCCTGAAAGAAATTTCAGTCCTGACCTATATGAAAACRAGACTTCCTATTTGTCAGATGTGACAGCTCTAGAGAAGAAGTAGCAGGATAATTTTTTGCTGAGGGCATTATAACTTGAATGATACACATTTTCTTCAAAAATATTTGAAAGGGTAATGAAAACAAAATTATATTTAAATGCAAGCAAAAATAAAATTAATTGAACAGCCTTGCTTTTTCTTGCAAGAAGGCAACAACAATGTGGCTGCACATTTTCCTCTGGAATGACAGAGTCACTTATGCCCTTGATGCCTTGGAATGGCTATCTAGGACAGAAGCTAGACAGAGCTAAAAGAATAAAATGGTTATTTATTAAAGGCCTTAAATGGATACTCCTTGGGCAGTGCAAAAGCCTTGCAGAGGCTACACCCAAGATGGACAGTGGTCACAAGTTTCTGAGACAGATTTATTTGGTCTCTTTTCATATCAGGGGTTAATTGTCCAATTACAGTTTCAGATACTGAAGTCATATTCCCACAGTTTGCTTTCTGCCCACTTTTGTTTATACTTTTYGGGGTCTGAGGCAGAGGGTATCTTGGTTCTCGGGCCTGGAAKGATTGTCTTGTCCAACAAATATGTGAAGGGAGCTTACTAATATTCTATATGGAGTTCAGAGTTAYACACTAAYRCAATACAGGATCTGAAAAATATAAAAGCTAAAAACTTAAAGCATCACCATGGGCACTAAAAGCCCTGCCTGGCCCTGCCTGGCCCCCCTGAGGCTCTTGTCACCTGTCCTGTCCTCAGCCCAGGACCCCATGTCAGTCTCAGGACTGACAGCCTCTGCCCCAAAAATGGACGCAACAAGGACCTTGTCTGGCTCCCATAGCCCTGCCCTGTTGGTCCATGAGCTGGGCCGCACCTCAGGTGTCTCCATTCCTGGGGGGATGCTGAATACCCAGGGCTGGGGCTGCCCTTGGAGCCCTCTGCTCCCAGCCAGGGCCCTGGGGCARCTTCATTTACTGAACTCCAAACAGACCGCCTCATCCATGCCCTGGGCAAAACAGCTAYACCAATGGTTTGTGCAATTCAGTCTTTCATTTTTGTGAGAAACAGGACAGTTATTTGGTAAGAATAAGCTGGAATATTCTGTGCTGTTTATTTCCTCTCTGCAGCATGTTAGAGACGATGAAGATGTGTCCTTGTCTTCTGGAGGCYTCTCAGAGGTGCCAAAGCATTTCATCTCTGGAGATGGATCAGAGTGGACAGAGCTCACCTACAGTTGTCATAGAAGGAAGACAGAACACAAAGGAGAAGGAACTAGTGAATAGAATATAGAGTGAAAAATGAGAGAATAGAGTGGAAAATGGAGGGTTTTTTCCCTGCTGTTCCTGTTCTATTTCCTAGAACACAATTAGACCATCTGTTTCTATGAAGGGATGCTCTGCTTTCCCTTTCATATTCCCACRCGTACTCGACTAGTCTTGACCTCCCCTTCAGCAGGAGTACTGAAGGATGCCAGATGTTTTTCTACTCCAGGCAATTTGCTGCTTTCCTTTTGGCTTCTGCCCAGAGCTGCCCTGTTTTCCTGGCAAAATGTTCCCATTTTCTCATCTTTTCAATACATTCACAAAAGGTCACCACAAACACATAATGCTTCTCCGTATGAGAAGCTCTCTTTAAGCACTGTCTAATAAAAGCCCTAAAAAGAGGTAATCAGTAACTCACTCATCCTGGATGCATAAGCAGGGACTAATTATTAGAAAAAAACCCCACCATATTGTATCAACAGTAGTGTGGTAAGGTAACAGAAAAGGCCTTGCCTCAAAAATGTTTTCCACTTTGTGCAGGGAAGAAGATAAACAAAAATTTGACTGATCAGTGAAAGAAGTTGTGAGCTGTAAACCTCCATTACAACTGGGAAAGTAGATTATTCTGGGTTTGTCATTGTGGAGGTGTGATGTAGCTGGGCACAGCACCTGGAGTCCCTCATGGGCATTGGGAAGGCACCTGGGCTAAGCATGTCCTGGCATGTACATGATACAGCTGGATAACTGGAGCTAGTAACTGTGCCATGATTTTKTTAATGTTTCATTTCTCCCTTATACTGCTACAGAACCCTATGTAAATAAACAATAGTGTTTCCTGCTTTAAACAAGGCAGGAATCTTTCACAGTAAAAGCTCAGATCAGCAGTTCAGMAAGTGAGGTATGAAGAAGTACCAGGAGGGTGCTGCTGGAGCTGAGGGGTGGCAGTGGAGCAGGCAGGAAGACAGGATGCAGCCCTACAGTTTTGGGGGACAGTGGACAGCAGGGAGCAGTGACAGCAGCCAGGGTTACCCAGCAGGACCACTACATAAGGATAATGAGGAAGGCCCAGGGTGGGCCACAGCTGRCTGCAGGGACATGCATGCCCAGGCACAAGGAATGCAGGAGGGTTACCTGAAGGAAAGCTCAAGCCAGAGTCTGCATCCAGAGCCTGATGCAGGTCCCAGAAGAAGCAGGGACTTCTCAAGCTCCTGCTCTGCAGCTCTGCTCCCAGCAACTTGGGAGCACAACTGTGCTATGTCAGAGCTGTCATGAGCACAAATGGACAAACCCTGAGGAGAGGGGAGGAATGGGTTGAAGGAGGTATCAGAATCTGGCAGTGCACTGGAGGTCAACAGTGAGTGCCAGTGTTTATCCAGATGTTGTGCTTCAGCAATTACTAAGGTGGTATGCAAGGGGTCCATTTGTGAGCATATTAAAAAGCTGATATTGAGAAAGATATTATCATTATTTTTTCTCCAGGATGGATTCTTCAATAGTCTTAACTTCCAGGGCAGTTTCACAGATGGTAGAAGACTGGGAGTGTCAGGAGCTAAAGTGAGGAATTTCAGGAATACTAAGAAGGAAGTGAAAATCAGACTTTAATCTTGGCAATGTTTTCATGTCTTTAATGTATAAATCAAATACACCATGAAGTAGGAATAGTTAAYTAAATCCTTTTTGGTTGGAATTATTGCCAATTAGTTCTTTTTCGAAAACTGATACATCTTTTTCAGAATGATATTCTTTTACRGGACAGCCATTAAAGTTGTGTTATGGGAGGAATTCTTCCCACCAGATCTAAAGCAGTGTTTTCTGCTCCATGTAGGGTCAAATGGTGATTTTTCAGAGTATAAATCATGGTGGGGGTTTCATTTCTTGTCTACATCATCTGTATCCTTTTATTGGGTGGTCTGACTGGTAGACAATAAAATACTTTTCTCTCCTCTTGATTTATGTCTRTGACTTGAAACTTCCTGCCCAAGTGCAACAAATTCTTCTGCATTTAGARTACATGAGACTGGTTCATATAAAAACTGCTGAGTGCAAACACAGCATATTTATTCTCAAATCCAGTAATTCTGTAAGTCATTAAAGAACCTTCTGAGAAATATTTATGCATTATGAAGCTTTCAAATGCTTTCTTGTAATGAATATGCAAAGGACAATCTACAGGCTTAATTTTGTGTGTGGGATGATATATTTTGCAGAGGCAATTTAATCAAATATATATTATAGACAGATAATGCAATTGCATTTCTGAAAAACAAAACAAAACAAAACAAAACAAAGGTAGCTTCTTTCAAGGGTCCCTCTTAACTCCTTCATATTTTTACTTAGTGGTCTTCAGGTTGCTCTTTTTAAACTGAAATAATAAACTTAGTATCTGAATAGTTATATTCTTTAAAAGCTACAATCAAGCTGTCTGCTTAACATAAATAGGTTGCATGTAGATCTGTTTAATGTTTCACTAGTATATCATTTTAATGCAGAACAGCTTCTTTACAGGGAATTCAGCCTGTCACTGGATGTTTAAATTTTCAGTGTCTGTTGTCATGGCAACACGAATTGACTCTGGTACCCACTGTGCTCAACATAAATTAATTTAAAGTCATAGTATCTTTCTTTTCCTAGATGTATTGTGGTAAAAAATAGATACACTGGAAAGACAATTAAAAAGGCAATAATTCTCAGCTAAATATTMGTTTTACCTGTAGTATTCAATAAATTGATCTTTATTGTTAATGTATGTATGGAAAAATTTTTCCTCCATTTCTTGTGGAACCATACATTTCAAATATTAAAACTGACACATTTTGACCATTCTTTACATTTGAATTCTTGTCCTTTCAGTTATAGTTCCAGTACTTTCAAATATGTGCACTGAACTGACAAGTAAATTTTTATTATTTAAGATTTCCTCTAATTTCCTGATTCTTTTTGCAGTACTGTCATGCTTCCACAAAAACTGCTAACTAGTGTTTTATATTTAATTTTATCCTAATATGCTCTATCAGAAGAATCTGTAAAATGCATATAAAAATGAATTTGAGAGAGTCATGTCTTGATCCTTTGGTATTCTCATGGCTCTTAAGAGGATGAAGAAGATATATTAAATGCATGTGGTAAGGGACAGAATACTGTTTCAGCAGGCATAACAAAATTATTTTTTTCTCTTGATATTTGTAAATTCAGTCATACTCTGATCTATCCTCTAGATTAAAACAAAAAATAGCTGCTGTTGTATAGCATCGTGTAGAGTTCCTCAGTGCAGGAGACTGTTTTGCATGACATTGACATTTCAAGAAAATTCTGTGGTTTAACCTTCCTGATACAGGTAGGTGTTCCATGTTTCATTGCTTATGTTTTCTACAGTACAGTCCACTTTCCAGAGCACTAATGCCATAACAGTAATTTGAAAGTGTTGTGTTTCAGTTTCATGTTAAAAAGATTATTTAATTATTTTATGAATTGTGTGAACAAAATGCCATCCTTTCTGAAAATGTAGGCATCTCAAAGAAAGTTCAGTTTGAATAAAGTAAGTGTTTTTTAGGCAATGAAAACATAATTTTTCACTATTTATCCTGGAGATACTAAAATAAGAACATGGTTCTGTTTGAACAATTGTCTTCTGTATATTGAGTTTTACATATTTAAATGTTTTAGACTGCAATAAAACATGTTGGTCAGATTCTATTTAATTTCAGTGTGGAAAACACTGATTAACATTTAGGGCTYTAAAAATTACAGCTAAAATTCAGATGTTAATGTTTAGTTGTGTCTCTATGTGCCTAGCAATTGTAACACTGCCATATTGACACTTACTGTAATGAGACATTTAAGAAAACAGAAATCTGCTGCAGCTCTGCATGACTCATTTGCACCAGCCTCACACATTCATTAATAATCCAGMAGAGAGAGCAAATCCCAATACAAGGTTTCTCTGGGGATTTGGGTTGCTGCATTTCCTACAAAAATCTGAATGGCTGCAAACTCTCCTCATTTGGATTAATCTTCTGAGCACCTCTATTCCTTAATGAGTGTGCTGTCATTCACTGTGTTCAATCTTCTGTAATGAGCCTGAAAGCAGAGAGACTCGGATCGCTACTCTCATCTGTCACTGCCGGGACAATTACRGTCTCATAACTGACTTCATTTGCTGTCTGCTTGATTCAAACTGTAAGTGAAACACAATATTCTCATTCCTGAACTACTGAGAGAGATTTTCTTCCCAGTTCAGTGAGCAGTAAGTATCACAGAGTTCACAATAAAGATATGGAATCACAAGGGTGTGTTCTCACACAAATGTGGATCCAAGTATCACATCAATAAATGTATTGCATAGCACAGAGCTTGATTTTCAAGTTCACCACTGACACCTGGTTGCTCAATTGATGAACTCAGTTTGTCTGGACTCTCATTTCCTGGCTGAAGAAGCAGTTCTTCAGTGTCAGCCAGGTCTGGCAATAGGGATTTACAAGCTCTCTCAAAACACCATATAATCCAATATTTTATATTATGTTGCATTACTTTTTAAAGCACCTGTCTGATTGGGGAAGTTTCAGGTGATTAAGCTGATCTTTTTCTTTAAACTGCTTATTAACCTTAAGTTATCTTTCTGTTACAAGTGTATGTAAAGGTGGTATTTCTATAAGAAATAGGAAATTGTAATACTGAAACACTCCTTTCACTAGAGGTTTTATTTTACTAAATTGCTAGTTTTGTACAGCCAAATTTCCTTYTCAAGAGCAAGGATGATTTATGTAACTCCTGCCAAATAGTGTGTAGCTTATTGCATGCTTAACTTCACCAAGGAGACGATAAAAACAAATTAGTAATAAAATTTGTTGCCTGTTAGAGAATGCATAGCAAATGCCTCCAGAAGAATTCTTTCTATGATTTATTTTTTCACAAGCTGAGAGTCCAAGGCTTTTCCAGAAATACAGAATGCTATTGCTGGGAATATATTGTACGTTTACTTCTTTAAATGGTTGGCAAAATTTCCTAAATAAACCATTCTGAGTGTCTTTGCCGTTACCCTAGATAAACTTTCCCCCAATCACATGTATATTTGAATGTAAGCAGCTAAATCACACAGCAGAAATCAAACTTCCACTAACAATTTCCGCTTATCTGAAGAGCCAAGATTTTCCAAACCATAGTTTAGYGAGCCTTTTTTGTCTGCTTCCAGAGACTTTATAGAGGTTGATGTTATATTTTCAGGCTCTTACAAAAGAAAAAAACCAAAACAAACCAAGCATGATAACAAATACTGATGGTTTTGCCTTAGGTCAAGATTACTGAATTTTTCAGTATTCCCAGTTTCTCCAACAGTCATTGATRATGTCTTAATTGCTACCTAATAGTGCTTCCTTCTGATATTTGAAGTGTACCAACTAGAGGGAAAAGGACAACTCAAATTCAGATGTAAGACAGCAAATTTATCTGCAACAAATAAAGCAGTTTGCCTGACTATAACAGTTCCTTAAGAAATTATCGAAATTTGAGTTTGTTATCACACTGATCTTTCTTGCACACTTGCTGAATAATCTTTAGTCTCTTGACAAAGTTCATGATATATTCTTCTTAATCCTGAACCGCATTTGTACCCCAAAAGCCAGTGAACACAGAGAGAAACTTGCTGCTTGTTTTATGGTCTGACTCTTCATGGAAAGAAAAAAGAAGCATCATCTTGAATTTACTATGAGTTTCCTGKGTTAGTTTGTCTGGTATGCTACAATTATGTGAGCAGTGCAGTCAGGAATGCATTTAATGCCYCAGTGAGTTGAATACTCTTTGGATGGCAGTCCAAGTTACCTCAGACATGATTCAGAAAAAAAATTTCATCTTCTATGAAATGAAAAATTCGCTGTATAAAGTATGGAACAAAACAAAACAATCAAACAAAACCACGACAAAAAAAACCAAAAAAACCCAAAAAAAACCCCCCAAACCAAACAGAAAACCAACCAACCAAACCCCAAAAAAAAAAGGGTCTGCAGCAATAGATGTGAGCAGGGGACAGGAGATTCCTTGTGTGTTTTAGAGTAACATGTGCAGCAATACCTTCCCTGTGTTCATGTTTGACTTCCTGTGCCTTGAAATTCAGGGTCTCATTTGGACTTTCCCTACKCTATGTAATTTGCATTTTTTTCAGGAGAATGCAGTTTACTTTCTTCAATACAGGATTCATTTTCCTCAGCATTCTTTCTTCTCACTGAACCWGATTTTCATTTACATCAAGAACCACTGAGTTATTTCCATTTTAAAGGCTTTTGTACTGTCAGTATGATGGAAAAGGTCAGAGTGCAGGTGAAAAATCAAAGATAGTAGATTTCTGAAAATCTTGTTTGTGTCTTTTAAAGTGATCATCATTAAGAAGAGAAAATATTACCTCCAGTTATTTGGTTTTTTTCCATCCAAATACTGAAATTTTCTAAAGTTATAAGACTTCTAGAAGAAGAAGGCTGCAAAATTATTTTGAAAGCTATTAGAAACAGTTTCAGTACTTTCAAATTGAATGACATGTATCAATGAGCATTAGTTTATTTGAAGTAAAAATTTCAAAATGAAATTTTACTCATGTTACACATGGATTTCTGGCAGTAGGAACAGTCAGTACAGTGCAAATAGGTAAAAACCAGGAAAGTCCCATTTTCAGTTTATATGATCTACTGTTTATCCTTAAAATTGTGATTGAGAAGTCTTATACACTAAATAAGAGAACGTGGGCCTACCACAGACTGCAAAACACACAGTGAATTCATAAACAAATGATCAGATTTTTTGCAAAAATCTAGATGCACAAAGCTGTTTTTATCATTTCCRTAGGGAGATTGTTCCACAATCCTGCAAACCCTCTGCTCAGGAAACTTTTGCCAGTGAGGCAGCATGTGTTTCCCTTACAGCCATATTAAAGTCTTCCTGTTTCAGTCCTTTTAAATCACTGTTTAATGCCAGGCTATTGTCACAGACATTTACAGAACATACAAAGACTCTGCGATTTTTGTAGAAAGCCTAAGAGAAGGAGATAGCTATTTTTTATTCATATACTTTGGGAGAAAAATTTGATTGGCAAGAACAGATCAGCAGGCCAAACTATATCTGTCTTCTCTGTCCCAGTTCTTTGTATGCCTATGAAGAGCTATTTGTGGTCTTCTCTGTTGCTTTATTTTATGGCAGTTGTAAAACTTTATTATTCAGACAAGACAATTTAGTAATATTATCTATAACTAACACCCAGATTCTTGACTATAAAGCCTGTATATGAATAAAATGAAGATCTTTGTTTCAGTAAAGACATTGCAAAACAAGCAGCTGTAAATCATATGGAAACACACAAATATTTAGCAAACTTAAAKTCCATAGGGAACAGACTCTGGAATCTAAGATGTATCTGTAACACAATTGGGTCCACATTTGCATTGAAATCTCTTAAGCATTAGCCCTCCATAAATAATAAAGCAGATCCATGTGAATAATTAGAAATAGCTAAAGCAGATGGGGAGAAGCTGTATGCAGCTATGCTGTAAAGGTGTAGATCAGAGCTGATAGCACAAGGAAAATGACAACATYTTTGGCGAAGAAAGCAGCATTCAAGATATCTTCAGGTCAAGTGTCAGCAAGTAAAAATCTTTTACTGCTATTTTAAGTAGAGAAGCCTCTCTTTGCCACAAATAGTATATGGAGGAGTTTCCTGTAGGCATAGTCTGGTTAGCAGTAAAAAATTGTCACTGTGAGGTATCCATGTTCAATGATTTATTTCATTTTTTAACTATCTTCTCCTACAGAAACAAYTGAAATGAAATTATATCCCGAGCACAAATGCCCACTCTTTAGAAACATCTGAATCTCAGTGTTTATGTTCATTAACTGTTTGGCTTTCTTGGCTTTCATCTAGCAGCAGAAGACTGTTATCCTGGGGCAGGAATRTATAATAATTCCATTATCCCTTAATTAAAATATTGCATGGTGTCCAAAGGCAAATATTGTGTCTGTCCTATTTTCAAGCTGAACTGCGTGAGTGACCCTGTAATTCCAAGCAGCAGCCTCTGTACGTCAGAACTACTATCTGTGTCACACTTCACTATCATGGTGGATCCAATCCTTGTTTTACTCAAAGCATTGGAAATACTTCTGCCAACTTCATAGGGACCAGAACAAAATCCAGCCGAGAGAAACTGAATTTGCTGCCCAAATAGACAATGTTTTTTACTGGTTTCTTATTTTCATATTACCTTAGGTAGCACAGTGTATTTTGCCAGAATACCAATCTCTCAATCTGGCTCACCTGTACAGAACAAAAGCATTGCATTCTATCTGATTAAAAGACATACAATTAGCTTTTCTGTTTCCACTGGGACTACAACTGAYTGTTATGTCCTTGTCATGTTAAACAAACTAGCTTACCCAATATTTATTTGGTAAGTTTATTGCAAATCTGCAAATATTGCAGATTTGGTGGTATGGGAGATCACATGATCTAAGTAACTACGTAATTAGTTCTGACCCACTAGTCAAAAACAGTAATTATTTGTAATATATATGATCCTACTTATTCTAAATCTTAAAATAGTCATAAAATGTGTTGATTCAAGAGCAACAAAAAATATTTCCAAACAGAAAAACCATTTACACAATCTTTAACACTGATTTATTTCAGAATAGATGTACAGCTGAAGGAGATGTTTTCCGTTCAAAAATTAGGTATAAATGCCTGTTGTGGTTTAAGCCCAGCTGGCAGCTAAGCAGTACACAATGGAATGGGGAGGAAAAATGAGATAAGAAGGGTTTCAAAATTGACATAAAGTAAAATACAACAGTAATGATAATAAAAAAGAAACAAACAAGCAATGCACAATGCAATTTATTGCAAATTACCTGCTGACGGATGTCCAGCCCATTTCTGAATCTCCATCAGTGTGTTATGAATAGATTAATGAAAGATGCCTCTACCTGAATTAAGGTGCAAATGAGACCAGTGCTGGAGTCAATGATACAGACTTCATTAAGAGTAAATTTGAGGTAGAGAGAGAAACGAACAAACAAACAAACCTGGTGCAGGGAAGCGAGAGAAAGATCATCAAAAGACAATCACCACCCATTTGTCCTTTTGGTCCCTTTTCACCCCAGGCTTTTTGGTGTTGGGGTCCCAGAGTTGTTCTTCTGGGGGTACCACCCTTATACAGAGCATGGAATCCATGGGGTACATGCTGTTCCCTCAACTTGGGGTGATATATATATATATATATGTATATATGTATGTATGTATGTATGTATGTATGTATGTATGTACATATGTATGAGCAGTTGCTTCCTTGCTCACAAGCTTCCCAGAGTGGAAATTTTTGTCTGGATACATTAACTAGGATGTGCTAACCAGACCCCACCTCTGCCAGGCCTGGAATTAACACCTTCCTCTTSCAAATTCCTTCAGTTCCTTAAACTGTGGTGGCTAAACTTACGGAAAAGTTCCTTCTGTGGCCTTTTGAGACAGGGAACTGCACTCTTCAAGTCCTTACATGACCCCCCCTCTGTGTAACTCCTCCATTTGGTATACTGGGCATGACATTCTATGATTGGAATATCCCTTTGGCCAGTTCAGGCCACCTGTCCTGGCTATTCTCCCTGCTGGCTCCATGTGCAGCTCCTCACTGGCAGAGAATGAGACACTGCCAAGTCCTTAGCACTACTTACCAACAGTCAAAACATCTGTGTGTAATTAACATTATTCTCATACTGAATCCAAAACACCAGTTACTAAGAAGAAATTAACTCTCTCCCAGATGAATACAGGACATCATCARCCATCAATTTCCACCTCTTGTTCTATCCCTGATTCTCATTTAGAATGCCTTGTCACTTGCTGAAAGAAACACAAATTCTAGCGGTGAAATGCTGTAGTTATATGTTTGCAAAGATACAAATTTTAAGAGATATATTTGCTTACTCACGCAGAGATACTTGTAAGTGCCTGAATACTCAGTTAATAAATGTAATTCCATTAGTACATAAGGTTGTTTAAATATAGAAGATAGGTCCATTAGTTCATCTGAAAATGACATAGTTATGTTAGTCATTTGGCGTCAGAAGCCTTCTGAGGCGTCTGTCGATCTCCTGGATTTTGTTCTTTTGTCCTGCTTCTCATGCTGAGCCTTTTTTCCCTTAGTAGATATCCAAAGAATCAGCCATAAATATTCCCTTTTTGCAGCATGAGCTATTTCATCCTCTTATCCAGGATACTGCTATTGAGGGCTTCTACTGAGATACTGCATAGCAGATAGATTTGTTATTTGAAGTCTCTCCTATGTTTAATCCAATATAATCTCCTGTGTAATATCCAGTGCAGGGGGTGRAGCTGGATTTCGGAACTACAAGCTTCTCAAACTGGAGCCAGCTTGCAGTGTGTTAGGCTTATCCTGAGATTAAACAAAGGCACAGGATAATTTTAGCAATAAAAACAACAATAACCACAACAATTACAACAACAATAATGATGATGATAATAATGATGAATAATTATACCTGTAAACAATGAAAACATTTATAAGGAGCATGGTGCAATTCTCGGTAGTTACCAGTTTTGTCTAAGAAGATGTAAGACAATTAAAAGGTCTCAGATACTTGGTGACAGTCCAAGAACTCTTTTCAGTTCTATACCACCAAAGACATATCTCATATTATATGAGATATGTTCAGTCTTCGTTAATGTAGTTGACAGGATGAAAAAACCAGTCACATATCTATCTAGATCTAGATCTAGATCTAGATCTAGGAGAAAAGAAGCAGAGCATCCCAGTATTATGTCCTTGCAAAAGCTCTAGCAATTGTAAAGGATACTAATGAGGTGTCGTACACTGTTCTGGAAACAGGCATCAGGTGTCTGCTTTCATTGTTAACAATCCTTTCCCTACCACAAAAATACGCTCCTTAAAGTTTATAAAGATATTTCTAGAGAGCATCCCTTTTAGACTGGGAGTAATGATTCTGCATTTTACTTCTCAGTTACAGATCATAGTTTCTCTGTCTCTGTTATGTCTTTGCAGGCTGAGTAAAGACCTTCCGAGGACGGTCAGCTCCTGGCAACATTTTGCAACAGTTTGGATAGTACAGTTTGAGTGTTATGAGGGGGAAATCCCAAGTCCCAAAGTTTGGATAAACTCTGAAATATCAATACAGTTATTTAAATCAACTGAAACAATTTCTGTTACTCCAAGACTTCCTTCACTTCTCCTTTCTTTGCGTTTACTTCCTTCTTCTCAGCTTTTAAGTGTTTTCTTGCCATTTCTTACTTACATGTTTACAGCATGATTCCTGCTTTCCTAGCATACCCTTCAGAGAAATGACCTTTATTGGTGTCAGATATTACTTTAAAAAGTTTTCCTCTGTATCTATTGCTCCTGGTCTTTGAGAGCCTAAGAAAGACCCATTTAAAGAAATTGTGAAGGAAAAATACAGTGAAGATAAACCCAAGAAACTTTTTTAATACAAAATTCAGAGTACAAACACACAGCTTTAGAAAATCTGGAACCAAATTCTAACTCCTTAGTGAAAGCCACTTTTTGAAAACTGTGATGAACTTTCTGTGGATCAGGCTGGTATATTATGACAATACCTTCTGTTTCACAGTTTCCTTTGAATGTTTAGCCTTATCCAGTAACTTATCTGCTAGGGCAGTACCTGTTATTGAATCAGTATGAGTATGATAAACTTCAACATCAGGTTCCTCTGCTCACATTTTTAGAATCAGTTTACATACAGAGCTCTCCAAATATTTCATTTAATAATTTTCTTCCCTTTACCTTGGCAAATATAGAATGTATTTTGAAAGCTTTTGCATTTTATTAGGAAAAAACATACAACTTCTTCCTTTCATTGCTTTTCCCAAACCTGTGGACTGCAAAAGTAACTCTTTAGCCTAGAGTCTCTGTCCAGTAAAAACTAATTGATGCCATCTTGTGGCATGTAAAGAAAATGCAAAAACAGTCAACCCACAGTCTTCGTCACTTCTTGTATAATTTTGCACCTCATCTTTTTTGTGCACCTCCTTTTCTTGCCTTTTCTCTACCACTACATGCATGCCATTTTGTTACAGCTCAAAGTCTATCTCACTTCTACAGTTGAAAAATGTTAYTTTAAAACCATATTTTAAGTAATCTTCTAAAAAAGATTTTGTTTGTAATACATATTATGATCAAATTAAACCAGGAAATATAAAGAAAATTGTTATTTTTGTAAAACGAAGTTTAGTCTTTGACAATTTCAAGTTGCAAGAAAAATTATGGAAAGACTTTGGTGTTGGCTTCACTGTGATAACACAAAGCTTGCAGAGACATGGGTTCAATACTCGGTCGAGCTACATGTCCTTGTTCTTACCTGGAACTTCTAGTGCTCTTTGACTTCCAGTTTCATATCAGAATTAACCTGATAATTTTTTCCTCAGAAGGTTTCATGTCAGATTGGCCATCTCATCTATGGCATGGTTTGACCACTGCAATTTGCAGTGCTACCTAATTGCCACCATGAAATGGTTTGGAACATTTTTAGTATGTAATGAAATTGAYCTTCTATCTGCAATTCAGACAAATCCCAAAATGCAATGTATGTCCAACTGAGTCATCACACTGTCAAAACTCCTACCTGATGCTTTTATTGTCTATGATTTTTGTCATATTCCTGCAATAATAAGGGACCCAGCATGAGAGTAGGCAGTCAAATAATACATATTTCTTTTAAGGAATGTTTGGGAGCCTATGAGACTCAGAGACCATATCCTAGACTAGAGTATTTTTTTCAATAGTAAATTTATGGAAGAATATCACATGGAGAATTAACTATGGAATAGTCACAAGAGGAGTACAGAAAGCTTGGCCCTTCTGGGGGCAGACTTCTGACACTCTTTGTCTAAGCATGTCCACCTTTTTAATCTTGTCTGTCCTTTCTTAATCCAGTTTCAATACTAAATCATCCCCCAGCCCCTTTAAAACTGTGCCCTGCTATTCCAGAGCTGTAGGAGAACCGACAAGCCCTAAATTATGTTCATTCTTTTAAAAAATCTTGAGGGAACGTTGTGAGATGGGGGCAATATATAGTTCCTCTGAGCCTTATCAACATTTTGTTAATACCAGAAATGTTAGAAAGAAAATCAGTGGCAACATTAATACAGCTAAGGGTACATGGTAGGGGCAAGGCAGGGACAACATTTTCATATTTCCTCCAGTCAAATCGTACTTTCCTGACAAGACCAACACATTTTATATCTTTTTCACAAGGTTCCATAAGCCACAAGGACTCTTCTTTCTGTAATTTCATAAACCACTCCATCTTTGTGAAAATCTTGGTTTTCCTTCTCTGCAAAATCAAGAAACACAGTTTGAACATATGAGCTGAAATTCCATGAAGAACACAATGGTTAATTCAAAGACTATTTCAAGTCTTTGTTTTTACTGAAGTGCATCCCTAAATGGATGGTTATATGTCGTTACAATATGGAGAATGTCAATAGGCAATTTTCTAATCATGTCCTTGCACTTCAAAACCTAGTGTATTATTGCATCTTACTTCCAGGAATTTTAAAGCAGGTTCTGATAGACCATGAGACTGCTGAAATGGGTCTGAACACCCAGTGTTCCTTTTGTTCCTAGAATATGAATATTCTACTTAAATGTACGTGTTAATGTCAGTATCTAAACTGTGTAAATGAAAATTGAAAAATGAAAACCTAATAGCTGGAGTATCTCYCTCGTGGTACTATAGTCACTGTGGGGAAATAAAGAATGTATTTGTCAGTAGGTTTTTCAAATTCAGCATCCAATATGCAGCCATTCTGAATAGTTTTGCCTTCTTTTGTCTATGTTGAAAAGAAAAATCTCATGCCTAAAAGAGTTGAAAATAGTAATGAAATTATAATCAATGTATCAAGTGGTTGAAGGAAAAATAGGGATAGTTATGGAGATATGAAGATTATTTGTTATGGAAGTTTCTTTGTAAAACCCTTTTTAATTCCAAGCAATATTTTTCATTACAAATYAGTCTTTCTTTCACAGAACCATAAAGCCTTGTACTCACCTTGAGTAGCACGTCACCATATCTAACTCTGTGCTCAAAGTCATGTTAATTAATCCTTCAGTATGTATAACTTAGGTTTGTTTGGCTTAATCCTAATCCTCCAGTGAAGGAAACACTACAACAGTACCAGAAAATCTCTTCTGGTTCCTTACAGTCATTATTGTTCACCCATTTATCCCACTGTTTAACCCAAATAATCCCTGCAGCAAATGTGCTGTTCAACTTGGACAGGTACAAGAGTTTTTCCATTTTCTTTTAAGAAAAGCCTTTACAAATTTTATGCCCCTTCATTTTTCTTTTTTTCCTGCAGCTGCTCAAACTTCCCCTGTAGATCACTCTGCCTTGACCTTTGAACAAAACTTTGWCTCTCATCCTCATTGATCCATATGTGTCTTACAGCATAGTGCAAAAATTCCCAAATGCCCAAATACCTTGCTACTGCAGTATAGAAGGAAAGTACCGTTTATTGTTCTCAAATCTTCTGTTTCTTTCTCTTTTCTTTCTCTTGAACCTGTGTTCTTTTGGTTTGGTTTTTTTTTTTTTTTTTTTTTTTTTTTTTTTTTTTTAATTGTTGTTTGTTTTTTTAATTATATTTTTTTGTTTTGGTTTTTTTGAAATTATATTGCATGACTCATGTGGTCAGCTTTGCAAGAAACTCTTACCCACATGATTGGCTCACATTCTGCATTTGTGCAGCTGCCAATTTCAACCTACACACAGGCTAGTAAATTTGGCACTGCAGGATTTGTAGCTGCATTGAAATGTCATCCCTTTTTTCYCTCCAAATTTCTTCCAGTATGTAAGATTAGTCTGTATTCTCGCACGCTTATCCTATGTACCAGACAGTCTAGATTCTAGCTCTGTGACATATAATTAAAACCAAAGAGAGCATAGAGTATTTTCAGGTAGTTAGAAGAAACTGACATACATTGTCTTTCAGAATGAACAGTTTTTCCCAGTATTTTTGATGCTGAAAAAGGAACCCTCAATTTAGAGGAACCTCCATACACAAATTTACAAATCTTCCTTCCTTTCCTACTCATAACTGAACGTTAGAAACGCCCCTATCCTCTCTCCCTCCGGCTGCTGCGATCCCGGCTAGTGCGTGCATGGGTCCAGCTATCTTCTTCCTCTCGGGAAGAGCCAGCGGTCCCGTGGGTGCGTGTGAGCCTGCAGGATGGAGGGAAGGGGGAGATTCTRACATAAGTAGGGTTTCTCCGAGGTAAGGATGAGGGACACTGGCTTCCAGATGTACAAGCAGTTTATTAGGCTGCGGTTCCCCCAAAAGCTCTGAACCCCGSGGGGAAACCATTCTTAAAACCTTTGTCCTGGGCGTGGATAACTCGGAGCTGTCCAATCAGATACAGAGGAATCGGGGAGTGACAGCGCGGCAGCAACCAGTAGCTTTTGGGCTACCATGCATATTMATATCCTCGTTAAAACTTTCCCGCTCTCCCGGGTAGACAAAAGCCCGTGCTACCAGCCTTCTGGGCAGCCACAACTGAACCTACTTCTTAGCAAGTAGAGACCCTCTAAGCTCTCTCCTGGCGCCCAGAGTGGGGGAGTCTTCTTTGCACTTCCAGGTTCCACTCTAATGACGCTGAGAGTCTCTGAATTTGTTCCCTACCAATTGAAAATGGGATACTGTACTGTTAATGGGATAGAGGGTGCAGGAAGTTTGCAGTGTGCRCATGTATGTTTCCAAGAGACCGGTTTCATTATTTCCTCGTGTTTGCTATGTCAGGGTTCAGGGTTACAAAACTGGATAACCTCTGAAAAAGTAAAGTGTGTAACTTTAAATTTTGCCAAACAAAGCTGATGTATCAAGAGCAATGCATCAGCCTTACTTTAGTGACATTCATATTTAGAGGAGGTTGCATAAAGAAAAAACTAGATTTTAAATAGCAAATATTCTCTRAGTACAAAAACAATCTGAGGATACCCTGAAAACTTCTTAGAGGTTTTTCGATAATAGTATCTACTAAGTGTGACRTATTTATAAATTGAGCACTAGGTAACACACATCTAAAGGTATTGTGTTAAACAAAACCCAAAACAAAATAAAAATTCATGAATAATGCAGTAGCTTACTGACAATAAGTCAGGAAACAATGAATTTTGGATGATGCCAGAACAATGATATTGTTTCCTGTAAGACAAAAGATCTCCCTCAGCAGAAAAGTGGATCATATTTGTTCTGCATCTGCAGACAATGAGATGTCATATGGAAGAGTAAATTTCTTCAATCCCCATAATTTGTTAGTCTGCAATAAGAAAAGATCATTACCTCCCATTTTACAACCATGTTCTTTTTGTCATTCTAACTTTGCAAACATAGTCTATACTCAATAAAGACAGTAAATTATGTTAATTATTGATCCCCTTCATGTCCTGGTCCACGCAGTAACCTGTGGGACAAAAGCAGACAGTTAGAAGATGGGATGATGGCTGACAAACGTTCTTGGTAGATAACACAGAATGTGATTTTTTATCAAATGCTAAAATACTGTTTTTGTGAGTATTATGAAATCTTATAGCCAATAGCATAAAATAAGCAATACGATACATGAAATTGGCATGGATTGATCGTTTCAGCACATAATAGAAACATTCAATTTAATAAAAACTTCCCCTATTTATGCAATCATTTTAAGTCATCTTTTCATTTTCTACTTCAAAGCATATACATACCAATAGATTCCACATTAATAGTAAGAAAAGGAAAAATTAATAGAATGAAAAGCAGTAATGAAGCAAAAAAAAAAAAAAATCCCCAAAAAAGTCAGTAGTGAATTGACAGCTAACTACATTTTTCTACCAAAACTCTTATAACATGAATATGAAATTTTGATTACTTTCTTTTTGGTTTTGTAACAAATACTAATTTTTGCTAAAACATCTTCAATAAATATTTTCCTGCTAAGCAAATTTCTATTAGGGATTTTTCTTTTTTTCCTTCCCTAGAAGGAAATCTGGATTGAAACTAAAGCAAAGACTAACTGCCAAAAGCAGCTCCAGAAATGTAACGTGACCTGTTCTGTTTACTTCACAAAAGACCCCCAAATTTTTTCTGAATGTGGTGGTTTAACCTCAGTCAGAAGACAGGCACCCACACAGCTGCTCACTCATTCCTTCTCTTGCCCAGTGAAACAGATAAGGGAATAGGAAGAACAAAAGCAAGAAAACTTGATGAATCGAGATAAAAGTTATTTGACAGGTGAAGGGAAGAGAAAGATAAAACAGATGTGACAGAATGGCAATCCCTCACCACCTCCCACAAGCAGACTGAAGCTCATTGCCATTCCTTGAGTGATGGACACCCCAGAATCCAAAAGCATCTCCTTCTTTCTTCTACCTCCAGTGCTCATTGCTGAGCCTGACATAATTAGATTTTTAAAAACCTTTTGGATATTTAATTTTTTTTGGCATCAGTTATCCTGGCTGTGTCCCCTCCCAGTCTCTCCGTTCCCCCTCCCTTCCAACCTGCTTACTGAGTGAGGGGAGTGCAGAATAAAAAAAAGAAAACCTTGACACCCTTCACTGTACAAAAACGGCCAAAGTATTGGTTTTTCCTAACTCTATTTTGATGACATCCAGAACAACAGATGTAATTTAATGACATCCAGAACAATTATATGATAAAAGAATATGACTTTTCTTAGTAGTATACTCCAGAATGTTGCATGTATCATCTGAATTGCATCRTTGCATGTATAATTTAATTTTTAACTTAGGTATTGATGACATTGACAACTTCGACAATATTTTTTCTTAAAGTAAGGCCAAAAGCACCTTTTTCACCATGTATTCCATCGTGTGGCAGTTACATGCAAATAATTTTTCTATGTGACAAGAGCCATATACGAACATGAAAAACAACTTCTSTGTATTCTTCTTCAGTAAAGAGGGTGCTGCTTCTGCTGTCATTCAGCTCAGTTACTACCTATYTGGTTGGACTGAGGTCTTCAAACACTAGACAATGCTGAGGGGAAAAAGCTGATACATAATGGTGTAGAGTTGAACATTGTTGCAGCAGACCTCGCATTAGAGGTAGAAATGAGACCCATTCTGTTTCCGTTCAACAGAATGAAAACGTCCCAGTTTATTCTTCCCCACAGCTTGGCCAATAGACTCCAACTCCTCACTGACTCTGACTACAGCAGACTCTCTGTAGGCTTCCTTTGCAGGCTCTGATTGACCTTAGAGAAGACCCCTCACTGCAGCAATTCCCACTCCTGTTTGGTAGTCTATCCTCCCCCACTCTTTTATCACACTCATCCTTATCAGATATCACTGTGACCTATTAAGGGCAAGGCTGTTTTTGGTAATTAATGCAGCTGTTATTTAACAGGGGTGAGGTTGCCTGTAATCCATTCTACTACAGGACATTATCACCCAAGAGAATCAAAATGTCTGTCCAAATGGCCTTTAACAAATCAATTCTATACTAAGACAAGAACAAGACGGAGCCTTGTGGAATACTGAAGGTGTAACTGCCTACAAATAATCTTCATCAGTGTTCTGGGAAAAGGAGCATACTCTCCCAGGATTAGGTAGGGAGATCTYATGATGACTACTAAATAGCCAACAGATAGATGCAAGTTAGTATGATACAAGACTTAACCTCCTTACAGATCAAGGCACCCAGGCAGGAAACTAGAGAAAATGTGTGCCTAGAGATCTCTTGGCTGACTTCATCACACTGCTATCAAATGAATAAAGTGGGAGATTTCAAGCAGATAGGCAAGTGGGAAAGATGTCAATGGAAAGAAAGAGATAGTTCTTCTGCTGGTGATACCACCCTCCCATATGCTGATCTTAACAAGGCAGACAATCAAYTCCTGAACTCTGCAGAAGGTCAAACTGCAGTGTACACAGACCTATCCAATATTATATTTAMATTGTCTAAATGTATTACTTAGAATTTATTCCTAGCATTAATGTCTGTCTTTTTATAATGTAGTCACATTCCAAAGGAATGAATGATTCTTAGTGCTTCAGTAATTGAATTACTCCATCTAAGAAATGGATTCCTACAACAGATGGTCGTAGCTCAGCTTCTGCAGTAACACGCCCATCATTTTGTACTTGATGATTCACTGTTCTCTCAAATTTTATTTTAAATCTTGAAAAAATATTATTTAACTGTAAGAATTATTTATTTCTTTGGGAGTAATAAATATTAAGTTAGCTTCTGTTACAATACTGCAAGGCGTGTATTCTGAAATATTCACCTTACTATTCTTTTCAAAATCACCCTGGTTTTGGTAAGTTCTAGCGGTATCTGTGGGACCTCTTCTGCTTCTATTTGCAGGAGTTCATTCACATAAAAGGAAGAACAGAATTAACATGAATGTATATGTAAATAYATGTATTTTGCACTTTAGTTCTAAAATAATGAAATATGTGCTAACAACAGACATTCYTTTTTTCAGCCATTATATTCTTAGCAATTCCATTTTTGTTGTTTCCAAGAAAGAATATTACAAATATAAACTTAGTATTCACAATGTGTTTTACTTRGTACATTTTTGTTATTAGCTCACCAATATACAAGGTATGATATTTGCAATCTTCTGAGATCTCAAATCTAGATGTATGGAAKGTAAGCAGAATTCTCTGTATCTCTTTAAGCAGACTATTCTAGCCTCTTTTTTTACTCTGTTATCAAATTCTACCCCTTAGTTATGTGAGGACAGAGAAAATTGCATCAGCATTGTTTTAGAACCTTCATATAATGATTGAAAAATTTRCTAATGCCTTATTTTTCTTTAAACAGAAGAAATATGCACAATGCATCTATTTTTAAAATACTAATTATTTTTTAAAAGAATATTTTTTTCCATTTGATTGGGAAGAGAAGAAGAATCAAGTGTAGCTGTTCAAGTAAAGATGACAATCTGACATCCCAGAAAATTATCTTGTTAATAACAGTTCCTTTTGACCACAGTCAATAGACGCATGAATGTAAAGATAGGAGATGATAAAMAAACTTTTCCTCACAGTTTTGGATGAAAGTGAGAATGATAGCATAACTTGGAATGGGAGCAGAGAGAATTTTATCGAAAAGATAGGGAGTTTGTTTTTGTCCATGCAATGCAGACATTGCACACAGCGGTGTGATGTTGGAGGAACAAAATGAAGTGCAAGAATATAGTTGCCTAGTTCTGGAGTGAAATACTGTTTAAATAGCAAGCAATTTAGCAATACCTCATTTACAGTTTCCTTAGATCCAAAAACTAACTTGCCTTCCAGTGACGTAAGTGGCTTGTCRTCTAATCCTGCCAGCAACCAGAAGCAATTTATGATGGCAGTAAAGGCTCCTCAATGAATTATTGCTTCATTAAAACATGAATATCTTGTTTTGCTAAAAGATTGGTAAGAAAACATAACAGCTGGGTAGAAGACTCTAGATTGTGAAATTTGGGAAACTTCTATAACATCTAGTATTTATGTTTTCCGCATTCACATTTTTCCTCATTACTGAAATGATTGAGTATAGAAATTCTGCTTGTGAATGGACAACATTCTACTCACAAAATTCTAATTTCCATCGATGCAAATACCAGCATAAAAAAGGAATGTTTCCCCTGCCATTARGCCACCTGAAATCAGATGTTTATATATCTGCAAAATACATGGTAGTAGCAACTGACACAATGAAATTGAAACAATGACAATTATGGATGCAAAGTATCAAATGAAAGAATGGCAATAATAAATGTAAAATATTTGCTTTGCTGAATAGTTTCTATCAAACATCTGAACAAAACTTTTTACAAGCTTAATTTGCCGTGGAGCAGCAGAAAAGTGTTTTAATAAATACATTGCCTGAGTACTGAGGAGAAAACTATTGCTGGTCTCATCATAATGCCTGTCCTGGGAACTATCAAATTGAACAGAAATTTTCCCCAAAGACAGTATTTCTATAGGTAATGTTTCAATTCTGTTARGTAAACATAATGCTTAAAGTGCACTGGATCTGACCCTGAGTTCTAATTGATCTGCTTAAGGATYTAAAACAGAAATTATTTTAGAAACTTAGCCAAATTCGGACTTCCATGTATCCTTATTTAGAGCCTTATCTTTGCKAATGGTGAATTCTTGGTAATATAAACAAAGTTTCACTGTATTTTTTGAATTCAGAATATAAGTAACTTAAACTCACTAACAGATGATGTAGCAACAGTCCAGCAACCCCAGTTCATCCTAAAATAAGACATTAAATATGTAAATTATACACCTACACTAAGTTTCTCCTATTTTGAACTTGAGTCAGCTTATTATCTGTCTTGAAGATGCCTTTGGCCAGAGAGTTAAATAATATAAATTAAGATAGCGACATTGATATGCTCCTTTGATTTACTTTACTATGGTTTATTGCCTTTAAATCTTCAGGATTTTTTTTAAACAGGTATTAAACATAATAACATGGTTCTAAAGCAATGTTTCAAGCAGTGGCATTGATATTTTTATATTTACATTCTCCATTTCTGGCGGCTGCCCAAAGAACTCTTGTGAAATTGCACTGACTAATTTGGAACAAAACTATTCAGTCTCACCTCCAGTTTCAAGCCAAGTGAARGCCGAAAGATTTCTCACAACAAACAAGGAATGTTGAAATAGGAGAAAATTACTTCCTTGT
This sequence comes from Alauda arvensis, assembly GCA_902810485.1. Lineage (NCBI taxonomy): Eukaryota > Metazoa > Chordata > Aves > Passeriformes > Alaudidae > Alauda > Alauda arvensis. The sequence continues at coordinate 691,120 of CADDXX010000205.1, read as the reverse complement.
GGTTAAAATATTTAGCTGACCCAATACTGTTGTAAAGGAAGAAATAAGGCTAAATGCAGCACTATTCATAATTTGGGAAATCCAAAGACTGAGGCAAAAATAGCATTTAAAACACTGTGGAAGACTTTGTAGAGATGTGTAATGACTGTTTTTTAGTATAGGTGAGAAAAAGTAATTTCTATTCAAGTAAAATCATAATGTATGTTTTCTACAATATTTTACTGACTTTATTGCTTGTACACACTTAGAAAGAGAATTCAAGGGAGTAAAATCAATATGTCTGTAAAGTGTTAGCAGGTGTTGACAAGATTGAGGTCAAAACTTCTCTGACACAAAAATTAGAAGAGTACAGAGTCAGGGAACTGGCAGAGCAGACATGAAAARCCCTGAAGGGCCAGGCCAGCAGGCCCAGTTGTGGGTCAAGATGCCATGTCTGCTGCTGATGAGAGGATTTGGCGCTCATTAAATAGTTGCCATTTCTGACATCTCAGCTTCCTTCTTGGCAGCAAAAACTGCAGCCAGCCTGCTCTTTGAGGACTTGCTTTGATAAAGTAGTCGTGGAGAGTGTGCTGATTAACTCTTCTTTTCCTGCATTTACACTTTTGTCAGCTGTTAAAGAAAAGTTGGTTCACTGAATTTTAGAGATTCAGCCAAGCTCTGGAAAAAGAAATGAGATATTGGAGAGGCTAGAAGGAAAAAGGTGTTATGGACTTGCTCAGTGGGACCCTAGCTAATGTATCACTAGTTTAAGCTCTTAGAGCACCATGACAGCTAAAGAACTAGTCTCTGCTTTTCCATACTTGTTAACAAGCACAAACACAGCTTTTAAAATATTTGTGCAGTATCCAAACAGACAGTGCAATAGTTTATTTATGGTAATGGCCCAACCCTGGGCAAACAAATGGACTAGTTTAATATGTATAAATAATAGTAAAATAAACTGCAGCAGAGGTGACAGTCTCACAGCTTCTTCTCTGAGTTTACAGTAGCAAATCAGATCATTTACTTCACAAAGTATCACCAGCACTGGATGTCTGCTTTTCCTGCAGCATCAATCCTGTCACAGAGGCACATGTAGCACTCTGAATGAAACAGCAACARAAAAAGATAATGCTAGAAAGACATTATTTAGAAAAAAAGGTCAAGTGAAAGTGTCCCTGCCCACAGCAAGGGGTTAGAATTAGATAATCTTTAAAGTCCATTCTATTTTTAACCAGTTTTTGATTCTGTGATTCCATGAGAATGCAATATGCAGTTCCCTCTTCAGGTATTTGGCCACAGATAGGTAAATTTTCTCACATCCATTGTTTATTAAATTCATGTTTTTAATCTATAGTGAAAGGTATATTCTAATACCACTAACAGCAATCAAAAAATTTTAACCAGTTTTTGATTTAATACTTATATTAATGCACAAAGAACCAAACTCTGTCCTCCCRCAGTGACATGATACAGCAACACGGTCAAACCTTTTCTCRGTGTGTGCATTGTAACAGAACCTCCCAGAATAGTGTCACTGGCATGAATTAGACAACTTAACCCTGGTTGCTGTCTCTTCCTGCTGTAGCAAATGTTTTGAAGCTGTGGTGAAATTGTCTTCAGAGACATGTCTTTAAAAAGCTGGTTTCTCCTGTTGATCATATCACTCAGATTTCTGGGTCACAGGAAAGTTCTCAACACACCACTGCAGGTATAACAGGGTTGTTGTTTGCCAGGTAGCTGAAACATGGATACTGACCTAAGCCCTATTGACTCATAGCACAGATGAGACCTGTGCCTTCAAATTATGATGAAATCATGGGCTCATAGSCACTGCTATAATGGTATGCACCATTCACCTTCAGCCATTAGGTGTTCTCAGGYCTTTAAAAGCTAGAAAGTACATTCCAATAGATAACTGCAAGGTACCTTATTCACTGAATTCCTTTCTTTCTTTTGTAAGACAAACACATGTTTTCAGTTTTGTTATTGAAAAACTGCTCCTGAATAAACAAAATTGGAAAAAGAGAAACATAGGTTCTAAAGTATTTGTTTTATGAAATAAACAAACTTTTTGCTAAATGCATTATTAAGAAACATGTTGAGGTCTAACTTAAACTGGCTAATCAAGTACTGGTTTCCAAGCAAATGAAGACCATAGAAGTAGCATAAAAGTTAGGTATTTCCAGAGTGTACCAATGTTTGTAAATAACAATTCTAAATGAAATAGTATAGAAATCAACAAGTTACTTTGAAATGTGCATTCATACTATCACACAGATTATGGAAATGACAATAAACCCTGGCAAATCAGCAGCCCAATTTGGAGCCCTCTCCTGGAACTTCCAAGTATCAGTCTAAGTAAAATTTCGTTTAACTTTGTACATTTGAGACCTTGGGCAGCCACTTCTATCTCACAGAATCAGTCTGTTTCTTTAGTTTTTTTCACTTGATGTGATTCACATCATTTTTATCAGGTGTTCTATCTCAAAAAGTCAGGTATACTGACTTATATATAGGTGCATTACTTTTGCAGCTTGATACATTCTACTAAGTAATATTTCTTAAAGAATTATTCTATGAATATTAGYATGATTTTAATTTTGATTTTACATTTTGAACAAAAATGAGCTTATGGAAAAACAGCAGATTGCTTTATCACACTTAAAAATGTTTTAGAGATGTCACAATTGTATTGATGTATTTATTAATTGAAGAGAAAATATTATTGCTACAACATTTGAATTGAAATTAACATTTACAACATGGAGTCCAAATTTACAGATATGTAGATTTATATTAAAACTGATTTTATAATTTTAAAATTAAGTAAAAGTGAATTAAAGAGAATTTGAAATATTAMATGGAAAAATTTTGTGTGAATTATGGCAATAACGTGTATTTTAAGACATTAAAATATTTACCAGATAAGGGTCGCTGGCCTGGTCTTCAACATAAAGGATGAATTGAGAAAGCCAAGAGTAACAAAAATACATGACAAGGATACTAATAATCAAACAGACAGTGCAATAGTTTATTTATGGTAATGGCCCAACCCTGGGCAAACAAATGGACTAGTTTAAAACAACTTTTTTTTTTTTTTTCTCCTAGCTGTATCTTTAACCTCTCCACATATTTACAGCACAGTCTGTGTCTCACTGACTCAACAGATCATATTATTTCTGAAGGTCAAGGCCAGAATTTTGGAATACTTACTCTGGTTCTGAAAGAGGGCCTGTGTTTTACAGATTTCACTGATCGGTTTATTTCAGAAGGTTAAAACCAGGATTTTGGAATGCCTCATTTGGTTGTGAAACAGAGTCTGAGTCTCTGTGGAATGATTTTGGCATAGAGATGATGCATGGATGACCACTACCTTTAAATCTTATTCTGTATAGACATTAGTATTAAACCTGTGGGCGACTGAGTGGGTAGAAGTTTTTTCACAACTGCCAATTATTTCATTCATATCGTCTCACAAACATTTCAAACATTAACTGCATTGATGGATTTAGTGTTGGAGGTTTAACCTAAAGATTATGGCTTCAACAATTAAATGTGTAAGATTACAATTTATATATTGCCACACAACTTATAAAATGGGCAGACTATATTTGTGAATTGAATTTTAAAATGTTTCCCATGTAACACAGTTTTATGTAATGCTGCCCCTGAAAAATAAATGTCATAATGTTTAAAAAAATATTCAGCATCCATTTTTTGTTTAATCGCATACCAAGAGGACTCTATTTAAGGTACATAATTCTATATTAATTTAATAACTGCATATTACTTTATATTTTGGCATAGTTTATACTTAAATACTTTTCTATTATATTTTATTGTATTTTACTTGGCTTAAACTTAAATCCTGAAAATTTTCAACTTTTTTGTTTCCACTTAAAARATTTTTCCTTACATCATCTACTGCAAGAGGTACATGGGTCTTTAATCAGTATCAGTGGATAGTGATAAAAATAATTATATCTCAAATTATTTCCTAAATATTTCCTCTAAAAATATTTCCTAAATAGCTTAATCTACTGAGAGTTCATGCAATCTTGACGGTGAATAGACATTGTAGTGCTCCTACTCACATCAGAGATTACTCGCTGGKCTCCTCTTACTTAGAATACTTTCCAGTCTGTTCTCAAAATTCCCCTTAGATGATTCCAAAGAGAATATATTATAAGTAGAATAAATTTTAAACTTTCTTCTTGATTGTAATCTAGTAATCTGAAAAAATGTCTAAGGTCAGGATGAATTTTGAGAACTACTTAAGTCTTCTGCATCTTCATGGATGTGAGCTGCATGCTTGGARCAAGAAAAAGGTTATCTAAGGTTCAAATAAGATTACTAATAGCTTCTTGTTGGAGCAAAAATAATAGGATATTGACCCAATTAAAAATCTGTGTGTGTCCCCAGCTGTCTGCCATTTCCAGCTAAACAAGAGTATGGAAGAAAAGAAGAAAAACACACAATAGTAATTAAAGAAATAAGGAGATGGGAGCAATGCACAGCTGGTGCTATTTGATGTGATGWAGTTCAAGAAAATTAGAACAAGTGTTCATAATATGAGTTCTTCCCTAATCAGGTCAACCAGGATGTCCAGTGCTCCAGATTCTTTCCTCCCATCCATCTCTCCTTCAGATTTCCATGGACGTGCTCACACAAGCTCTGACATGGTGTAGCTGTGCTGCCCTGGATTAGGGACCACGAAGTAGAGCTGCCTGAGCAGGAAGAACTTTGGTGAGGGGTTGTCCCTGCCTCCCTGGGGGGCTGCATCATGCCCAGGTCCCCCTGCCTGTGGTGTTGATGCCTTCAGTGCCTGGCTCTCCAGAAACTGCACAGCAGCAAGTGCTGCTGCTTGACAAAGCCAGTCATGAACACACTTCCACCATATTCACAAGTCTAACAGTGATGGAACTGTACTGTCTCTAAACCTCAACCACTGCTCACTCGTTCGCCCTCTGTAACAGTTTCTATTACCACCAATATCCTTTTTCTTATGACAGGTTSCAAATGTCCACCCTGTGTTTCCAAGTGGAAAACACTATGGGTTGTTCTCCCACTTTTAATATACCCAAAATTATTCCTGAGATACTAACTTTCCTCTGGTGATGCACCCTAAGGCTCTTTGGCCTTGAAGAGCCTCACATGGGATCTGCACCCACACCTCTGCCCTTCTGCCTTCAGCTTGGGGCTTCAGGAGAGGCCAGGGGAGAGGCCCCTGCTCCACCTTCCTGGCCATGCTATTGTCCTTTGCTCCTGGCTCCTAGTCCCTGGCACAGCCATTGGCCTTTGCTGCTCCCTGACCTCAGGTTAGGGATATGCTACCTGCCCTCTCAAAAAACTGCTGCTTCTTATAGTCATTGATTACTGCAAAACTCTCTGTAAGGCTGGATGTGATTTTTGCTCCCTCAGGCCTCCTGAGATTTCACAATCTCAGTGTGCCAGTGCTCAAATTGCTACCTGGAGAATTCAGGGTGGTTATGGGCAAATTTGATTAAGCCACTCTTCACCTGATCCTTAGCTATTGGGAGGGGATGACTGTAACAGATAAGTTCATAGGCTGCCTCCTGCCTCCCTTCACAATGTTCCTTTCCAAGCTGCCTAGGTGAAAAGATGATAGCAGCCTCTCCCCCATTACCCAAACTGAAGCCACCAGCTTTGGGTCTCAGAGGGTTTGTGGAAGCATAAATAGATAACTAAAGAGAGGGCTGAACACATGAGGTTTCTGCATGTCATTTTAGCTATATACAACTTAGACTCAAAATGTTAAAAGCATAGTCATTGGACTATCAATAATTCCTTTATTAGAGGTCTAAGACAGTGTGTTTTTTCACCTAGAAGAAATCTGAGCTTAACAAATGATTTAAAATTCAAGGAAGCTACTTCAACTTGGATCCCAYAACCTGGTGATAACAAGAAGTGTAGGTGTGTCATAATCTTCCCATGTCTTGCTGTTGGTGCCATGTCTCCTGAAACTTCTGGTGGCTATGTTAAACCCTCTCCTGTTGCACTGAGTGGGAAATCCTCTAATCTTTTTCCACTCTACAGCTCTTTTGTGCTTTTCATTTGACTTTGAGTTTTCAATTTATCTTTTTTTTTTCACTTACAGATTTTGATTTATATATTTGCATTTTAATGTTGTTTTCATTATTTTGTTATATTCTGGTTTAAAAGAAATAGAAGAGGTAATTAATACCTGCAAAGCTTAAATTGCAAAGTATTTTCTGTTAAGGAAAATTTTGAAAGCTTAATTTGTTAATAGTTTTTTAAAAATAGAAATATTTTAGGGAGTTCTTCAGCTTAATAATTTTCATGCACAAATTTTATATTTTATTTGTAATATAAATTAATACTATCTAGGTTTTGTATTCCATATATACAAGTATCATGACTATGCACACATAAAAATAAACTTATCCAAGAATTACTCATGGAAACCTTTTTAGCCAGGAGGATAAGTCAGTGAATGAAATCATACTAAAATCTCCTGGACAAACAGAAGATTTATATATTTAGAAAAAGGGAAAATCCCTGAAAAAACCCAGGCAAGTTTATGCTGCATCAATAAAATCATGGGGCAGAATTGTGTAATTTTAGTTTTATTACACCTAATGGTAAGATTTTCCTGTAAAAGGCTAGAATAGTTGGAAATATTTGACATTCTGAAAATCAAAGCAACAAATTCAGAATTTATATATTTATCTGGATATATACCTGACATCTAGACAGGAATATCTAGCTAGTAAGACGTTTTCATGCAGTGTGTGTTTATAATTCGCAATGCTGCTACAACCCCCCATATAATCTTGATCACTTGAATTACAAAGAAAGTAATATAATTTGATCAATCCCTTAAAAAAAATGGATTTTCCAAACCAAAAAAGTAAATTTCTTAGTAAAATKTCAGATTCAGGAAAAAGAAAGTAGGTTTGAGTTTTTAAGACCAGAGACATCAAGCCTCTGCAAACTTATTTTAGAACTTGAATTTTACAAGCAATTGATTTTGTCACCTACCTTTGAAGTAGATGACAAAATCTGGACTGCACTTAGTACTGATTAGACTTCTTTTGTAGTGGTATCTCTAAGATATTAGCAAGTTTCTTTTTGTACACTTTTCTGTCAAGGATATTTTTAATAGCCCAAAATGGATAGATTGATAAATTCTCTTTCTACATGCACAGTTACAGCACTGTTGTCAGTTAAAAAAGAGGAAAAGTCAACTAGACTACTTCTAGACTAACAAATAGAACTCTGACAGAAGATAATTATTCCACACAAAAACAAAATGAGCACATTTGGTTTCGGCTGTTGAAATGTTTGTGCAGCAGACCACAGTATCTCAGAGTGCTCAAAGGTGGCAGGGACCTCTGGAACCAATGTGGTCTAAGAGCCTGCTCAAGCATGTTCTACAACCAGGTGCCAAGACCATATCCAGTCATCATTTTAACATGTGTAAGTATGGAAATTCCACAACGTCTCTGAGCTACCTGCAGTGGTGCTTGAGCATCCTCAAAATGGACAAGAATTTCCTGTACGTCCTGTACAATTCTGACTGTACATCCTGTGTTTCAGTTYGTGTCCATTAACATTGATCCTGTGTCTGGGCTGACTTTATGATGCTTGAATCCCCAGTTATCTGTTCTGTCTGTGTTGGATAGTATCTTCTGCACCTTTAAGACTGGTTCCAAGAGGGAAGGGGGAGAAAGAGAAGCACAGAGTTTGTTTTCACAACGTCTCTCACACATCCACATTCTACTCCTGGACTGTGTTGTCTGAAGCACGGATCGACACTGGGACAGGGATCTTCTTTGCTTTCAGTCAACTTTTAGCTAGCTGAGGCRGAGAAGTTCCCTGGATTGTTTTGGGGTTTTTTCCCCTTTTTCTTAGAACTGTTTAAACCTGTTCTGGACCAAAAAACTCAGAAAACACCTGGATCTCACACCTGGGGCCCACCGGGGCCTGAACCTGGGCATTTTGCAGCACAGGAGGGGCTGATAAGAGACTGAGTGAACTGAGGCACTCCCCACAGCAAAGACTTCCTCAATTTTGTCATCTCACTTCAGAACAACAAGAGATTTTATTGCTCCATTCATTTTTTTGTGCTTGTGGGCACTTTGTTAAATAAACAGGGATTTTTCCACTTTTCTCTAAGGAGATTTTTTTCCCAGGCCAGKTGGGGCAGAGGATGCTTGGGTTTGCTTCCCAGACAAACCCCATTCGGAGGTTTCCTCCCAAAGTTGCCCTAAACAACACCTAGGTAATGAAAAAACATGCCAACTAGCAATTAATGTTATCCAGGAAAGCTAGGAATTTTGGAACACACTGCTTCCCATTAGAAATTAACCTTCCAGTCAAACTTAATTGCTTTTCTTATTGAAAAGCTAAGCCTTTCCTTATTTTGACTGTTTTGTTTTKGAGTCTTCAGATTAAATTTCAAGTTTAATTACTGACTTAATTAAAAAATGAAAAATCTGCTATGTGAAATTTCAGTCAAACTCTTGAAAATCAAGTATAGTGGTTTCGGTGTCTAAAGTTTGAGTGTGAGTCAAAACTGTCAAGTTTTTTCCCCCAAGACTGAAGGAACTTAAAGTATCACATCCTGTCACTGGGCACCACTGAAGAGTCTGGCTCTAATTCCTCTGCATCCTCCTTTCAGGTACACTGACAAGATCCCTGTCCAGAGCCTACTCTTCTTCTGGCTGAAGGGTCTTGTCTTTCTCAGCCTTTCCATATAGGAGAGATTCTTCGGTCCCTTCAACATTGCAGTGGCCATCACTGCACACTTTTCAGCTCCCTTTCTCTCTTGCTCAGTGAGAACTGATRTATAGCTCCAGGTGTGGTCTCACCCATGATGAGTAGAATTTACCTGAGGATGAAACCAGTGAAGCAGATTTAACAAGGAGGGGCTGTGTATTTTCACCTGCAATATGAACACTATATATAGATTAAATTCACTGCTAAGAAAAGCCAAATTACTGTGTTGGAGTATTTGTAAGAACAGGATGGGAGTGCTGGAAGACATCTCCCAGAGCTTTATTGTCACAATATCAGTCTCAATACAATAAAAACATGGCAATCGCTCACATCTTGCTAGAAGCAGCCAGCAGCCAGCAGCCCAAGATCTCTTTGTTACATGACATTTTAAAAGTTTTTCAACCAATAAGCATATTGCTAAAGCTTACAGAAAGCTGTTTTAGCCAATTACCAAAAGCACATGTACACCTGTTTCAAACAATACTTGCTTGTTATGCTTTGAATTAACAATACACAATATTCCATTATTAAACTTAAAACTTTCTACTATCTTGCTAAGCGTATTTTTCTGTGGTATCAATGTTTATCATGGCCAAGCCTCAGACTCACGTTATTGTTTAATGTCCGTGCTTGCTGTATTTTTGTATTTTCTTCTGCTTTTCATAATTTGCAGCTGCARCTAGCTCTAAATTCTCTGCTCTTTCTGTTTCTGAGGCCTGCTTTCTTAGTTCCTAAAAGCCTACTTACCCTTAGCAGTTCCCACAAACTGCCATTATGGTAAGGATAGTATATAAGAGAGAAATTTTGTGAATGTTCCTGCTCTGTATATGCAGAATTTACTGTGTATCATAAAACTTTACTAGCTGCCTACCACTAGAGGCCATCTATTTGCTGATGAAACAAACAATGAAGCAGATCCTATTTAATTTTGTTTTCTTCAATCTGTGAACCAGGCAAAAAAAAAAAAAAAAAGAGACTTCCCAGTTTTAGAAAACATTGAAACTAGTGTTTCTGAAAAGAAATAATTGATTCTTCTCTATTGATCTCCTCATTCAATTCCAAGGGTAGGAAACTTGGAATTTACTGTGAGAAAAATCAATTCCTCTGGTAATGGTATTAGCTCTGATTATGTTTACAAGTCAGACAACGTGAAGGTAATAGAAAGCATGTGAGGTTTGGCTGAAGGTAAAAGATTATGGCATTGAGATAAAAACAGGAGAAGCCTTATGTTTCCACATTGAGGCACATTAATTACAGAGCTTAATAAATTATGGGATTAACTATAGGTATTAATTGTAGGATATCACTTTAACCCTCYTAGTATCACTAACCTAGTTATCAAACAAGCACACACTTAAATGTATTTCACTTCAGGATATATTGGTTGGACTTCCAAAGAATTAAAATGRCATGCCTTAAAAAAGATCATTATTCAAGAAAACATCTCCTTTGTCATATATTCAAAACAGGGGGAAAGTTGATACTKCTTCTTTGGGCCCATACTGATGTCACAATYAGGCAAAGTCCAAATGAAAAGCTACTGCAATTTAAGTAGATACAAGATTCTAAGCAAACACTATTGTGGTGACAGAGGAAGATGATTTCCCTGAGGTACAATGGGATTTGGAGACACTATCAGCTAGTTAGATCCTACAGGAGACGTGTACATAGCTGTAGGTTTGCTTTTTTCACTTTAAAATATTTTACTATGTTCAAAAGAAGACCAAAGCAGATAATTTTTACCTAAATAAACAGAAAAATTTCACATAAGCAATAAAAATGCTGGTTTTGCATTATTTCCAGAACAAACACACCATCAGGACTGGAACAGGATTGAGATCTTACTAGTATTATAAAACAATGAAGATAGTCTAGAGAAAAAAATAACGAATATAAGAAATTCCTAGTTCTACAAGCCAACCAGGCATGCTAATTTCTGTTTTATTCTGACTCTCTCTGATTACTAAYATTCCTCTTCAAAACAGGGAAATACACTTGGTAAAAGTGCTAGTTGCATCTTTAAATAGCAGAAAAGTATGTAAAAATTCAAGACCAATTTTTGTAACTGGAAAAAAAATGGAGATATTCTTCTTTTTAAAATAAAGTAATATTGGTTTTTCATAGTATTCTTTGAATGAATTCTGACTCAGCCCAAATAACAGAAAATTACGCAGAGAGGGCTAGTAGAGAGAAATAATTAAATGAGGAGGATTTTTGTCAGTGGCAAGGTATCAGAAATAAATTGTGCAAGCATTTGAAATCTGAAACATTCAGCAAACACTGAAAAGCTGCCTGAAAATTTGGTTCTAAGGAGCTCAGGTAATCTGCTTTGTTTCCTATTTTAAGTTTGGCAGAGTCAAAGGGAATATTATACTGACAAAATGTTTTACTGAGTTTCTGGGAGATAAACTTCTTGAAATATGAGAGTGGGTATGTGCTCCTTTTGTCTTTATATGAGAGAGGATAGCTTTGAGATCCTTGGAAAAAGAATTTTGAATATGCATTTCCCCCCATCTGCCTTATCTGATTGAAAAAACTCAATCACCTGAAATTCAGAGAATTACAGTTCTGAGACTTCATAATGCAACTGTATTTCTTAACAGGCAACTTGATAACATGCAACTGGGTAATTTCAGCAAGTGAGGCTGAAGACTCAGCAGCTGTTCAAACACAATACTGTGAAGTTAGAAGGGCCACAATTTTATAATTCTTCCAGAAATTMAGCAATATTTTTCATTAAAATAGTTGTTTTCTTTAAAATTGTGTCTCTGCAAGGTATTYCAGTATTAAATTTATTATAGTCTTCTGTTAAAACCATCCTTATTTTTTGCCTAGAATAGAGCTTCCCATTTGTCCTTTACAGTTAGGGTCAGAAAGGGATCTCCCAGCCCATCAGTTCTCATGTCTTTATCCTGGTCATAACTTGATCCGCCTCCATTTGGAATTTTAGAATTCAGTAAATCCATTACTGGTTTGTTCTAAAAACTCACCTCTACTGAAGATTAAAGGCCTTCCAATGTCAAAGAGAAAATTAATTGTAGTCAGTTTGCCCATTTGTTCTGAAACTTCTGTTGCATTTTGTTTTTTTCCTTATGGTTGCATATTTCATGAAGCACTCMAACTTTTTAGATTGAACAAGCTTGTTTACCTTTTTGTAGAAAACAAACTTCTCTGTAATATTTCTGCACATTTTGTCTTTCAAAAGTGATTTCATCTGAAGTTGAGGATACAAGTGGTACGCTATCTAGAATAACATAAAAAAGAACTTCAGTGGGTACCTCTGACWGCAGTGCACACATAAACTGTTGGCCATRTTTGCCCTTTTGATAAGCATCTTTGGTMTAGGCAAACACCTCACCAAATTCACCTCACAGTCTTTTACTATTTTTTATCTGAGCACTCTAGATATGCTCCTAGAAACCACTTATATTTTGACATTTTCAGGTAGGTTTTGTATCCAGTCTTAAATGCCAGGAATTTAAACTTCTATATTGTCTTTAGATACTGTCTCAGAGTAAAGCAGTGCATAAAAGCTGGTTAAATCTCCTGCACTCCTCTGTAAATTGCTTTTGGGGACATAACCAGCACAAAAATATGGATTTTATTCTCTGTTTCTGTAGCTTTCTCCTAAAATATGTACTCTACTAGCATGGTATAAATTCTCAAATGTTCAATCCAATTTAGTTTCCTCAGTTATTCCGTTCCCTCTTTAATTTTCAGATTAGACCTTCACTGAACACCACTGGACACCCTCCTCCCCAGTTTTCTTAAAAATGTTGGCTTCATCTGAACACACTTTTTTTCTTACTGAGCTCCASTAGCTTCTCTTTTCGCCTTCCGTTCTGTCACCTTCCTGTGGTGATAAAACCACCAGTTGGTAGAGAGACAGCTAGATGAAGATAACAAACCTAGCTGATTTGGCAGAACTTATTAGGAGTATAATAATTTAAGAATTTCATTCKTACTATACAAGCACATAGACACTCTAGCAAAGATTAGAATGTTATTTCAAATGGCATGTCCTACTGTACTATAATTAGGAAGATATAAAAGAAAACCAAAAAAAATGGAAACACAAAAAGAAATCTACTATAATTCTTCCTTTAAACAGACTGGTKGGCCAGCTGGTTTACACATATTCTTAGACCTCTCATGAAGCTGTTAACTGGGATTTATCTTGATAGCCCCTTGAGGAAACAACATTCTGCATTACAGCCTGAAATCATAATTAATTTCAGGGCTTGGGATCATCAGTGACCCCAAGCAGCTTTCTTCACTGGGAAGCAGTTTTCTGCACTCCTGTGGGCTTGGGAAGGCCACTTCTGGCTGTGGGGGTGGGACAGCATCTTGGACGGACCCTGAGATGGCCAAGGAGGAGGGTGAAGAGCCAGAGAAACTCATGGCATTCCAGCTCTAGCCACCATACACTGTCCCTACAAGATGCTGCAGAAGCAGCAAAACCAGCTGATTTTCCATTTTCAGCTTACCTGTTTGAATAAATAAAAACATATTCTCTTGTCTTACTAGTTTTCTTTTTACAGAAGAATGTCTCTATTTAGTTTCTGTGTTGTATGAATACTGGAAAATGTGTGCTTGTCTCTAAGAACAGATGGTTGGGGATTCAAGATGAGGCCCTGGCTTTTACTGTGAAACCAAAGTCACTGCAGATGTGTGTGGTATCAATCYTCTTTCTCTTGACTATAAAATGTCTTAGACTCTTTAAAGGGAAAGGACTTTTCAGGACTAACTGGTGTGAGTTAGAGATGAGCCAAGCRGTGACAGCTCTCAGTCGAGATCCCCAGACTCTCTCCCAGTTATTCTTGTGCAGATGAGTCAAATAATTTATACTAAATGCAAACAAACTCAGRCTTTCTTATGCCCTTGACAAACTCTCATAATTGATCTCTGCAACTGAGTCAATGTGCTTAATGACTGGAAACTCCAGCATGTGGAAACTTTCTGAGGTACGGGAAGGGAATAATATTTCAAAAGGATAGCATCGGCAAATGCCCAGAGTTTTTGTTGTGGGCGGATTGTCTTGCCTAAAGCGGGAAAGTTCTATAGCTGGTACGTTTTGCAACTTTCCCCTTTTTGCAACACTTAAACAGAACTTTTTTTTTTTTTTTTTTGTTTCATATTTTGTTTGTTTGGTTGGGTTTTTGTTTCTCGAAAGAAACRTTCTTGATTACTTTTCTCAATTATGTGACGCATTATTACTATTAGTTATTATTAGTTATTATTAATGATTATTATTAACCTTTTTCTTTTCCCCCTCAGAAAAGATATCGAAGAACAGCGACGTGAATCGCTGAGGGCTGTTGATGCCAGCGGCCGCAGCGCGGGGCGCTGTCCCTGCGGGGCGGCCGCGGGGCCGGAGCGGGGCGGGCCCGGGAGGGGCGGCGGAAGCACCGCCACCTGCCCGGCGGGGCCGGACCGCCCCGGGGCTATTTAGCGGGGCGTTGGGCGCGGGTGCCGCCCGCAGCCGCGGTTGGCAACGGCCCTGGGCGCCATGAAGGGCGGCGGCATCGAGAACCCGGCGTTCGAGCCTCCCAGCTCCGTGCCGGGCCGGCCGCGCCACGCAGAGCCCGCCGGGGCAGGGGCAGGTGCAGGGGCAGGTGCCGCGGCTGTCCCCGCCGGGCCCAGCTCTRGCCTCGAAGAGGGGCCCTGCGGGTGGGGCCGCTGCCACCCCCAAGTTCTGCAGCTCTGTAACAATCCCAAGGGGTACTTGGCTGCCTACAGCCTCCTGGCCATCTTCCAAGGTAACCCGTCCCTGCTGCCCRGGGCGCACGCTGTTCCTGGAACGGGGCGGGAACTTGGGCTGAGGAGGGCGGGGAAGGAGCRGTGAAGGATTTGGGTGGTGGGTAAGGAGGGACAGGGCTCCTCCGCCGCCGTTACTGACCCGTGACKGTGATGGTTTGGCTCGGGGGAAGAAAGAAGTACATTTGTGCCCGGGATGGGGAAGTTGCACGGTATTACTCTTCGTACTTCTCTCTGTTTCTCCTTTCTTATTCCCCCATGTACTTTATTGGCCACTGCTGAGTGCACAGTCCTACCAGCTCTTTGCTTCATGCACTTGTCAATGCTGCATCCCCACTGAACACAGGGAGATAATGCTTCATCTGCATACACAGGCAGAGACTTGAAAGCCAGGGATTAAAACACCCATATATAAAATTGTAGTACCCCACGGTACCTTCTTGCTAATTGAAACACTATCCTGGCCTAATTGGTGGGCACATAGTGTAAATTTGAAAACAGCAAAAACATGTGATTTTGTTCTGTGAATCCCAGTGCAGCCATCCTTCTAAAACTTAATTGATAACCTGAAGTTTATCTTGGCCTAAATGCCTGTTGTTTGGCTTCAGAGATTTTTGTCCATATTGTTGGTTTTCTGTAATGATTGTTAGGGCCTTAGCTGCCCTTGGACTTAAAAAGTGGAAATTTTGACTGAGGGAAAGAAAATAATTGCCATAAAAAAATAAAAAATAGACGTCTGTGAAACTTGGATACTTATCTGCCAAAATACTGATTGGGTCAGTATTCATAACCTTTCAACTTTATTTGACTAGCTAGAAAAGAAAAGGGTGTTTCCTGAACAACTTGCTTTAAAGATCCTTGTTGTTACTCATAAAGGGATTTCTATAAAGAAGTGGAGGGGAGTGCTGGATATTTGATGCTGGAGCAGAGAGCAGCCTACACCAAGGAAATGCAGGGTTTGGATGGCTCCATTCCACCTTGAACCAYACTGAGACAACTGGAATGTTATGAGAAGAAGAGAATTAGAGGTTCTGCTTAAAAATCTAGAAGGATTTTAATGCTACTTGTGATGTTTGGAGAGTCCTTGCATGAATTGGTGTCTTAGTATGTGTTTCTGTGAACATTTTTCTGATTTTAGCCCCTTCACATTCTGATCTTGTCCTAGCATATAGGTTGAGTGCTAGAAAGAAAGTATTTAGAAAGTGTTGGGATAAGCCTGTTGTTTCTTGCTTGAATTTAAAAGCTCATGCTACAGCTGATAGGATCAGAGCATGATTACTGTTGCAGTTGTCCTGCCAGATTTGTTTTCCCTATAAATAAAAAGGGGGCTGTGTCTGTAGAAGAACTTCTTACATCACAGGTTTCAACAGCTGAGTAGTAGAAGACTTTTATAATACACATTTTTTGAGTGGCATAAGAATATGGATAGACAATTCAAAATGCCCTGAATATGACGCTGAAAAGATTGTTAAACTAAACAAAGTGTCTGGAATGTTTCTTACATGTGTTGATTTCTTCAAATCAGTCCTGTTCTGATCTGACTGCTGGGCTGAATAACAAACTCGGCATACTTTAAAATCTTGGTTGTAGTCTGGATAGGTTCTCAATCCTAAAAACAACTTGTATCATAAGGATCTCCCTCCCCTGAGGAGGTTATGGGTGTTGCTTGTGCCACCCATCCAGCTACTGCTTCTGTTATCTCACTGTATATGTATGCCAGGCACCTACCGAAACTAGTTCAGGTCTAGGGCCTTAAAGGAAGGAAACTTGTGATGTTTGTTATGGAAGCTGATGTGTTGACATGGCTATTACAGATCTTGTGACATTCTTGATGTATTACCTGGATTTTCAAGAACCGTTCCTTTGGTTAGAACATAAAGGAAACTGGGTGCTAAACACAAGATCCAATTCTTTTTGAGATGCGGGAAAAACAAGGGTCATCAGCAAGAAAATCAGTTGTGTGTGAAGCGTTGTGAAAATATTCAGGTCTTGCAGCGTCAGAATTTGGATAATAGCACACAAAACACAACTTTGATTTTGAAGTTATGTGACCTAATACTGTACTCTAGTTTGGGTCTATCCTGCTTTAGGGACAATTTGTGAGGAAACTTCCGAATGGGGCCCCTCTCCCAAGTGGTTCAGGAAAAGATTTCCTTGGAGAAAAGTGAAAAAAAACCCTGCTTATTTAACAAGCAAAGTATTCACAAGCATAAAAACATGAATAATACTAAACAATAAACCTCTTGCTGTTCTGAAGAGATGGCAAATTCAGGAAGTCCTTTCTATCCTTTCTATGGGGTGTAGCTCAGCTCACTCCGTCACTTATCAGTCCCTCCTGTGCTGGACCACAGTGGGCCACAGGTGTGAGCTCCCAGTGTCTTTCTGGGTTTTCAGTCCAGAGCAGGTTTGAACAATTCCAAGAAAACAGTTCCCCATTCTGGGGAACTTCTCTGCCTCAGCTAGCCAAAAACTAACTAAAAGCAAAGGAGAGCTCTCTCGCTGCCTGTGCTACAGACAGCACATTCTTGGGAGAGGGAATGTGGACGAGTTTCTGAAAACAAACTCTGCACTTCTTTTTCTCTCTTGGCTCTCAGAACCAGTCCTAAACTTCAGAACTTGATATCCAGCATAAATAGAACAGTTGGGGCTGCAAGCATCATAAAGTCTCCCCAGGACAGGTCTAATAATTTGATTTACCCTCCAAATTACAGAAGCCATCACAGAGGGGGAGAAGATGTATCTATTAAAGTTGCCTAATGCACCTCTAGAAAAACTTMTTTCTTAATGCATTGAAGATAATGAAGTAATCCGTAACACACTTTTGATGAATGTAAATTGTTATACTAGACTTTTTAAATGAATGAACATAGTGGATGACTATCTGCAGTGGCCTGGTATGTTGTGTATCTAACTGAAAACATGTATTTGTCAGAATATTTTCTAGCTGCTCTTGAAAATAGATTGTTTTCATTAGCACCTGATATGCTCTATTGTGGCTTCTCGGAAGATTTCAAGTGGAGCTTAACTGTAATTTCTTGCCCTTTCTGTTTCAAGTACATGTGAAACCTGTATTTCCAGAATACAAAACACTTCTTTGCCTAGAATGTTTTTACATGACTAATAACTGCTTTCTGTATGGCACTTAGAGTTACCTAAATATATGATTGCAACTGGTAATATAATAGCTGGATATGCTGCAGTTCATAGCTATAGTGGAAAACAAGCTAGGGGTTGGCTCTCTATTTTGAGTACAAGGACTATTTATTTCTCATGTCATTACTAATTCTTAGTAAATAAAACAACAGAACCACAATTTGAGACTGGCCCAGTCTAATCATCCTGAAGTCTTTGAATATCACTAATACTTTATAGGGTGATTAGACCTGGTACTTTTACCAAGGCCTTTTTAATTGTTATTTTTATGTGCCTGTTGTTAAAGCCACCATTCTCATAACAACTGCAAAACATGCGTTTTTGTTGAATGGATAAAGAAAAAAAAATACACTTGTGTTTTGTGATATCAAATAAAGTTGATTTATAATTAGTCTGGATTTTATGGGTCAGTACACACTGTACCTAAATCTTTAACATATGTGGCAGGACAACACGGTTTTGGTTGAGAGTAGTTAAAAAAAATAATTTCTATGGTACAATTTTAAGTGTTGGGATGCCCTTACAGAATTTATTTTTTAGATCAAGTTAGTATCTGCCAGATTCTGTCTTCCTTGAAGAGATGTTTGTGGTTAATCACTAGATGATGTAATTGCAGAAGTTATGTTGCCATTCATCACATCTGCAATTTACAGGTGAAGTCTATATATCCAGCATAATTAACTGGAGGGTTTTATGGCTTTTAGAATGTAAAAGTACAGGTGAAAGACAATGCCTTGTAGCTCTGTAATCCACTTGCTATGTAGCACACCTTCATACAAGTGCTTTAAAGCCTTATTAAAAATGTTTGAAGTTCTGGCAGATGGGAAAAACTTGCTCATTCCTTCATGCTAGTATTTGTTCTTTGGTTGATTGGTTAATGCTTCTTAAGAGGAAAATAAAATTGCTGAATGTGTAACTAGAAGGACCCACGAGTACTGGTATCAATCCCATATGAATTTAAGTGTGATATCTAAACTGACAAGTGAAACTGTCAGCCTTCATAAAGATGCCAAAGTAGGGTATGGGAACTGATATTGTGCCAAGAGATGCTTCCATGTAGAAAGCTGAAGTTTGGCCATAGCTGGTTTATTTGGAGTAATTTTTTTAATACATTACAGTGCTCTAAGAAGATGCTGATGTTTGGCTTATGTAGTTGTACTTATGGGTGGTTGCAATGCTTGTTGAAAACTAACTTAAACACATTTCTGTCACTATAGTCTTGTATTCTCTTCTTAGGATGACAGTAGAAGATCATGTTTTAATTTTAGAGCAAGAGGGCCTGTGTCAGGGGAGATCCTCATCTGTAAGGTTACAGAACTCAAACACATTTGTACCTCTGACTCTAGGACTTCACAACTTTTTTTTTTTCAGGTATATATTTTATTATAGGCACAATTAAAATTAGACTATTATAAAGTTATATCTCAGTGTTATAKTTACAGAAATTTATCTTGTAACTGAATCTTATTTTGAGACTGCTAAAACCAAACTTCTGGTCTTTTTTACAGAAACAGAATATGAATCAGGCTAGAAGATTCAAGCTGGTCTACAGACAATGCCTTTGTAAAAATAGACAGTGTCTAAGCATGCACTGGCAATTTTAGCTTAGTTCTACTTTTAGTTAATTCTTTTGCAGTTCATCTGTGCTTCAGTTGGGCAGTTTGTGCAATGACTTTTTTCCATCTTGTTTGATGCTTTTGCTGCAGGGAAATTACAGATTCGAGAGGCARACCTTTTTTTGCGCAGCTGGAGTAAATCACCTCAGTTGCTCTGAAAGAGTTGCAAAGCATTTTAAAACAGCTTTTAAATATACTTTTCTGTGTTATACAGGCTGCATGTTTGTTAAAAARCCTTCTTTTATCTTCCCTTTGTGGTGGCAGGGAGTTGGTTGTTTGCCATAATTAGAAAATTATGTCCTGAAGTTGCTTCAGTCACAGTGTGTATTCTAATGAAAGTTTTAACCTTGACTCTATTACCTTCACTTTTTAAGTACCTTATGACACCATAATGCATTCTATTTGAAATCTGTGCTTCAGACAAATACACAGGTTCTGTGCAATTTGGCTGGCTAAGTTGGCACTGTATTGATCTACTTTGTATTTCACAGCTAATAAATACCTAAGAAAGGAGCCTTGTATAAGTATTCATGCTAACMTTTCTATCACACAAGGGTAAGTTTACCTCTGCTACTCTATTGAATTAAAGTATCTTTGACTAATTATCTTCTTTTTTATTTTTGTAGGTATTGTGGTAAATGGCCTTGTTAACATCAGTATTTCAACAATTGAGAAGCGTTATGAATTGAACAGTTCCCTCACTGGCCTGATCTCTGCAAGCTATGACATTGCTTTTTGTGTATTGTCACTGTTTGTATCTTACTTTGGAGAGAGAGGGCACAAACCAAGATGGCTTGCTTTCTCAGCATTTATGTTGGGACTGGGCTCACTTGTATTTTCCTTACCACACTTCAGTAGTGGAAAATACCAATATGGAAGTAAACTTGAAGGTAAGTTTATGATTATTTTGGAAATTASTCCAAATAATTAAAATTGCTATATCAGCATAGTGCAACTCCTTATTTGGTACAACATACTTAGTCTCCGTCAATGTCCTAAAATAGAGTGCTATCTGTAACTGAAAAGTGATTCTTTGAAACCTGTAAGTTCAAGAGCTTCCTCTCTGCACATTGAACTTTATTTTTCCAGAAGCAGTCTGAACATCAGTTCTTGCTCTTGAGCAACATTTAAATAATTTCTTTCCTTGCTTTGATGAATGCAATTAAATTCACTTTGAAGAAAAAATTATCTGGCATTTCTTTGTGACTAGGAATCAAGTTAGATCAGCAATGTAGGGGAAATGTTAAAGCTGTAAGACTTACCATCTTACCTGAAAGGTGATTACTTCTTGCATTTCTTTGTGGTTTTGAACTATTAAAGGCATGTTGATTAATTCAACAAGTTTCTGTAAGTTCTTTTAAAATATGTTGATTTTAACTTCTGGATCTTTTTTTGAAATAAAGATGAAATAAGCAGTACTTAAATCATAGGTGTAGCTTTCTCTCAGTTCTTAAATTTTCTCACAAAACAAGACTTAGCACAGTGTGATTAATGCCAACAATTCGTATCTAAGTATAATGGCATGCCTATATTACAGGAATGTTCAGATATTTTTAAAGCAGGATGACTTAATCTCTTAGGATTGTCTTGTTATTGCAGTCTTTATTCAAAACTATGCCTTCAATGACTAAGCATAGTATAGTGCTCACTAAAAAAAAATCAGTAGCTGTTAAGCAACATGATGAAAGGTTGTTGATTCTCAAATTAGTTTCTTTAGTAGTAATCATTCTGTCCGCTTCTACGTGCTGTCTAGATGTTGGTTGAAAAGTTGGGCAAGCTATATTTTACGATCTAATAAATGAGGATTTGAAATGGAAATTAACTGAACGAGGTCCAAAGGAAACATCTTTAGTGTTCTGGGGGATATGAGCAGATAAGCTTCTTTGCTCTTGAGAGAAGTTACTTGCTTCTGGCTCTGTTACAGTCCCATTTCCCTACAATTTTGGTTTCAGTATTGACCTCTCTACTTCACTATGGTGAAAGGGAAGCTGAATTTAATACATAGARGTTTAAATCTAAATTTGTTGTGGTCTTTTTTTTTTCCATATGGAACAAGATCCTGACAGTATGGGAGAGCAGATCACCAACTATTGCAACAAATCTTTCCCCTTTCAAACATTTTTAGTTGAAATCCCAAAGAACATGTTACTGTTTCATCCAACATCCATCACTGAAGATGRCTGTAGATATTGATAACTTTATTAGGGACATGTTCTACATGGACTTTTGAAGTCTAAAAGCAGTGAATTTTTGAATTGGAATGTGTTTTCTTCACCACAGCATTGTCACCTGGCAGCTTACCTGCTGTTTTGACTGTTGTAATGCAGGTGCCTATGCTGGGCCTGTGGTGGGCACATTTAAGATCTTAAGATGACTTAAACAAAACACTATGAAAGATAAAAGACTAAGAGTGAAGGGAATGTCTGCACCGTGGCAGTCAACATAAATCTTCAGGTGCAGTGCAACAGCATCTCTTAACTGTCAAGTAAACCACAGCACAGGATTATGGGATGTCTGGTTTAGCTGGTTCTGAGGTGGTTGAAACATTTCAGCTATACAATTAGTTGCAGAATTTAATAGCACCACATGCCAGAAGCCTTTCTTTTTAATTATTTGTGTGAGCTGCTTATAGAGATATTAGCTTTTTTTATCAGTCTTGTATTTGAGACTTTGTATTAAAATCTACCACTTATTTTATTTATGAACAGGTCTTATTACTAGCTGGTTACTTGATTATTAATGTTTGTCTGTTATATGCCAGTACAATGAGCTTTACTGTACTCTAACATGCAGGATAACTTTAAAGTACAGTTCAATGCAATATTTAATGTGGCTGCAATATTAATTACTAAGCCTAGTCTGAAATACAAAATACGTCTAGCCTCCAGCATAAGCCTTACAAACTTCCTGGAACTTACTGATTTATATTGAGATAATAATTTACTTTATTCTGAGTATACACATATCCTACTTTACAAATCTATTTGATGATTTATTTATCATAATACCACTTCCTAGAAATAGTTTAATCCATTTCATATTGAAAGATTTGCTAATCAACTGCCTGCCTATTAGTGTTTTTTTGTTTGTTTTTAAGCCACTGTAAAATGTGTTTTCTATTCTCCAGAAAGGTTATAGACTCGAATTTGTAACCCAGGTGTGGCCAGCTGTTTCTCCAGGTAACTTKCCGAGGTTGCGTGGGCCGGCGGTGCCTCCGCTGGCTGCAGAATGTGCAGTCAGGGGGCTCCCCCTGCTGGCCCGTCCCAAACAGAATGAACTTAATTCGGGTACTCGGACTATGGAAACTGCAAATATTATAAGCAGTGTACCTTTAAACTTCAGTCTCGGATTTTATTTCAAAAATTAAACATGTTTCAATATGTCTTCAGCAAATGTGAGTCGTAGTTTCTCACTTAACATAAGGAAAATAACTTCATTGTGAATGCAGTCAAACACTGGGACAGAAAGGAAGGAAAACTTAAGACTCTTACTTTTGAAGGGAGATTTTCTTATCCCACATRATGGCCTGTTTCTGTGCAATGGCACTGTAATACCTATTGTGTGCTACAGGGAGTAATGATTAAGGTAAGTTTTCTTTGAGTATCTGGTGTGTGGCCAGCACTGCCTTTTGCTTTGTTTTGTGAGCCCTAAGTGTGGATTGCTCTTGCCCCTTCTTTGCATAAGTAAAAAGTGTTCTCAGATGTAAAAGGGCCTAAGGAAAATAAAGGCTGTAATAATTTTGTCATTGACTAGTGTGAATTACTCATTCTACTTAYCTGATTTGGAGGACATTTTCACATATTGATTCAGTGGGGCTCATTACTTCCAAACTGATGGGTTTATCTTCTTTCTTAGGGTTTTGTGCTCTTATGGAGAAACATGGAAATGTTTGTTCTATATCTTGTTTTTGTATTCTGCTACCAAAAGTACAATGATAACAAGAGAACTGTTTTCAGTTCCTCTTTTCTCTTCCCTCCTTGTAGTGCCAAATATTACAGCAGCAGACACAACTTTACACTGCTGCACCACTACTTTTCTCTTTGTGTGTGTGCACAAGTGTAGAGGCTTGACATTAACTTCTCCTTTTAGAGACACAGCAGTGTGTGTTCTAGGAGAGATAGTGGTGTAGGTCTTTAAGGTTTTTCCCTTTTTCATAGGCAAACACTTCTCAAAAGAGTGAAGGTAAAGGGAGGATTATCTTTGCTAATGACAGACTACACTTTCCATCAGGGCCAGATTTCCTCAGGTTGTTCAAGCTGCTCTGTCATTTAAGACTGGGAGTTGTTAGTGCTCCTCAGAATTGTTACAAGGTGTGAGAATACAATGAAGTTTCTGTTGCATAGGAGTATCCATAATCTGTGGAATGACCATTTGATAGGGGTTTGGTTGGTTGTTTTTTTCATACGTCTGGTGAATAATGCTTTCAACAAGCCAAGGCATATTTATAAGGCAATTTCAGTCCTGTTGCCTTCTTGGAAAGGAAGCAAAACCAAAGCCCTGCTACTTTCTTTTGGGGAATAAGATATCACAGAAGGCTTTGCACTGYCAGATTGGATATATTAATAGGTGTGAAAATTAAAATGGAAGCATGACACAATTTTTGACATTCTTTTGTAGTTTAGCTTTCAGTACAGATTATTCTTC
The DNA here is from genome assembly GCA_902810485.1 of Alauda arvensis. Lineage (NCBI taxonomy): Eukaryota > Metazoa > Chordata > Aves > Passeriformes > Alaudidae > Alauda > Alauda arvensis. The sequence goes on along the minus strand of CADDXX010000205.1, from coordinate 667,205 downwards.
AAATTGGACTATGGTGCATTAGGGAACAGAATTGTAACGGCTTACTGTCTCTGTTTTTCAGACACATGTCAAACTGCAGAAACCACCTTTGCTAATGCCACTTGCAGTGCCAGCACAAACTCTTCACTTCAAAAGTATCTGTATGTCTTTATTGTCGGACAGCTGCTGCTGGGAGTTGGAGGAACTCCTCTATTTACTTTGGGGACAGCTTTTATTGATGATAGTGTCCCAAAACATATGTCTTCTCTTTACATAGGTAAATTTAAAACTCTTTATTGTATGGATAGAGCATAGACTGCAAAGCATTCCATATGGTTTTATGAATTCCTTGARTTAAACAATCTTGTTATTACTTATGTGCATAAAGTACTTCTACATCAGTTACTGTGAAATTTAAATATTAGCCTGCTCTAAGTACCAGGTCTTTACAATATTTTTTTTTTGTAGAGCGTGGTAAAGCTACTTTGAGCAGCYCTCCCATCACCTTCTTATGTCAGTAACTGAAAATTTTTAAACGGCTAATGTATCTTGTCTGTTAACAACAGAATAATTTGCAGCTGACTTTTTAGTCAAAGGTGTTGAAAAATACTGTGTATCAATCAAGTCAGTAGCTAGATCATGTTGTATCCTTTAATAATTTTATTTACTTACTTTCAAACAGTAGACTCTCCACTCAGTGCATAAGCACTGGTGGGCCTCGTGATCAATCCAGTTCTCTGGCCACATACAAATTTGGCACTTGACTTTACTGGAAGAACAGAGATTTCTTCACTGGGGCTGTTTAAAAGCTGAGGAGTACTAATACTTAGCAATGGTTTTTAATCTTTTTCAGTAACCACTCTCTAGGTTATGTGCCATTTTATTGCCAAGTTCATTGCAGTCTAAGTGTGTTTTCTATGGGTATGAAGAGATTTATTTTCTCTATTTCATATGTAGGCTGATTTAAAATGTCACCTATACTTGTAACTTGCAGGAGGCATTCAAAGCACCTCAGATTCCAGGACTGTTTTAAGACAAAATYGGTATTTTAAGGAGCAAAATTGAAATAATTATCTGTTTGCATGCAATTTTTGCGGTTTTTCCAGGCAAGCTGATCTRTTTGATGTCAAGAAATAGGATAGGTACATATGGTAAATCTTAGATGACAAAGACAAGTTTTGKTTTTGCTGTTGCTTTATTTTGAAAGAGATATTTTTTCTTCCTCCCCTGGAACTAGTGAAATAAATAGAGCAGAATGAGGGTTGTCTGCATGGTTAAGRGAACAAGAAGTGATCTGAAAACTCAGGAGAATGGTGTCAGTGTTCATGCTTTTAAAGAAATACAAAAACAGTAAACTAATGCATGCACAGTCTTAAGGCAACTGAGCTGAGTTCAGAAGAGCAGTGTATTCTGCTTAATATAATAACGAAACTGGAATGCAAGTGAGTGGGTAGATAACTCAGCCTTGGCTCTTTTTCTTGCTTCATGCGATGTATTAAGTGTCAAAGTATGTTGTGTTGTTTTATCTTCTACAAGAAGGCTTATGCAATGCAGGAAAAAAAAGAAAACCCAAAAAAACAACCCACAAAACAAGACCAAAGTGAACTCAGAACCCATCCCTAAAATTGTCCATAAATGGCGGCTAGCACCTTTTACTGTAAGCCTGAAATGTATATATTGGTATTATTCTTTCTCTTCTACACTGGGTGCATTTTCATGAGGACTGTGATGTCTACAACTAAAGCCACTGAAGTTAAACAATTCCAAGAGGTATTTAAACTGAGTCTTTGAGAGAAAACAGTYATTTTCTAAGCTCAGTTTGAAGTTCTGTAGGATGAATATGAACTTAACTCAGACCGTTCCTGTGACTATGTCACTATTTCCAAAATGTGGGAAACCCTGGAATACATCTACTCAACATTCATTTTGACTTGACTGTCACGTTTTGCATTGCTCTTACACCCCTCTCACCCTCCTGAGTCCCCCATCATTTTCTTTTACTAGAGAGAAAATTTGGTATTTGTGATCCATGCACTTCAGAAACAAATGAGAAATCCAGATTATTCCACCTGGGGAAACAGTAGGAATGCATGTTTACTAATTAAAGATGGATCTAGTGGCTATTAATTGCAAGCCTTTATCTGCAGAGACAGAGTTCCTGCTATCAGTGAGTGCTAACCTGCAACAGAAATCTCTCTGGTAGGCTAGGAATGCTATTGTGACATCAAAAAAGTCTGATGCTCTTTTGTAGGGTATGGTTGCACTTGCAACTTTGCAGGTTGGTGTTTTCTTTTTTTGGTGGGAAGAAGTCAGGGAGTTTGTGTTTTTGTTGTTTGTTTGGGGTCTTTTCTTTAAAACAGTCAGGAGCTCTTAAGAGCCTTGGCTTTGTATTTTTTATTATTTTTATATATTATATTTTATTATTTATTTTATGTTTTATTATTTTTATAAAGAATTTTATTGTAAGAAAACTTAAAAAAAATTAAAGAAGTTATTCTGAACTTGATGTATTTTCTGTTCTAGGAATTGGCTATGCCATGTCTCTGCTGGGTCCTGCTATTGGCTATGTCTTAGGAGGGCAGCTGCTTAAAGTGTATATTGATATCCAGATCCCAAAAAGGCAAGATACAACTTAGTTTATTGCTTCCTATTTTCTTTCCCTAATAATTTTTATTTAAAAAATCAGCTTTTCTCCTTGTGAGGAGAAAATATTTCAGAAAATACTGTATCTTCAAGAGCTTCATTAATTTGTTTCAAAGTTGCACTTAAAAAGGCTTCAAGCAAGTTACTTCCCAGAGTTATTCCATTTCATGTGAAAATCTCTCTGTAGTGCAAATACTTAGTTTTAGCATTTAAAAATTAGCTATTTTAAACCTCAGTAGCAAAAAAAGGTTTTTGTTTTGCTTAGTTGTTTATTCGGGGTTAAAATGCACCCACTGATTTCTTGTGGAACTGTTTCTTGAGTTGGAAAATGAGGGTTAGGATACTGCTWCTTAACTCCTTGGGAAGAGCTTGCCGGAAAATCTATCAGTTACTAATAGTCCCTTTTTAAAAGAATTGTTATATATTGTAGTAATGTCTAAACCAGCAACTTCATTTAGACTTTTATTTCCTCTGTTTTAAAGCCTTCAGATCCATGCAATGGCATTCTGAACTTCTGAATTTATTTTGATATAACTCATTGATTATGAGGAATCTTTCTAAATCCAGCATTTCCAGTATCTTCATAATGCCTCAGAATCTTGAAATCAGGGCCAAAGAACAGTCTTTCAATTGGAATGACATTAACTAATGAGTTGAAGGCTTCATTTGGTAGAATTCAATTTTTTTTTATAGTTGCCCAGTGAAATTGGTTTAAACAAGCAAAAAATAAACTTAATACATGCAAAACTAAGAAAATAACAATATTAAAAGGCTTTCTGTTAAATAAGTATTGAAAGGAAATATTCCAGCTCACTGAAATCTGAAATTCAGAAAGGTAAACCTGCTTTTTCTAAATTACTTTTCCAGTACAATGGTGGATCAAGATGACCCACGTTGGCTTGGAGCGTGGTGGATAGGATTTCTTGCATGCTTTTTTGCAATTTGGCTTCTTATAATACCTTTTTCATGCTTTCCAAGGCACCTACCAGGTAAAGGTTTAGCAATACTTGGCTACTTTGGAAGAAAAACTTGTTCATATTAATGTGTTATAAACTACTGGACTCAATGTTTCCTCTTTGTTTTTGTTTCTGAGTTAACTGTGTTTGACTAAAATCTGAGGACAAGTTTTTTGTGGTTGTTTTTTTTCTTCTTTATTTGTTTTGGTTTTTTGATTTTTTTTTGTTCTGCTTTGGTTTGGTTTGGTTTTGTTACCCCCTCAAATATGCAGCCTTTAAAACAAGGTAATCAGCCAGAGGGAGTATCTTGTGTATGGTGGTCTTGCCCATGGCCAGGGGGTTGGGAGTAGATGATCTTCAAGGTCCCCTTTCAACTCAAGCCATTCTRTGATTCTCTATATTGATGTACAGTAGGACTACAAACATATACCTAAGTGTGGAGACCAGTGGCCAAAGTTTGAAAGATGCTTGGAGCTCAGTACCCAGGACTATATTTAAAGCTTCTGTGTTACCCACCAAGAACAATGTAGAAATTCCATGAGCATCCAAAGGGACATATTGAAGGAGAAATGATGGAGGAAAAGAAAAAATAAAGTAGGAAATGGGAGAATGTGAGGGTGACTATTAATAAGAAGTTCCTCRGCATACTCGGAAGTTTTTAGGATATCCCTGATAATTATTGCAGCCAAGACCTTCCAATGGAAGTGTGATGCTTTCAACAAGTCTTCTTTCAACAATATACTATTGATCTCTTTTAAAATCTATACCAATAAAACAGGCAAGAAGACCTATAATATCTGAAATAGCTTTCCCAACTATAAAGGAAACACAAATTTTGGTAGTTTTTTGACATTGTCTAAGAGTGCCAGTATTCAATGTTTTCATTGTCAATAAATATGACCATTTGTAGGAACTGCAAAAATTCAGGCTGAAAAAATCTCTGAAACYCATGATGATGGAAGTCAGGTACTGGTGCAGGCCCACAATATTGGAAAAAGTTTTAAAGACTTTCCTTTGGCTCTCATGGTAAGAAAAATCTCAAATTTGCTGAAACTGAATATATTCTGAAAAATGAAATTCTTTTGCACATGTTAGAGGTCTTTAGAAATGGCTTATTGTGTTGTGATAGGAAAGACTTCAATGTTACTGATTATTTAATGTGTGTTCATTTTATTGATGCTTGAGATTGTTAGAAAAGCATATTACTCAAGTTCAATTTCAGAGTATCTATTTTTAAAATATAACAACTTCTACTTCTACTTTATTTGGTACCAAAATCAAATAATAACATAAAAGTGTTATGATCATTTCTCCCCATAGATACTGTTGAGGAATCCAGTGCTTATGAGTTTAATAATAGCCAGTGCCTCAGAGGCTTTAGTTGCCACTGGATTTGCCACATTTCTACCAAAGTTTATAGAAAATCAGTTTGGAAAGTCATCAAGTTTTGCAGCAACTCTTGCAGGTAATATGGCTTTTTATTTTTGCATCTTAAATGTACTGTGTTGAACACTTCATTAACATTACAGGTGGAAGATTATTTGGGTATSTTTTTTATATGAGATATTTGTGAATGTACTTAGAGGGAATGCAGTAGTCAGAACAGTATTTTTGCTTCTTTTGCCTGCTCTTAAGTACTCCAGTACTTAATTCATCAAGGGAGTAGCTCTACTTGTTGTTTGTAGAATCTGAAGACTTGATACTCATATTCAAAGTAGACTGAGAATTTTCTGTACTGATGAAACTGCATCCTTTCTTATTCTTGGTGAAAAATGCTTAATTTTCCTTATTTAAAATCAGCTGAAGGAACATTAGTATCTTAGTCCCTACTAAAACAATCAAGATGAAGGGCAGCTAGAAAAAAAGCAGTGCTTATCACAAATAAGAAGTTGACTTTGCCTTTCCCGTCTTTAATTCTACACTGACATTACACTGAATTTGCAATAAAATGACTAATCAGAATACATAAGTCTATTTTGTAACTAGTTCTATGGCTGGCTTACTTTCCCCTGTTTATTATCTGATAATAAGTAGAAGTAATAGGTAGAACAGGAGAGGGTTGTGAAAAACTGAGTATTAGAGAAACAGAAAACATCTGATGGAAGAGCTRTTCTCGGTAGGCTCCCATGGTTAACTTTGACACAACTTTAAAGAATAGCAACCAGATCAAGGCAGAAATGGCCATAATGCCAGCAGATRCTTGCAATATGCAGATTTAATATTTCCATACTGTGCCTTGCTAAGCTATAGAGTGCTGCAATGTAACTATGGTACTTGAGCTGCTCTTTCTCTAACAAAAACATGTTTGGGAAAGACTTTCTGAATTACTTATCCAGGCAATACTAGATAGTATTGTTGCATCAAAGCAAAGCATCTGCAAGTTTTACATAAAAACACATTGGAATACGTGCTCAGTTATTAACCAAAAACTAGGAGTGAAGTGGAAAACTGAGTGATGCATTTTTTGTCCATAGGCCTTGTCTGAATGTCTTTGAGTTGAAAATATTGACATTGCTCATTAAATGTACAGCTTTAAAGAAATGCCTACAGTAATGTTGAAAGCTGGCTGTACCTGAACGGAGCTAGTTAGTCTAAGTATTACCAATGACCATGGAAACTATTTAAACTCTGATTGACTATGCTTTGCAGAAAGCCCAGGTCTGGGACCTGGGCAGTTTTGTCACTGTACCTGAACTGTCTCTAAAGTTAGCTGCCTCAGGTTGGTATAAGTTATGCTGAGTTYTGTGTTGTATTATAGATTAGCCATATAAGAATGCTCAATTATTTATCTGGAGTGCAAAGAGGATAAATCATTGTGGACTATATGGACTATGACAGCAAAACTGATTTCTTTAAGTCTTTCAGTAGATGTCCTCTTGCATCTTGTGCTGTCTCTTGTATAATAGACATTGTCTAGTTAAGTTCTCTTCTTAAGAAGTTCATAACAGATGTAAAAGAAAGAACATGGACATGCCAGAAAAACACTGAAAGAATGGAAGAGGATTTTCTATTTACATGGAAATGCCTAATGGTGTTCAGAGATTCCCAYCCCATAGTGCTCCTAAGTAATCTAGTTTGGCTGTGTTGAAGTTGTGTTTTGGACAACTATTAATTGCACTGTCTAGTTAAAACTCTGGAAAGACCAAAGGTGATGTAACAGCAGAACAAATTACTCATGCAGTTAGATTCTGGTGGTGTGGTTTGAATACAATATCACATGGGCTGCATTTTGCAGGTGACTGTTTTGATTTTTTTCTTAGCACAAAATTACACCCTTAATTGCTTCACAGTCCTATCTTGCATTTTTATGTAACTGTTCCTTGTCTTGTTTTCCTCTAGGACTTGTACTAATTCCAGCAGCAGCTCTAGGCCAAGTCATAAGTGGTATCTTGGTTTCCAAGTGCAAAATGAGTTGTGGAGGCATAATCAAGTTCTTGATAAGCACCTGTTCAGTGGCCCTAATATTAAACACAGTGTTTTTATTTGCCAAATGCGGGAATGAACCTTTTGCAGGTGTCTCTGAAACATATAATGGGTAAATATATTTATTTGCACTCTTGGGTTTAATGTTAATATTTATTTGATTCCCATAGTTTCCAATAGTATACACCAGCAGTGTTTAAAGGTGGAAGGAAGGAACTAGCTATTCCAAAAGTCTGCTCTCAAGTGATCAGTTACTCAAGAATGAACAGACCCAGAGGCAATGCCAGATGTTTGAGGGTCTCTCAAAGAACCAGATGGTGCTGTGCAAAGGAGGCTGGTACCTAGGCACTGCTAGATGCCATTTGAAAAAAATGATAGGTGTGAATTTTGTGTTGTGTAAGTTGGTAAATAACTTAACAATGCCTTTTTATTGTTTTCCCAAATACCCCATTTTACACAAATGGGTGTATTTGTGATCTGGCTAGGTGCCACTATCTTCTATAAAAGCATAATATGATAGTTCTTCTCTAATGCATAAAAAGGTACTTGAAGCTAAGTAAGATGGGGAAGAGGAGTGATGCAGTTTACTGACATGATGTGTACCATGAAAACCAGAAGATGGGTTGGGGAGGAAATTGGTTTTGTAGCCTCTAATTGCCCATACAAGTTGGTGGAAAGTAGAAATTTACTGCTATGATACTCTAATATCCATTTGTATTTCCTTTTCCAGAATGTATGCAAAGTGAATCAACAAAGTTCCATACACTGGTGACTGAAAGAAAATAAAAAACCTTAAAGCCCAAGCTACCACTCATTTTGATCTTTACAACTTGCTGTATAAATTGACAGTACATTTAAAGGCCAGTGTCGAAATTTGATGATTAAAATATGGCTTTGCTTCAGTGTCTGAAAAGATTCTAGCAGACAGATGACTTGGACAACTCAGAACTGTGAATTAGAATTCAGATGTTGGTTGTAGAAAGCTTATAGTTACGTGTTGAGCAAAAGAGTCTGTATTCATTAATAAAATGCTGAAGATATAGTATAGAAAATATTAAATTATCCATATTTTTATATCACCTATGATAACAGGGAGCTGAAGTTAAAGCTGAACTGAACTAAGTTAAATACAATTAACTTGTATTTTACAGTTTTGTGTAACTGTATCAGTTATGTGGCTTAACTGTTGCTGAAGAGTACTTCTCTACAACAATTGAAGTTAAGCAGTCCTGAAATATATCTCTTCCCTTGGTATCCATTATAAAAAATGGCTCAGTTCTGCCTTATTCAGTGTTACATGTTGGATTCTATTTTACTGGACATGTGTATCAGAATAGTTATTGGCACTAATACAGTGCYAGTTCTTAAACTGATTTACATGAAGAAATAAAATATGTAGCAGTAGCTTTATAAAAATAATAAATTATATGAGTACACTTGTTTGTGTTAATGAAAACAGCATCTTACCTTTAGTAACTCTGTTTGTTACTAAATTAGGATATCAGCAGAACTAACATGGTTTATTTTGTCTAATAGGCACTCCAAATAATTAGTTTTGCCAAATTCTGTTGCCCAGTGCTTCCTTGAAAACTTGAAGGAACAGAAATGCAGTGACTATTTCTGTACTTTCTTCATTTCCCACGTGTCTCTGGTACTCTTGTTTAAAAACTTTATGGAAGTTTTTTAAGGAGCAATTGATGGCCTCATCAGCTGGATTTTTTAGAAAAGCCAGGGATATCTTTTTAAATATATTTTTCTCTGGCTGTGCATAACTAAACATTCAGCCCCTCTTTGGAGGTCAGGGGAAAGAGACACTGCACATGTAAACTGGACAAATACCACCAAATTGATTAAATATTTCTAGGCTTTGCATGCCTCACAGGCTAGCAAGGCACTGAATGTATGAGTCTGTGATTAGTGAATTTGCTTATGGTGCACTGTAGTTCATTCTTCACACATAGAAGAATTGAAGTTAGTTTGCTTGCAACCAGATCAAGGCAGAAATGTCCATAATGCCAGCAGATGCTTGCAATATGCAGATTTAATATTTCCATACTGTGGAATTAATTAAAACTAAACAAATTAATTTAGTGGGGTTCTGCTGTACTACAACAAAATGGATTTTATATGTAGGTCAGATGTCCCTAATATTCCATTCAAAGTTTGAMTGTATGTAACTTAATTCCTAGATAAATTATTTCTCCTATTAGTATTTTTTGCCATCTCAATTTCTCACAAAGAAACATACCTTTTAGATAATTAATGTGGAACCTTCATTTTACAGTACAGTATTTAAACTCTACTGRCAGTGTCAGTAATCTGGTTTTAGCTGACCAAACTTTTAACCTGTGAAAATTCTTTATGTATTAATGAACTACTATTAGAAAATCCGAAGATGTTTTTATTCTCTCTGGTTATCCCTTAAGACAGTCCTCACACAAGCCAAAGTGATTTTTCATGCTAATAATACAGTGGGACTACTTCAAATAAAACCTGTATTGGAAGTAAATGCCTGAATTGAAAGTAAATCTGGTGTGCAAGAATTAAAGTAAACTCTGTTAGTTATTAGTTATTCCCTAAACAGCCAGAGAAAAATCTTTAAGTTCCTTCAGGGTGTGTCAGTGCACTCTGCATTAAACATGTGMAGTTGTCTTAGTGCTCATACAATTTAGATGTCTGCATGGCATTGTAAAAACAGTAAAAATTAGTGGCTGGACTCAAACCAAAAAAGGGGAAAAATCTTGGAGTATGGTCAGTAGAATAAACAACACCAAATACTGGTTTTAATCCTGTTTTGTTTGTGGGTTTTTTCTCTTGAAATTATAAATTGAAGAAATTCAAATATCTATGTGGGAGGGAGAGGATAATATAAGAGTTGGGCTGAGATGCAGAATTTTGGCATCTCTTCTGTGAGTGGGAATTAGAAGTATAATATTTGGAAGGAATATTAACATAAAAATAACTAGGTGTATAAAAAAATGGAAAATATAGAGCTCCAATTACTATGCTTATTTTTAAACAACTAAGTGCATAAATAACATGAATACAGTATTTTACAAGTTATTATGCTATAAATATTGCATTCTGTTTTTCAGTTGCTTTATTAAAAGCCTATTAACTTCTGCTTTTCAGAACAGGCACTCTCTATAACCTAACAGCGCCATGCAATGCTAACTGCAGGTGTTTGCGCTCCATGTACTACCCCGTTTGTGGCAGTGATGAAGTCCAGTACTTTTCTCCCTGTTTTGCAGGATGTGCCTCTTATATTTCTAWCAACAAGAAAAAGGTACTTTATGCAATGAAGATAGCTGGCATGGTTTATTCTGGTTTCCTGTCAAATGCACTTTATTTCAAAATGTCCTTCCCTACAATACAAATGTAGGTCGTGTTTAGCAAAATCCAGTGATTACAATGCACAGTTCACTTACGGTACCAGTGTGACCCCCACTGTCTTTAAACATGTTCACTGTCACAGTGCTGGGCCTCCCCAGTTTTTGGGAAGACATRCTTGGGTTGAAGCCAAGTCAAGCCCTCTGCTCCCTGAAATGTTTCTRGTAGTTGTCTGGCTTTTTATACTCTGTATTGGGGTGGAACCATACTCCCTGCCCTTCACCCCCTTGTTCACGCTGATCTGGCTAACTTAGGAAAAAGTTTCCTCTCTCTTAATGAACTCAGAGAGAAGCATTTACACCACTGTTAATTTGCTGAAGTGGCATAGGTGTTTCTTTTCTGTACAGCTTTCTTTGCAACAGTTCTGTTTATTCACAGCCTGCGTTGTTCTGTGAGCTTTCTGGGCACATTACTCTTTCCCATGTCTGGGCCTTCTTTCATTGTTAGGGTTTACTGATTAGTTACAGTGTTTCTCACTTGTGTGATGCCATTCTGCAAATGTACTTCTACCAGACTTTCTAATGCTGAAAAAAGTTAAATCTAAATGTACTTTAAATAGAATTGRCAATCAGAAAAGTCAGCAACTGTCTTTACCTTACCTGAAATTTTTTATCTAGATCTTTAAGCAAAATGCAATGTTTATTGTATACATGACAATCTGCTTCCCTGAGTTTTGAAAACTGGAATGTCAGTAGCCCCTGATGCAGGAATGGTAAACCATGAAAGTGCCTGGGTTATTATCAAGCATTCCTGGAACTGAGGGGCTTTTTTGTGTTTGTCTCTGYTAGTACTATAAACTCTTCAGCAGGGATGTGGGGGCAGTATAGAGAGATCCAAAAAGTAAGCTGACCCAGGAAAGGCCTTTATGCTTTTTATATTGGAAAATGAATGGAGATATTATCCATAAGAAAATGTAAGAGACTAACTACTTCTTSCTGTTCAAACTTCTCATCTCAGTGACGCATTCTATTTTTCTTTGGAAACAAATCTCTGTGTATTTAGATGAAGAGCATATTCCATTTKTTCACTTGCTTATAGAAGTGGTCCTGTATTCCTTCTGTTCCTTCCTGTTTAAGTCTTAAGAGTAGAACTTGCCTCTCTGTATGCGATTTGCCTCTAACTTCTGCAAGTTTTTTATGCTTGTAGCTAAAAGCTTGCCCCATACAAAATGGAGACTATCACTGAATTTTGAGGTCAAAAATCCAGAAATGCCTTTTGCTCAGGTGAGATGGATCAGTCAACTTCTGATGAACCAGTTTTAAAAATTAGTGTTAGTGTCATGTGCTCATCAGGAAATTGACTATTTCCCATAGGGTAAAGTCAATGTTGATTCTTGTCTCATGTGATGCAAATGCAATGAAAATTTACCAAAATAGTGTCACTGTGTGTCATTCTTGGGGCTAAATTTTGTTTTATAAATTATTTGTAGACATACCACAACTGTTCCTGTATTGGGAAAACAAAAAGAGAAAATGGTTCAGAAGCCTTTCTCTATGAAGCTGTCCCTGGGAAATGTCCAACACGATGCAAACTTTTACCTTTATTCCTAGCCTTCTTCTTTTTTGCTGTTGTTTTTACATTTATGGCTACTACTCCAACAACTGTGGCCATTCTCAGGTATGTTTTCTGGTCTGAAAGAAAGGTAACATTCTTTTGAAAGCTAATATCAATGAAATACTTTTATTTGTTTTGCTTTGCAATGTGCTAAACAAGGTTGTGTAGTGAGCAAGCAGTACTTTAAACAGAGCACAGTCATACCACTGTTCACTCTTGCTAGTAGGTAAGTTTTGAATCTATTGAAAACAAATCTTTCTAATGGGTAGAATAAAACAGAATTCCCATAAAATCCATTTGATTGTTTCAGTTAAAGCAAAAAGGAATAAATGAGCCATGTGCTTTGATGAAGAAAATATTTGACTRGTCTGTTAGCATTTCAAATTGTATCAGGAAAAGGACAAAATAACAACTACTCTTGTATTCTGAACCTTAAATTCCTGTTTCAGTTCAGAGTTCTTGCTTGAAAAACTGTAGTCTGTCAAGACCTGTTGACTACTTCCCATGATATTGATGTTGTATGTATGGTGGTCATTAATATAAATTGTGGTTARCCAGTTAACTASTGGTTTTGCTGTCTTTCGAATTGCTGAAACTTACACATGTGGAAACTGGATTTTTTTTGGTTTGTTTTTATTTTTAAAAAAATTTTAAATGTGCTTCTTATTCTAAATGTAGAGCTGTTTTGCTTTGTGTTGAAGTTTGACTTGTATTTCTAATACTTCTAGTGAAAAGATAACCATGATGCATAAGTATGATGTTTTGTGAGGATGTGACTAGATGCCCTTTGGCAAGGGGCTGAGGAAATCAGTAACATGCTATAACAGTCCTTTGTAGTACCCTCCTGTCCAGGTTTGGTGTAAATCTGGAATTAAGAGTTTCCATATTAGTGTGGTGACAGAATAACATGAAGTTCTACATTATCTTCAAAATTGAGCTTACATAGTTTTATTTCAATAATTCTAAGCAGTAGCATTTGGATATTTGGATCCTTATATAATTCAGCTGAAATAGTGGAACGGTTTCGTAAAAGGACTGTAATTAGTTTAATCTTTCAGAAACTGATTTAAATACCTAAATGTCAGTAAATTTTACAGTATATTCCAAGATGTTTTCAATTAGCCTATTTTGTGCAATTTCAAACATAAACTCATATTCATGGCAATCTTCTAGATACAATCTACTAGAAATAATCACCTGCRTGATATGAAACTCATTCTCTTTCTCTAAATTGCCTTTAAGGGTAATAGAATCCTAACACTGCTGATAAATACTCATCTTGGATATTTTGATGTGTCTAATTCTCACACATACTCCAGAATGGGGGAATAAGTTCTGAATGTGTAAATATGGTCTTTTTCAACACTGGGAGTTTATTAAAAGACATTATRCAATTTGCTAATGAAAATAGTTCTGAAACGAAGTTGTATAAATTAAGCAAATTAGGTTGTATTTAACCTTTATGGTAGCACCTTTAAGACACTATCATGAGAATATGTTTGTTCCTGGAAAAATATCTGTGAGAAATAGGTAAGATGTAARGAGATAAATTGTGCTACTAGTTAAATCATTATATTGGTTTGTATAATATAGGTCAGCACAATTTAATTATAAGGTCAAGTGAATATATGCAAATGTTATAGAAATACATTGCATTATGCTGTGCTGTAGCCTAGTCTCAATTCGTGTACTGCTTCTTAGGTATAGTAGCTCAGGATTGCATCTTAACACTGTTTTAGTTCCCTTGGATGAACATTTYTTCTATGGAAAAAATGTTCAATGGTATATCAGGGTGCTGATAGCAAGCTTCCTTTTTTTTTTATACTATTTTGTTAAACTAGTTAAATCTAAAATTTCTTGATGGACCACCAGTGTTTTTTCTATCTTCTGYCTAAACACCACTTGAAATAGTTTGATTACTTGTTTTGCACACTGGATTTCTAAACCTCTCAGCAATTAAAAGAGTATGTAGAAAAAAAAGCATGTTCACTGAGGGACACAGCACAGAAGTGAGACTTGTTTACTTGTTTACTCTGTCTTAAACTGCAGATGTTGTTTACAGGTGTGTGCCGGATAAACAGCGCTCATTTGCTCTTGGAGTGCAGTCAGTGTTTCTGCGACTACTGGGTATGACTTCCTTGTTGAAACATTTGCCTCTGAATAATCTAATTATTTGACTTTTTTTTTCTTGACTTCTAAATAATACACTGAGAAACTTTCAGAGGAGCTTGAAGCAGTCTGTCATTGGCTTATAGGATATAGTTGTAAGGTACCATCTGGATTCAAATTCCTTGTTAAAAGGGCATTCATGTTCTTTGTAGCCTTTTTTATTCTTTTGAGTACAAACCAAATACAGGTAACTGCTGCTACTTTCCCTAGAAGAAGGCCTATTCTAAAAGGTTAGATAAAAAACTGATGTAATAGAAAACAGTTTCATGTGCAATCTGAAATTCAGAAGTTAAAAGAAAAGTGAATATGTGGAGTCTTTCCTCTTCCTTCCTTTAAACTTTCTCACTAATTTGAGTATTTATTGAAAATTGTAGATAATTGTGCATGAATAATTACCGAGTATAATGTGGCAAATATAATACTTAAATTCTAAATCTAAGCATCTCCAGCATTTCAGAAAGACAGATTAATCTCCTTGATTAAAACAAAGCTAAATATCAGTCTTTTCTGGTCCACACACGTTTGAATTTTCTCAGGCATAATTAAAATTCTTGTTTTAGTAGTAGACTTTTTAAAATGGTATATTTTTAAAATGGTATTTAATGCTGGGACAAGACACAGTTGCTGATTGGAGTTCTACACCAATATTTAGTACCCCAGCCATTCTCTCTCCTTTGAGATCACATATCTAACAGTGCGAGTTCTGCTTTGCTGCATAGTTATTCTACTGATAAAGTGTAATAAAAGCAAAATTCCTCACAGGTAGAAATTAGATGGGAGACTGTGCTCAGTGTTGTATGAGGGTCTCTCTAAATCACTTTACTAGGAGTTCAGATATTTATGCCAGACCTCTAACTCCTGACTTCACTGTGGAGTGTTGAACTTTTTGCACTTCCTGTGCTATGACTGAAGAAGGCAGCAATTATCAGCATTACTTAGCAGCAACTTAATTTTGATGTAGGCTTTAGGAATCACACAGAGGTTTTAGGCTGAAGACCTAGTGAGGGACATAGCTACTTGGTTAGCTCTAGGAGAGTGTAGGCCTTGGGTAGGTTGGGTAGGCATGCAGTGATGCACCTGGTGTGTTTATTCTAAAATTGGCTATACTTGGATGCAAGGCATTTGTGCATTATAACACACAAAAATCATATAGAGTTAATAAAAATCTATGGAAGAATAATTTTAAACACTGTGCTTTTTTTGTGGAATTTTTACTGGAAGCTTTGCTGAGGAATCTGAGGAATGAGGAGAAATGTGGTAACTGAACATTTAACATAATGATATTTTGATTCTCTTAATTTGGAACAGATTGGTGTGTAAGATCAGAAGAAAGGGACTTTTTTTCTTTCTGTTAAATTCCTGATTCCTTGATTACTTGTTTTCATCGTTGATTTTAGCTACTTTTTTCCAATGAAGACTGAGGAAGCTAAAAAGCTCAAGTCTTTAAATAAACTTCTTGCTTAAGAAAATGAGAACTGTATAACGAATTTTCTCTATGCATCCTACCTATTAACTGAGAGCAATGTTAGGTGCAGACCTACTATGTAATATGACATTGATTTAAATGTTTGGTTCAGTGTTTGGTTCTTCCATTTTATCTTCCCCACCAGTTTGGCATTTCACAGTATGCATGAAAACCAGGTGTGCCATGTWACTCAAAAGTTCTGATGTTACTATGTTTTTTAGGTACTATTCCTGGACCAATTTTGTTTGGTGTTGCCATAGACAGCAGTTGTACTCTATGGGATATTAATGAATGTGAAACTAAAGGAGCTTGCTGGGTATATGACAATAAAAGAATGGCTTTTTTGCTGATGGGCATAAGTAAGTCTTTTATATTAAATACATATACTAGCTAATATGTATAATGACCCTGACTGCTAGATGGGAATTATTTTGAAGTAAAACCTTACACTTTTCATTTTTAGCAGCAGTGTTTTTAAAATTTTTTTCATAAATGATCAGCAAAATATTATGGAAGGAGAAACACCACAGWAAGTAATCCTTAAAATCTCTTTTTATTAATAACACAAAATAGTTTTGGTCTTTGATCTGGCTTCATTGTCACACTTTATTTACTTGATTTTTAAGGGACTGGCTTGCACTTCAGTCTGTCTTCAGGGCAATGAGCATGATTAGGGGAATGAAAATGATTAGAGGGATGGAGTACCTCTCCTATAAAGAATTGGGTTTGTTCAGCCTGGGAAAGTGAAGTCTCTAAGCTGACCTTGTTGAGGCTTTTCAGCACCTGAAGGGGGGTCTACAAGAAAGCTAGAGAAGGACTGTGTAAGAGAGCAAAGTGATGGAACAAGGGYAATGGATTGAAACTCACAGAGTAGGTTTTGRTTAGATATTCAGAAGAAACTATTTGCTGAGAGGGTGGCCAGGCACTGAAACAGGTTGTACAGACAAGTTATGGATGCCCCATGCCTGGAAGTGTTCAAGGTATGGGGCCCTGAGCAATCTGATCTAGTGGAAGGTGTCCCTRCCCCTAGCATAGAGTTGGAAGGAGACAATCTTAAGGTTCCCTTCCAGCTCAAACCATTCTGTGATGATCTGGGTTGGTGTGTTGGCARTTAAGATCTGGGGAGCTTTCTTCCTCTTTTTATATTTCAGTTCTTTTTTGTAATGTATATAAATTTCTTGAAAATATCTTTGAATGCTAATTGGATAAATTCCTGACTTGTTTAACTATCTGTTCCCTTCAAATGTGAGGGGTATATGCCAGTGGCAGAGAGGGTAGGCTTGCATCTGAGATAAGTGCTGTGTCCTATCTTCTAACAACTGTGGCATTTACAATGTGTAAACTGAAGTACTGATGTCTAATCCTGAAAAAACAGCAGTYACAGCTTGAGATTAAGGATCTCATGGTATATTTGTGATCAAATACAATCTCTCCTGTCCTGCCCTTCTCCTTGGCCTTCCAAGTTGCACACACAACTTTCTGTAACCTTTTAAAACAGCTGATAAGAGAATACTGAACAGGCATTCTATGTGGAAGTTTTAGTTTCTGGAAAAGAGAATATTGATACAATGAATGACAGTACTGAAACAAAAAAATAAGAAAGACTTGCACTTCAGGCTACAATGGGGTGAAGAACTACAGAACTGGAGCRAAAGTAATAGCTGCTGCAAGCAAAAATTGACAGGCAGGTGAGGAGTCTGAATTGAGCTGGATTACTGTCTTTGTCTACCCTTTGCTATTCATGCAAAATGCATTTAAATGGAGGCTATGAATTTCAGTCTTAGGGGGTGTATGTGACTTACCATGTGAGACTTTATAAATGACTGAAACAGTGTGTCTGATACTGAAAGTGAGTGTGATAAAGACTCTCCTGTTCTTTGCATTCAGGTGCTGCTTGCAAAATCATCACAATCGTCTTTGTGATCATGGCAGTGTATCTCTACAAGCCTCCACCAATAACTAAAGCCCTGCCACGAAAGACTTCAAATAGGATATCTGTTATACACACATAAATTAGGAGCAAATCAGGGACTTCTGAAAGAAAACTGTAAAAATAAGCATTATTACAACACTTGTACCAAAGTTCTTGTACACTGTTCCCTAAATATAAAAGATCATATTCAGCCTTTGAACAACTTGAAATATTTTGTATCTGTACTATTCTCTAATTTGCTAAACATTGTTTAGGATGCCATTGTGGCTATCCAAATAAGTTACACTGAAATTTGCGGTCAAATTTTAGAAGTCTAGTATGTAACTTAATTGAAACAAGATGGAATACTCTGATCCTAAGACAGGAAAAATAAACTGAACTGAGCTGACTGAGCTCCATTTATCCCTAAATGTTACTGTAGTGGAAGAAAACAAACTAACTTGGGATATTGAAGGCAACTGTGTATGTTAAAAAAGATTTTATGTGCACRTAACTGGGCTAGTGCCTTTGGGGATTTCTCTGTAGGAACACTTGGGAATGTGTGAGTTTAGGTGTGTTTTAGAAATATTTGTACCTGTTATCTTAATAGCATAAGTTCACTTTTTAGTATTTGTAGGAAAATGTAAATAGGTACAATAGAATGGCTGGGTTGCAAGATCAAAGTATTTGTTAATTTAAGTACTTGAGTTTCTATCTGGAATATATACAGAAACTTGCTGTCTATTCTTTTTTAAAAGAATTATTAAAATGTTTCCATAAAATTTGAAAATAAAACCTATTTTCTTACTATATCTATGTATGCTTTCTTATTTCCAAATTTGATTGAGTTTTTCTTGACTCCAAGAAACACCCTGCTGAAGGCTAGCAACATGTCTATGGCAGCATCAAAACTAAAATACGGCTTTATTTTCTTTTTGACTTATATTTGTATTRTGAGTCATGTTATTAAAGCCGTATTTGTGTAGCACAAAGCAAGAGGTCACAAGTTAGCTGCTGTTATCAGACATTAAACTATATTCCCTACTACTGAAATATCATTCAATATTGACAGGAAAATTTTAATGAGTAAGGTACCCTTTACACTTGCTTTACTTTGGTAATGAATTTTTCTGCTGCATTGGCTGCTCATGTCAYTCTTATGAAGCTGTGTGCCCTCTTCCTTGGGTTACAAGGACTGTGCTCAGTGACTCTGTCAAGATTTTTAAACAAGTGCTAAAACAGAAGATTATGGCACATGGCTAAAGTTTCATTTTATTCTTTAAATGTAGCTGTTAAATTAGGTGGARGTTAAGTATGCAACACACCATCCCTCGTTTGTAAATAACTATTCAGGAAATAAATCAAAATGTGAAAGCACAAGACTTTATGGCTTTTGAGGGAGAAGGAAAGGAGCATATAGATAAATGTGTCCTGATAAGTTTTGTGCTTGCTTCCTGAGGAATGGGCTCATAGCAAGAGATTAACTGCCCGTGAAAGAATGAAATACCGATTGTGCTAGTTTTGCATTAACTGATTTTTGGTGAGGAGGGAAAGAGCCAGTCAGAAAAGCTATTTTTTAACAGATGCTGCTAAGACCTTCTTCCATGCCTGGCAACACCAATTGCTGGTTGGCTTTGAGAATAGGCATCCTGATAAGCCAATGAAGGAGCTGAACACGTCTCCAAGATTCACATTTTAATCTGAACGAACTCCAGGAATGTCTCTCTTTCTTCTGGCCTGGGAGCAGGTGACTGGGGAGGAGAGGCCATTGGCCTACAGCGAGCTGCAGCTGAGTCCTGGCCTGGCTGCTGAGATCTTGGCTGCCCCCTCCCTCCAGTGCGGCTGCTGAAGAACCTTCTACCATAAAAATCTTCTCCCTCAATCTCCAGCTGCCTTTCTGGCCTGGGCCCCTGAGATTTTGGCACAGCCTCTGCCCCAGAGTGGCCTGAAACACTTCACTTTGACAGCTCTGACCGGGCAGAGATCACATGGCCATCTGCAAGCCCCAGCGAGATATTAACTCTTTCACTGCCCAGATGAAACTTGGAAACATCAATCCTTTCTCGAGTAAGAGAACACAACAGAGTGAAGGCACATAGAGAAACAACATGAAGACACCAAGGTCAATAAAGGAGTCAGATCTCAGATGGGAAGAGAATGAAGAGATGCCTTAATTCTTTTGCAAGGTCATGGTGATGCGCTATGATACACAAGAATATCCCTGTAMTTCATTAGGAAGTATGGGGGGGATAGAGCATTCAAACTGTAGACATGAGCAAAGGCACCCATGCTGAGGCAAGCAGATGTTGAAGTAGCTGTGATCTAATGAAGAATTTGAACAGAGAAAGACAAGGGTGATGAAGACCCTTTGCCCCCAGACAGGAAAAAGAAGACCTCTGTTCCCAAAGATGAAGAAGMTCTTAGAGACAGAYGAAGAGAACCTTTGCTTCTGAACAGCTCATCCTCAGAAGTGTTCCCCATTAGGCAAAGACTGAGCCCTCGAACAGTTGTGGGAAAAGCTGTTAGTCGAGGGGAGCGGACTTTAGTACAGTGATCAGATTTCCATTTTCATAGGTGGCTGAATYGTATCACCGAAGCCACAAAAGTACTGTTTCTTGTGGAGAAGTCTCCATGGCACAGTAAGAGACACTTCTCTCCTTAAGAAAACTGATGGAAGACTATTCTAGAGGTAATAGACTGAAAGCCCCAGGTTTTGTCTCTCTACATTCTCAATGGAAAAGAAAAAGTTTTGGGGAGAGGTGTTCCAAAGTTTTTATTCTAATTCTTACTATTTTTCATTTAATTCTGTTAATAAAGTTTTATTTATACTCTTTATAGTTTGAGCCTGCTTTGATCTCCTAATTCTTAGCTCACAGCAGAAAATTAGTAAATAATTCTAGTAAGTGTGTTGGCATTTGGCCAGCATTAGACCCACTACACTGATCCTCCTACAACACTGGTCTTYGGCAAAATGGCCCAAAACTGAATTAATTTTCCAGCTCTGACATGGTTTGTGCGGGCTGTAGCAGATCATTAAAAGACACATGGTATTGTAGTTCAACTGGTAAATGTGCTTCTTCTGTTCTGTCGTAGACTCTGAGATCATAGTTTACAGTTTCTACTGCTTAATGTGGTTGCACAGATTACAAAACTTGTGGGGCAGAGCAGTGAGAGCTTTCTCTTCTAAAGAAGTTATCARTAGTCTTTCTTGCACTGGAGTGGCTATCTGAGGGGAGAAGGAAAGACRAATTGCTGTTTTAATTTATTAATCTAGCTTTATGACTCATTAAAGATTTCCCTTGCTGGTTTAGGAGTATCACAGTGACTGGAAGACAGGCCAAAGAGACAGGCCATTTCYGTTTGTCTTGAAGTAGTGGAAGCAAGTAGATGTTGTGCCAGAGGTTTTAYAAAGGTAAACATCACAGACAAGTGTGTTGTATGTATCCAGACAGGGAGGGTGAACTGTCCCAATAACTGTGCTCTGAGTKTCAAAGCACTCAGTCCAGTCTGTGTCAAGTCTGTAGTGCTGGACCCCACAGACYAATACTGGGGATAGTAAAATTCAACTCTTTTTTAATGATCTGAGTGATGGGATACATTTTGCTCTTGGCAAGTGGTTGATAGACTGGCTGGTTGCTGCCATTAACAGGGACCTTTACAAGATTGAGAAAGGGGYGAACCGGAACCTCATGAATTTCAACAAATTATAAAAGCCTGTACCCAGGGGAAAAATAATCCTATGCACCAGTAATATGTAGGGGACCACCCAGATGGAAAGCAGCCCTTCAGAGAAGGCCCAGGAGTTCACAGTGGACAAGCTGTCCAAAAGACAGCAATACACACTTTCTGCAAAAAAGACCAAGAGTGTCTCCAATCTGCATTGGGCAAAGCACTGAAAGCAGAAAAGAGGAAGTGATGATCTCCTTACTCAGTGCTACTGTGATCACATCTGGAGTATGGGGACCAGTTCTGGGCTCTCCATACAAGGGGTGTGCAGACTCACTGGAATGGGTGTGGTGCAGGACAACAGGGAAGATTAAGAGAGAGGAGTACCRAGAGCTGGGGAAGTTCCTTCTGCCCACCAGAACTCAAGAGAGTTCTGAGTCTTGAAAAGGTAGAAACCACACTGTAATAATTATTCATTATTAATTCCCAACTTTCTGGTCTGTTGGGAGGCATTGCACACAAAGTGAACAACCAAAATTTCCCCTGAACAAAAGAAAATATTTTTTAGCAATGAAGGTGGTCAGACATTGGAAAAAGTTACTCAGGAATTTAGGAAGATATACTTTGTGATAAGTGAGATAAATAAGATCTCAGTCGAGAGCTTCAAAAATTGGAGTGTTATTTTGAAATGTCTAACTGTGTATGTTAAAGGTGTTTAACGGGACTGGACTGTCCCAGGTTGTTGTTCTGTTCCAGGTTTTTATGTACTCCACGTTTTTTTTGTACCTCAAGTCCTTTTTGTATCTCAGTTTTGAGATTTGTACCCCAGTTCTAAAGAACCCCCCCGGGACACGGCACGGACGGCCCGCGGCATCGGCCGCCTCCTCCCCCTTCCACTCGGGCAAGGCACGGGTCCGCTTGCACCGGCCTCGCCCTTCCCCGCCTGGCATGGCCCGCGGCACCAGGGCCGGCGTGCTCCACCCCCCMCCCCCCCTTTTTCCCCCGGGACAGGCACGGCAGGGCCGGGCCGCTTCTTCCCTCCCCTCCCCGGGCCCGGTACGGACACCCCTTCCCCCAGGGCACGACACGGGCAGCCTGCGGCCCCGGCACCAGTCCCTGCCCACCGGCTCCTGCCCGAACTCGGCAGAGGCCGGGTCCCGGGGTCCCTCCCTCCCCACTCGCTCCGCCGATCCGCCGGGCTGCTCTGTCCGATCCCCCAGGTGTCTGCAGCCACCCTGGACCTGCGTGAAGCTCCGGTTTTTCGCCGCGCCGAAGTCCCCACGCAGTCYCCGCTGCTTCTGTCACTCCCGCCACATCCATCGAGTAGAAAGTCACCACCCATTTCCGCCCCCCTGGCGCCYGTAGACCACCACCCCGTCTGCAGATAACCAGAGCTCCCAAGTGCCCCTCTGCGCCCAGAAGTGTGCTCCAGAGCGAAAAACTTTAATTTTAACAAGCCTAATCAAAATTAAAGAATATAAGGAGTACCATCGTACAGACAGGGCCCCAGTACCAGTATAGATACTGCTSGCCCCCACACACTCCATCTCGCACTGACCTCAAAAGCAAGCAAAAAAGGTGASAACCCTGGACCAGCCGAGCCCTAATCGAGATCCTACAGGATCCCGTGAGGTTGGATTCCCAGAGCTGTGYTRCTCCTCCTCCCTGGYGGAGCAGTGGYGTAGGCACGATCCCTAGAACCRACAAGCCAACTTCTTTTTAATAAAGGCTTATAAAGGAGTAAAATCACTTCTCCTGCCCTATTTATTTATTTATTAAAAATACGTAAAATCAGAATTTGCCACAGAATTAGGTAATATGGCACAGCTGGCACGTGGGCACTCCCAGCTGGATGGCACCGCAAGTGCTGACCAGTGCRGCTTTTCCGCAAGACAATTGCAAGCTAGGCCTGGGCCTTTCAGCAAATTGCATCCTTTTGCCAATGCCACCCTCAGCATGCCGAGTGCAAAGAGCACAGTGGAAAGCTCCTCCAAGACACCAGCGGCAGAGGACGTGGCTGTGCTG
>CADDXX010000205.1:495701-638439 GCA_902810485.1 Alauda arvensis | reverse complement strand
TTTTTTTTTTGAAGCTAGTTACGTGAGCAGACCTAAGCAAGTGAGCTTTGTTAGGTTTCAGAATTGCACAAGTCTAATGGAATTTTTTCCTGTTTAAAAGTGAGAGCTGGCCACTAAGGCACTGAAAAAGACTAAATGTCTTAGCCCAGTCTGTCTAAGAAGCTACTCAATAATTTTTAATACGTTGTTACTTGGTCTCCCATGCAAATTTTGAAAGTGCTTTACACAGTTTCCAGAAGCAGTCCTTAAACTATCTGGAGGGATATTGACTAAAGCAATGAAGGTTTTCCTGTGTTCTCACAGAATCATAGAATTATCAAGATTGGAAAAGACTTCTAAGATCATCTAGTCCAACCAACACTGCCACTGTCACCATAAACCACATAACCTAGTGTCAGATCCAGGTGCTTTTTAAGTACGTCTAGGGATGGTGACTCTACCACCTCTCTGGGCAGCCTGGAATAATGCCTTAGTACACTAAAATTGTTTTCTAATACTTAATCTGAATCTCCCAAGTGTCAGCTTGAAGCCATTTCCTCTGGTTCTGTCTCTGCAGGCACAGCAGCAGAGACAACCCCCATCTCCCTACAACCTCCTATCAGGGAGCAGTGGAGAGTGATGAGCCTCCTCTGAGCTTCCTCTTCATCAGACTTAACAATCCCAGCTACCTCAGCTGTTTCTCATAGGATGTGTTTTCTAGACCTTTCGTCTTGTTGCTCTTCCCTGGACATGTTCCAGCACCTCCATATCCTTTCTAAAGGACATTCTGTGTCCCAGAACTGGACACAGCATTTGAGGTTTGGCTTCACCAGTGCTGAGTACAGGGGGAAGACGATTCCCGTATTCCTGCTGGCCACACCATTCCTGATACCTGTCAGSTGTCATTGGCCTTCTTGGCCACCTGGGCGCAGCTTGCTCATGTTCAGCTGCTGCCAACCAGCATTCCCAGGTCCCTTTTTATTGAATTGCTGTCAAACCACTCTTCCCCTAGGCTGTAGCACCGGGGTCTAGGTCTGTTTGGTTTGTTTCCTGTTTCAAGGCATGAAAACTTTCAATTGTATTTGCAAAAAAATATATGCTTTCTGGGGTTTCTTGCATTACACTCAAACAGTACTGTACTAAGGTGCCTACATGCTTTCTGAAAATGCTGAGTAAAAAATCTTCAGACTGCAACAGTCAAGTACTAGAAGACTAAGCAGGTAAGATGGGCAACAACCAATAGGAGGTACTGCTAAGTATTTTAATTTTCCTTGGTTTTCCTTTCAGCTTGTACACTGTGCATGCTGTACTTAACATGTACCTGACTTAAAGTAATTTTAAAGCATTTATAAGTTAATTCAGAATCCTGCTAACTTAAATTAATTGCTATAATGGATACATTTGGAATGTTACAGATGTGTGGAATGCATGTTGTTAAAAAACTGTTTCATTTACCAATGTGACTGAGCTTTATAATTTTTTTTTAATTCTTTCCTATGCATGTCTTTTATACCAGTTTGGGTTTTTCTGAGTTTTTGGTTTTTTTTCAGGGTGCATGTAGCAGGAAAGATTCCTGTTGCTGGAGAGAAAAAGATACTTCACCTTTTTTCCCCCCTCCCCCTTTTATTAAAAGCATAAAACTGCTTGGAACACCAAGCAGGTGTTCTGGGAACTTCTACATAAAATTTCTGTAAAACTCACAAACCATAATGAGCAGCTGCTATGATCACTGCATGAAACATYTACAGTGATTTCACTACTGGGCCAGAAGGTGTATCACATAATGGGATTGTTGATACGCATGTTGAAGCCCTTAAGCTACAGAGCAGCAGTTTGCTGGCAATAAACTTTGATSGAAATGAATGTGGATTGGATAGAATTTGATCTAGTAGAACATCTGTCCCAAATGCTGGAGTTTAGACATATTTGTCAGCTACATACAAAAGCCACATAAATAACAGAGAATTGGAAATACATAGGTGAGTTTTAGCACATTGTTACCTAATCAAAGTATTTAGTGTCTATGAATAAAAGAAGTATATTCCCATGACAATAAACGTGGATGAAATGAAGTTATTTACACATTCCAGTTAGGTGTTTTTATGTTCAATTATCTTTTCACTAGTGTTGTTTTCTATTCTGCTAGAAATATTGTTATTATTTGCTATGTGCTAATGTTGATTATTGTACCATAAAGTCAATTTCAAGACAAGTCACAGAAAGAAGAAATTAAWTTTTTGCAGGAATGATTATGGAAAAAATTGTGTGATAGGTTTGGTGGACATTCTATGTAGTACCTTACACCTTTATATTTCCATGTGAATGGGTCTTTTGGAACTTACTCTTCAATTTCRGTGTTTGAGGGACCTTGTGTTTTGCACATCATTTTGTGACTTAAAGAACTCCCAGTTTAAGATTACATCCCTTGTGTACCTAGAGGGATATATTGAAGTTGTTACGGTCACTAGGTCACTATGGTCACYTAGAGACTAGGTTTGCTTCATAGTGAAAAATTATCCAGCTGAACCAGACTGACAACAGTAATGTAGTTAATTCTTGCATTTGTTGGTCTGTGTACTTTGTTTATATGTATTCTGCCAGTACTRTGCTTTTTAAAACAACAGCAGAACTGATCTGGGCTGAACAGAACTGAATGCTGTTATTCTGTGCTCTGTGGGAAAAGTGTGAAATCTTGTACATAGTGAATGGTAGATAGTGTCTTGTTTATAAGACTCTGTTCTTTGAATACTTTGGACTTACTTTGAAGGCRTTTCATTCATCCTGAACTCCATAGTGGTTTGCATAGACTGCCTGGTGCACCCAATATGTGTTCTGTTGTCTCTTACTTTCATATTGAAACTGGCAGAGTGCTATGTACTAGTTTTATCTTGCAACTTTTTCACACTGTGTGTCAGACAAAAATATTTTCCCTGCATTTCTATTTTATGATTTGGTTTARAAAGTGGTATTTGTAATGTGTTATATGGAATTAGAAGTAGGGAGGATTCACTTTTTGGGGTGAGGAAGATAAACCATTAGAAAAATGTGCTCATTATGTTAATTATTATTCATCTGAACAATGACAWCCTTTTAGAATTGTACTTAACATCACTTGTAGATGGAAAAATAACATTATTAGGAAAATGGCATATTGCATATTTTAACATGAGCCATGTGTTTTCTGTGGAGATTCTTCAGAGTGTTTCTACAGAAAGACTTATGTCCTTAGCAATCTGAAAAATAAATTCACTTTAATGAAATATCTGAAAGGACTATCTATGTGTGTGTCCAACTGGAGTACAATTTAGATGTACCTGAGCTCCATTTTAAATGTTCAAGGTAGAAGCAGCTGCATTTATCTAACAGCTTGTGCTTGTTCCGGCAACTTGAGGTGAAATCTTCAATGACCTCAGGTAATCCTGAGCTTTAACTTGCATTAAAAAGCAAAGTCTTCTGTGATTCCTCTCTCTGGCATTTGAAGTGTTTATTTATTATTATCACAGAGAGCCAGGTCTAGTTGGTGACTGCATAGCTCAAYGTAGAGGGAGCATGTGACACAGACAGTCCTGGTACCTGCAATTTCCATGAGCAACAAACACTGAATGGTTCCATACATTCAGCTGAACAGAAAAAGCTGAATATGTACTATCTGCTGCCAACTTTCCTTCTCACATTTTTTCTCTTTGTATTCTATAGACGGGGAAGCAACTTTACTAGTAGGTGAAAATACAATACATACAGTAACTCACAATAAAATAGACAATAAACAAGAATGTAAAACATGGCTGTAAAAACAAAACATGTAAAGCAAAGTTGGAGAAGTGTTTCTGTGAAAATGATGTCTTGGCATTCCATATTTATTTTTTTTGTTTGAGCTTCCAGATGAGACAACAGCCCATATACAGACATACAGACTGCAGACATACAGAACATGACTGCAGTTTTTCAGTAATTTCAGGCTGCAGTCATCACATTCTTCAAAGCTTYAACTGCCTCTCAGATGTAGGTTTAACTTGGTCATCTCCTGACCAAAATATTATGCTGGCAAAAATAAGTGGTTGTTGCAGTTCTCARAAAAGTGGTGGGTAAGGGCTGTTAGTAAGGATGAGGATGAAGGGTTGACCTTCTGATAGTATTTGGTTGTAGGGAAGTCTGCATGGTTCCAGGATGGTAATGAGGGATCTCTAAAGTCCAGAGCAACTCTTTGAACATGCAGTTTATTGCAAGAGTTGTGGGCAAAGAGGGGCTCACTCCAGCTGCCAGCCACAGCTAAGAGCAAGCCCCAGAGAAAGAGAGAGAGAGAAGGAGAAAGAGCAAGCAGAAGCAAGAGAGAGCTAAAATCTTGTTACAATATCTTTTCCCATCCTGAATATTCTGATTCACAGTAACCAATCAGCACAAGACACAAAATCCTATAGAATTTACATATAGCCTATAGGGGTTACTACATTACCATATTTGTTACATTTTAAACCTTAAAGTTTACTTCCAAAGACTCTTTTTTTTTTTCTTCCTTGCCTCGTGTCCCGGTTTAGGGCAAAATCTGAGAGGAAACCTCCCAAATTGGTCCCTCTCTCTCTGGGAAGCAAGCTGGGACTACCCCTCCCCCCCCTACTGGTTCAGGAAGAAAGCTTCCTTAGAGATGAGTGGAAAAAAACTGTTTATTTAACAAAAAAAGAAAATGCTTACAAACCTAGAAATTAATAATATGAAACAATAAAACCTGGCAAAATTGAGAGAGAGTCTTTGCCGTGAGAGCCTGGCTCTTTCAGCCCTTATCAGTTTTTCTCCAGTGCTGAAAGAGGCTGGATGGGGCCCCGGTGGCCCACCGGTGGTCTCACTCCTTTGATCTTTCAGTCCAAGAGCAGGTTTAAACAGTCCCAAGAAAAGGAAAAACAAAACAGTCCAGAGAACCTCTCTGCCCTAGCTAGCTAAAACTAACTAAAAGCAAAGGAGATCTCTGATCCGCGCCTGTCCGAGYTTCAGAACGAACAGTCCAGCAGCTGGAATGCGGAGGAGGAGCTGCTTCTCCAAAACAAAYTCCGCGCTTCCCTTTTCTCCCCCTTCACTCTAGGAACCAGTCTTAAAGCTACAGAACACAATATCTAACACAGACAGAACRGATGATTTGGGGATAGAAGCATCATASARKCACCCTAGGACTCCAAGTCAACACAGCGCCTTCAACATTTGGACTTTCCAGCATTCCTTTTAGTTTCTTAGGGTATTGTTTAATCATGGGTGATTCTCCTGTGGTTGTTTTCTAGTCATTCATTAACTAGCTTTTGGCTTCATTTCTACCTTGCTTATAGATGTCATATTGTCACAGTCCTTTTGCCAGGTATAATTATAAGGCTGTTCTGTTTCATCCTCCCCAACATTTGGTGGATTCAGTGTGAGTTCAGTATTACACACTAGTGGAATGATACTCACCCTGCCTTTGAGGGTGGGAAGTCTGATGAGTATTAATGCTGTATCTCACTGAGTCAAGACATAAACTTTCTCATCAATCATTCACTTAATCATCATCATTGCTTAATCCTTAACTTTTGACTTTCATAGAATTACAGATTTTCATAGAATTAMAGAATCATAGAATATGCTGAACTGGAATTGACCCACAAGGATCATTGAATACAACTCCTGGCCCTGCACAGCTTAACCCTCCCTTGACCCAGCTTTGTGTCATTCCCTGGGTTACAAAGCAAAGAAAGCTTTAATCATCTCTGCTCTGTGTGTGTCCATGTTCAATGAGGTGACCTTCCTCATTATGTGACTGCCYAATGTTATTTCTAATAGCTATTTCTGCACTGCTTTTAGCTGTTAACATGTTTTCAAAAGCTCTTTTTTTTTTTTCTTTTGTTGCCACAGCCCTAGCCAGCTTCAACTCCAMCTGAGCTTTGGATACACAATTTTTTTGCTGTAGTGGTGAGCAGCATCTCTGTATTCCTCCCATGTCATCCAACCTTGCTTTCACTTTCCTTTTTGTCACCTTAGCTCAGACAAGCTGACCTTCTCTCTCACCTGCTTGACTTCCAGCATTTTGGARTTGCCAAATCCTGTGCTAATAGAAGACAGTGCTTAAAAAGTGACCAGCAGTGATGGGCCCCGACACTTTCTGAAGCATTTTCTCAGAGACCTCACTTACTAGTTCCCTGAGCAACCTGCAGTCTGTGTTCTTCACATGCAGGGGGAGAGCCTGATCCTGAATGTCTCCGAGGGAAACTACATCTTACAATTCAGTGTGAGAGATAATTTGTATGCAATTTAAAAAAAAATATTAAATTTTTGTTTGTTTTATATTTTACCTTTAATATTTCTAGCTACTGAGTCTGGAAATTACAAATGCTCTAGAAATTACCCATGTTTTTATCTATTTTTTTTCATAATTAAAATTTTAAAATCCTAGGCCCTTCTCTTCCTATTAGTACAAGAGGCAGTATTCCTGACCCATAACAAGTAAGTCTACTTGTATAAGAATTCTGAATGAAAACAGCTTCCATATTTCAGATTTCTTGTGTCAATTTTGAAAATTCCACGGAAAAATATACATTCTTTTCACTTCATCTTCATAGGTGACCCAACGAAATGATGTTTCTGCCAAACAAAATACAGTGAATGACAGCACTGTATTACTGTTGTGGTTTAAACATAACTTTCAGTTTAAATCGTTATCTGCAAAGGCTTTAGATTGACACATAGTTCAGCCAGTAGGAGAGTGAGTTCGTTTTCGCGAATGACATAAAAGCTGAGGATCTCAGGAATTCACCCTCTTTCTGCAGCACGCCTCAGGGGAGGCGGCGGGGGCAGCCCCAGCTCCCTCCTGGCCTGGGGGCGGAGCTGGGGCTGCACCGGGCCCCACCGAGCTTCGTGGAGCTCTGCCAGGCCCCTGGCCTGGCTTAGAGCTCTACTGGGCTCCTGCCGGGCCCCGCCGGGACCCGCTGGGCCCTGCTGGCCCCCTGACTTAGCTTACAGTGTCTGCTGAGCTGCGTCTCCTGGGCAGAGAGAGAGAGACGTGAAGGTGCGTGCTCCGGTTCTGCTTGGACTGAGTCCACGCCACTGTTCGTGGAGAAGCTGCAGCTGATTTCTCTCTCTTGCTGCCTGCTGCTTAGAGCGGCTTTGAGCCTGGGCTGAGCCTACTCTGAAGAGATCGAGGAGTTTGAAAGGCGAGAGCTGCCTTGGGGCCGTCGCGACTTCAGCCRCCGTTTTTCTGTTTCTTCCCCCCGCCCTCCTCCACCATGTGGCCTTAGAGCCTTTAGAGAGCTGCTGCCATCGCCGGCTGAGGACACGTGGCCATCTGCAGCCCGAGCTGCAGATTAACTCTGCCCTTGCCAAGGTGAAGCTTACAGAATACTAACCCTTCTGAGAAATGAGGAAGATACTATAGTAGAGACATTTTTGGCTRAGGSTACATGAAGMTACTRAGGTCTGTAATAAGGGTGTTGTGTCTTAGGGGGATGCGGAGATGAGAAAGTGCTTTTAAGCTGAAAATCTCTTGTGAATTGTAGTAACGAACTGCTGAAATCTTTAAACTATGGAGAATATGAACTGGGGAAATAACTGTTCAGATTAGTAATTTTTAAGCAAAGGTATTTGTGATAGGCTGGGTAAATGTTGATGTAGTCAGGGGCTGTTGTAGTCCCCTTGAGGCATTTGAGTAATAAGTCCTCTACGCCAGAGCTTTTTTGAGTAAGAGATATTTTTGCCCTAGAATGAGATAAAGAGTATCCTTTGTACCTGAACTGTTAATTTTTAAAATAACACCCCAAAATACATAAAGTCCATAACCCAAGTGCAGTTGATAAGAAGAACTGTACTTTATGGGAGAACTACAGAGACAGAATTTTGTTTCTTCTGGGCAGCTGTCTTCTGTGAAAAGTTAGGAACCATGTGTGGACTGACTTTATCCTAGTGGAAAGTTACTATAACCAAGAGAAACTTTCTCTCTCTAGAAAGATTGATAAACGATTATTCTATAAAGAATACAGACTTTAAGTTTCTGAGTTCTTGCCTTTGTGAAGAAAGAAGAAAAGAAGCTAGTGGGAGAGAGGGGAAAGTGTTTTAGAAGCCTCATTTTGATCCTTCGTTGTTTTTTTTTTTCCTTTTCCTCATTGTTTCCTTTTAGTGTGTGTGAATAAACTATCTTTATGTCTTTTAAGTTTAAGCCTGCTTTGCTTTTCTTTTTAATCCTATCTCACAGCAGAGAAACCCTTAACAAACCACCACATTAAYTGGTGCATTGGCCGGGAAAAAAGCAAAATTAGTAAACACTCAACAAATAAAACCACGTCAATTACATAGCTTGATATGTAAAAGAAGAAAAGGTATTTTGGAGCACTTTTACCCCAGCTAGGACGGAGATGTAGTTAAATGGCTTTTCTTTTACTATGAGATCTAGCAAGTTCTGATCAAGGAGTTACTCCAAATTAAGAGAAGGTCTCTTCAGTCTGGTCACTTCTGCTTTATAACTGATCTAGCACTTACCCACTGAAAAAGAATCTGCTATTTCAGGTTGAAGCTGAACACTGTGTTCAAGCAGTATTTGGTGTTCAAGCAGCAAAGACAAATCTAGAAAGAAGGAGGTGGGAATTAGTCTTTTCTGCTAAAATGTCAACATTGGTCTGACTACTAAACAAAATATTGATGAAGAAAGGCACATTCTTGCTGAAGGACAGCTTTAGAACAATAAAGTGAGTCAATGGACTTCCCTGCTGCCACAGATAAAGAGAAAGAAATTTAGACAGACACAAGAGACGCTTTTGTGGGCTTTCATTAAATAGCAAACATTCAAATGAAAACAAGGCAGAAAGGTCACAGAATGGACCTGAAAGTTTGGACTGGGACTTAACAATATGTTCTATCTGGTCCTCACCTGGTGRCACTTCATCCTATTGTACCACAATGTACCTTTCTGTGCTATTTGAAGGAAAGAGTAAAGAACTTATCAAGAATATACAATGAGTATTGCAACTCTTTTAAAAGACATTTATTTTACTGCTATGATAAAGTAGTTTTATCAATTTCCTTATTCTGTCTGTATCCAGCAGAACAACAAGAATTATTTTTTAGACAGCCCTTCTAGGTCCAGGCTGTGTTCCCTCTGCTTCCTTCTGTTACAGTTCAAGAGTGGAAATCTAGATAGAATCAGAAATAGAAAAAGACCATAAACAGTAGTGCTTCCCATCAGCTGTTCCAGACTCTGGCAATTTCTTTGACAAAGGGATTTTTTAATCCTGTATTTATTGAAAAGACATGTAGATGTGGCATCTAAGGACATAATTTAGTGGTGGACTTGTTACTGAATGGCTGATGCTGAGGATTCTAGAGGTCTTTTCCAATCTAAATAAATCTATGATTCAGTATTAATACCTAGTTTACTTTGAATCTCACTAGGGTGGTTCCTCTGTTTCAGCAATGAATTTTCTAGTCACCACTCTTGAGTTTCAGATAATGTTGCATTCTTATAATGTCATGAGTGATTGAACAGAATGTTTCCCCTCATCCACTTCAAAAAAAATTTCATTATTTCAATTATGTGTCTCTAAATACCTTTTTCTTTGCTTTAATTGTGTCATTTTATTTTGCTTCAAAATAAATTATTTTTGTGTTGGTTGCTACTTTTATTATGTGTCTCTAACAGTTTTCCTATCATGGGGTTTTCTGATAGGACTAGTCTCAGTTTGTTACTGATTCATATGAAACATTTTCAGTATTAGGCTATATGCAGAGAGAGTCATAAAACATCTTACATTGGAAGGGACCATAAGAATCACTCAGTGCCACTTAGTGATTCAGAGGTCAGTGAGACTGACCTTTAAATTCTTTTAAGGGATAAAATGCTAATTATTCCCTATCAGATTATTTGACCTCAGTTTTAGACTTTGTATTTCCTGTTTAGATTTATTTTTACCTGTTTTTGGAATAATGATAATAAATCATGATGACCATATTATGTTTTGTATTTTACACATTCTATCAACCTTGYTAATTTTGTGTTCACACTAAGTATAAAAGATGTGTGAAGATAAGACTTTAAAATGATAATAAAAATCCAGCAATGAAATGTTAATTTTCCAAACCCACTTGTAGTACAGTGGGGTTTATCCAATTGAACTGGTGCTTAATTTTATTACTGTCTTGGTTTGGAAAGACAGGTATCTGTCAGGGGAAAGCTAGAGCCTTTCTTAGAACGGAGAATACAAAACCYGCCCCCCTCTGAATTTCTATAATTTTGGAATTAAGGGACTCTCATGTCAAAGGCATGGGGATAGGAATAACAGTTCTTTACTGGTATGTGTAACAAGGCAAACAACAGTAACTATGGCATTAACAACAAAGAGACTCATGACAGCCTTCTCAGCTGAGACAGGAGGGGATGGAGAAGAGGCTTTGCTTCACAAAACCCCGGGGCAGGATAATCTTGGTGCCCCAGCAGGACTCTGAGGAGCACCAAGCTGGAACAGCAGGAATGAGCAGGAATCCCAGGCTGGTGGATGAGATGTATCAGAAGCTCTGTGGTGGCAGCTGGAACTGCGGGATGTCCCGGGAGGATAGGGGGTGTGGGGCTACAGCGTAGCAAAGATCCAGGGCAGTGCTGAAGAAGCAGCGGGGGTGGGACAGTGGTGGCCCCGCTCTCAGCAGGGTGGGAGAAGGTGAGCTCAAAATTCCTGGACACATGAGCAGATGGTGGTAGATCCCTAGGTAGGACTGGACCTTGGTGGTGACAGTGAATCCTTCCCGCAGTAAGCAACAGCTTGGCCTTCCTCCTTCTGATGCTGAGAGCAAGAGAGCAGCTGCCCCTAGCCCTGTCCTTTACCTGCCCCCAAAACTCGCAGTATCTTCCCCCCTCTGAAAGAAAACTCCCAGAGACAAAACAGTGTAGCCAGGTGCTACACTCCTCTCCTCTGGCCACATCTTTTGTTTTTTGCTTAAGTACCAATAAGCACTCTGTGACTAGTTTCCTACCAACTTCCAGGAAGAAACTCTGTAAGAAAMAAAAARGTAACAAATCTAACCCCCAACGATTAYGTAGAATGGAATTTAATGAGTAAACAGTAAAATGGCACAACTGGAGATACATCTGTAAAGTAAGTCATTTGTGTACGCTATATAAGCTCAGACTGTTGTACCCTGGGCTGTATTGAAAAATACTATTTTCTGTAATGTGACCACAAATACATTTCAAATGTGTTATGTGCATGGAGCTTTGGTTTTTTACATATAGTGCATTAACTTAATGTCTATATCTTGTACAGCACTTTACACATGAAAAGTTAAGCTTCCTCATAACATTCACTTTTTCCTATCAATAACATTTTAAAGATTTCCATGATTTTGGAATAATTATTGAAATACAAATACTTTTCTTGTGTGTGTAAAAAAATTTAGATCTGTTTTCAGTTTTTYGGACTGTAACTGCAGTGTTGGAACACAAATCAACTCAGAGAGCCTGTCTTGCAAAGAGCAGAATGCATCAATGAGAACCGGTATGTTTTATGAGAAAGTAATAAGTAACATTTTTGGGAAAAGTTTAATAGTACAGAATATTACTATTTCATGCACAATTTTAATAGGCTGATAAGTTTTGCTGTCTGTTTGTGCATGTGTTTCCATCGCTGTTATTATCTACTAATATATTGCAAAGCAGCTCTTGCCACCATGACTTGTTTACCATCTGAGCTGGAGGAGAACATTCCCTGTGCTTATGATAGGCTATTGGGCAGAGTTTTGTAARGTACTAATACAACTTTATTTTTTCCTTCAATCTCATGAGGTTTAACAAGGCCAAGTGCTGGTGTTGTACCTGGATTGGGGCAGCCCCCAGTGCCAGCCCAGGCTGGGGATGAACAGATGGAGARCAGCCCTGCCCAGAAGGATTKGGGGTGCTGGGGCTGAGAGCTGGRCATGAGCCAGCCATGGGCACTCCCAGCCCAGAAAGCCAAGTGTGTCCTGGGCTGCATCCAGAGCCCCATGGGCAGCAGGGGAGGGAGGGGATTCTGCCCCTCTGCCCTGCTCTGGTGAGACCCCACCTGCAGAGCTGTCTCAAGCCCTGGGGTCCCAGCACAGGAAGGACATGGAGCTGTTGGAGAAAGTCCAGTGGAGGGACACCAAGGTGACCAGAGGGATGGAGTTCCTCTCCTATGGGGAGATGCTGAGACACTTGGGGTTGTTCAGTCTGGAGAAGAGAAGGCTTCTGGGTGACCTAACTGCAGCCTTGCAATACATGACAGAAGCCTTCAGGAAACATGGAGAGGGGCTTTTTACAGGAGTATGTAGTGACAAGGAAAGGGGAATGGCTTCAAACTGAAAGAAGATAGCTTTAGATACTGGGAAGAAATTCTTCCCTGTGAGGTTGATGAGGCCCTGGTACAGGTTGCCCAAAAGAAGCAGTGGCTGTCTCATCCCTGGTCATGTTCAAAGCTGAACTGGGTGGTGCTCTGAGCAATCTGGTGTAGTGGCCCATGGCAGTGGGTTGGAGCAAGATCGTATTTAAGGTCTCTTCAAACCCAAACCATGCCATGATTCTATGAACATCCAGTGGGAGGAGGGTTTCGCTGCCCATTTGCTGTTCTACCTTTTA
Source organism: Alauda arvensis (assembly GCA_902810485.1). Lineage (NCBI taxonomy): Eukaryota > Metazoa > Chordata > Aves > Passeriformes > Alaudidae > Alauda > Alauda arvensis. The sequence goes on along the minus strand of CADDXX010000205.1, from coordinate 625,880 downwards.
TTATTATAAATACAAATGCAGCTTGTATAATTACATTTTATTATAATTAAACAAAATTCTGATGTATAGTTTTAACAGAATTTTCCCATGTTTTATTCCTGTTCTGGAAAGCATCAGGCTGTTACTTTAGGTGCCTCTACTGGTAAAGTAATCTATCTTTGAAGTGTATTTGAAATTGCATTTTAGAACATGAAAATGGAATCAGACTGACTTTTTGTCCTTTGGAGCTTTGTTTTCCCATTTGTTTCGTTGGCAATTTTAAATCTGTAGTTTCTAGCTAGTGCTCACTCACTGGGGAAAGAAAACATTGGTTCTGTTGGGAATAAAACTGCATAATCTATAAATTCTTTCTTGCTTCCAGGCAGAGGTGAAGTATCAGCATTTTTTACTTTTGTTCATCTGCCTTTGGTTTTAGGAAGAAAATTAGTTACCATTTCTAAACTCTTTATCCTTCTAGTGTTATAAGACTTTAGATGTTCTTCTGTTACATAAGAATATTTCATTTCTATGGAAATTCCAGCAATATTTCCATAGAAAATGGAAGTAAAATTCCTTTATACATTCCTAAATAATTGAAACTAAGCCTTTAGTCCTTTTCATTTAAGAAAAAGAATTTTAGAATAGCCTGAATTTCTACTCTTCATTCAGTCCACAGGAGCAGAATGACCTCATGTCTGTTCTGGAAAAAAAAAAAAAAGCTATGCCACAGTTGTCTTGGCTCTCTCTAAAAGGGAAAATTTTATAACAAAGTTATCATTTTCAGGCAGYATCAGTAAAGGATGAATATCCACATTCATGGTTTAGCCATCATTTGCATGCTGAAATAGTTTTTGCAGACTATTGAGGGAGTGGCTTTTTAGAGTAATTTGATGCCTTAAAGAACCTAGTATTGAAATAACACACTTTCAAGATAATATTAATATAGGGGGTAATATTAAGGCTGGTCTTTATTGGAGGCCTCCAAGGGGCAGATATAGAAAATGCCCACCCCTGCACAGGGTGAACACAGTTTTACAAGTTTAGCAAATTAGCATAACTGACAAAAATCCCCAATTAGAGACAYAAGTGGTGAGGTMACTCTCTCCCTGTTCAACCCTCTTCTAAAWCCTCCCCCCTCAGATAGGAAAAAACTTTGTTTATGAATATGTGTCTTGAAGAGCTGGTTTCAACCTTGGCTTCTAGGAAGAACAAAGACAGGATAGAGACCTTGGAACCCCAGCTTGGAGCCTCTGGACTGTTTTGTCCTTCTGCCAGTCAGGGTAGGGAGAAGGTAGGGAAAAGTGGTGGGTCTAGCTACAAATGCAGTAATAGGCCACAGAGTTACAAATATATGTGTAAAGAATAAAGAGAATATATAAAAGGCAACAATCAATTCAGCATCAAACTAAGACCAGATTTATGGGTGGAAGACTTGTACAAATGCACAGAAGTAAATTTATTTTTAAAAGAGTAATGATGCATGGTTTTTATGTTTGTAAGCATGTAAACTTCCCAGAAACAGGACTTATACCATTATTATTTGTTGGGATGTAAAATCCCYCTAGGCCCAATGCACACAGGCCCAGGAGTCCTCAGAGAGGTGTGGACTGAATTAGAACCCCCAAAGAAACAAAAGTACTTAAATCCACACAGAGATGATGTAGAAATGCAAGTTTACTTTTAAATGAGTAGAAGATTTTTAAGATTTTTTAGCAAATGAGAGACTGAAACAGTAAAAAAAGAACCTAAGACCTAATTTATAGTTCAGYAGCTTTRCCTTTTGCAAAGATAGTTAAGTTCTAGACATAACCAAAATAATGTAGCCTTGCTAAGCATTCCTAGATAGAACAGATGGAGCTATATGCAGCGAATTTGTGAATGAATTATGATTACTTTCACACATCCATCTTAGCTTAGGATAGGTTTAGCACTATTGTAGAAAATGTGTGTTTTAGCCTGATTGGCCAAAAATGGAATAAAATGCACTGCTTAGAGAATGCTAGAGAGACTCACAGAAAATACCAATGCCACTGTTATTGCTACTACTGCGACTGCTACTGWTAAGATACACACGGAACATAGATTAAGGGTGATGTGGCTGCTGCTTCTGCTTGGGTCTTTCTGTGGTAGAGGCTTTCTGCACAATGGCTCAGATTGTAACACTAGTGCCTTCCTGAGACTGATTCTAACGATGGACTTCTTTTACAACTACCCAGCTTTTGGTCTTCAATGAAGACTCCAACTTGACAACAATTATTGTTGTATAAAATTATGTATTATTGAGTAACGCATTGCAAAACATGAGCGGACATGTCCATTATATCCAAAGACCATAAAACCATTGAATTAAAAACATTGAACTGCCCTTAAGATTAAATGATGCTGAAAAAGAGCTTAAGCAGAGTCTGAACACTCTTCTAATAGCAGTGGTTTCACTTATTGACCTGAAATTATCCAAAGACTTTGTTATTTAAATAATAAAACAAGTGTTGGAAGAAACAGTAATAGAAAACTGTGGAAAATTTGTCATACAGTTTATTAGGGTTTGGGTTTTTTGTTTTTAAATAAGCAAAAGCCAAAGGTATTTATGAACACAGCAMATATATTTTTAAGCAGTTACTCACAAGGGCATTCCAGGATGAGAAGAAATGGYCTAGTGTCAAAGGATGTATAGATTACACACTGGAAGTTTCTTCACTGAAAGGGTGGCAGGAATTGGAACAGGCTGCTTAGGGAAGTGGTGGAATCACCATCCTGGGAAGTGTTAAAAAACCATGTGGATATGGCACCTGAGCATATGATTAAGTGATGAACACAGTGGTGCTGGGTTACCAGTTCAACCTGATCATTTTAAAGGTCTTGCGCAACTTAAGTGATTCTACGGTTCCATGAAAGTCTTAAGCATTAGTTTAAAGCACAGGAGGGCTCTAGTGAATATGGATTGCACAGGTAGTTGAATGAAAGTATGGGTCTTGTGAGCTRTTTTGCATTCCCTACCATGGCACTAGAACAGAAATGCAATAATGAAGCTAACTCTAATAGAGAGCACTGCAAGCTGGCAGCTGGCTCAGCTCCAAGCAGTCCATTCAGGCAATCTCAAGATAAAGCTGTTATAGTGCTCCTAACTACAACTGAACTGAACTCCTCCATAAACTTTACAGCATAAGTACTTAGCACATTTTAAAAGCAGTTGGCTATAGTGTATGCCAAATAATATGTAAATAGGTTGTAACTTGAATTGGTTTTGCATTTTATGGTTTTTTAAAGGCCCCACTGCCATCTGAAAATCAATTACATGGTCATTCAAGTTAGAAGTCTATAGGTTACAGATGYTACAGCTGGCAGGTCACAGCTCTGAGTATGGGTTTCTTTTGTAAAACAGTAACAGAACCACAATAACTTCTTTGTATTAATAATGGTTTGCATGGCTCAATTCATGCACCAGATTCAGCCTTATTCAACATAAATTTCTTGAAGTGTTCTAGTGTAATATATGACTGGGAATAATTAATGTTTCTTTTGCTGTATTAARTGGTATAATATATGATTGAAATAACTCAAGCCTCGCTTGCTGTACTCAATGGGAATAAAACCACAGAGGGTTTGGAATGTACATCCAGAGATTGTATCACCTTTGCCAGTAAAGCCAGAGACAGGAATTTGCAACAGAAAGAYGGGTGGACTCACAAGACAGATGGATATTGGACTGGTGATGAGACAAGTTTTCGAGGTGATTAACATCGATGCCAGGGATATGGGACTTTTACACTTAAATACAAGTTCTTGGAAATCCCATCAAGGACCTATCTCTGCCCAGAAAACTATTCAGCAAACCAATGGCACTGAAAAAAACTAACATGAATATGCAACGAAAGACCAMGAAAGAAAAGAAATGTTGCAACTYGAGGTCCAGCCCGGAAAAGCTGTATAAAAACCGRCACCGTGGAGCACACCCCGTGAACTGGGGGGTACAGTGAGATAGAGGCCRTACCTGCAGCTCACCCAGTGCCCATCCTGGGCTCGGCTCTGTCTTTTGTCTGTGGCATCCTGGCATTTTGTCATGTGGTTTYGTAATAAATTATTTTATCAATTTATTACCGGACGTTTTTATGCGTTTCATTTATAACACTAGGAAGAAGCAGTGATGTCTTTTCACTGTGTTTGTAATGACTAAGGAGCCAAGATCTGAAGTCAGCAGACCAACTGATGTTCTCCCTGATGTATAAGAAAACTGATTCTACAATTCTGTGTTAGTTCCAGTGTGATACTGAGGACCACTGGCAGGCTTTATATTGCTGCTTCGTGTTTTGCAACTGCACCAGCATATATCAGGAAATCATCACATCAGTGCCAGGAGTTATGAAATAGAGAAACAGKACCCTCTTCCCAGCAAGCTCCCCACACATTCTATCACCAGGCTTTGCTTTATTTGAGAAGAAACTGTGGGAGAACCTTAATACAGAATTTTTTACACAATCATGGTGATTCATTGAAATTTTGAATGTTTTACAGAGCATGGTGGGTGTTTTTTTTTGTTTGGTTGAGGGTTTTTTCTGGGGGTGTTTGGAGTGTTTTGGCTTTTTGGTGTTTTTTTTTTTTTTTTGGGTGTTTTGGTTGGTTTTTTTTTGTATTAAAATTAACTGCCCTTAAGTATCAAGTAAGATTCTGAGAAATGCTGGAAAGGGTGAKACATACTCCTTCTAGGGGAAAGCTCTGATAAATCCCTGACTGCTTGGTAGCTCTTGAGTCTYGCACTGAATCACATCCTCTCCATTACAAGGTTCTTTCACATCCTTCCTAGGGACTGTCAGGGGCTGAGCTCTGAGGTGCTCAGGATTCGTAGCGTGCGCACCTCAGGAACAGCTAGCAGGAGATAATCCTGAGATCTGAGATTCTGGTCTGCCAGCACTTGGATGTTGCTGGTGTTGATGAAGCTGATTCTGGACAAGTAAGATCACATTGTTTTAATTTATGTGCAGACCTTCTGGACTGGTATTTGCTGTGCACAGAATTTTGTCTGATCTAGAGCTGAACCTCTGCCCTGTGACTCAATTTTTCCTGATACTAACAAAAGACCATTTAAAGAATCTGAGAATATTGCTTGGAAAACATTTGTGGTGAGAAAATGCTGTTTTCAACTGCATGGACAGGTGTCCTCCCAGTTCCTTGTTCTGATGCTACAACTTAAAACAATGCCCTATTTTTCAGGCAAGTTTGCTGAAAAAAAAAAAAAGGATATTTCAGGATTAAAATATACATATAGGTGTATTTTTCCCCCACTAGAAGAGGCATACTGATGGTAGAACCAGGTGTCTAAAASCATGGCAGCTTGAAGTTTCATCCACCTTTTCACTGGGACTGACACACTACGTGGTCTTCAAGAATGAGTGAATTGTCAGAGCATACTGGACATGAAAGGTGCCCATTCATATCCAATATATCTTTATAAGTACACCTGTCATTTTAAAATTATCATCAGGTATGTTCTTTAGTATTCTTTGTGACAGAAGATTGTCTGTGATTTGGAGAAGGCTCGTAAATATTTGCTGCATCACAGAGGTCGATTTTATTTTCTGAAAGCAAACAGGTCTTTTGTCTAGACCTATTGCCTTAATAAAAGATCAGGAAAAGGAGGTTTTTCTATCTCAGCAGCAGGCCTGAGGTTTGAGATTATAGTCTAAGGTCTGTTTTGAAAATTTTGGTTTGCAGTAATTGTTCCCTTATTAACCTGTGGAAGGACAGCAGAAAAAAGTTAATAATCAGAAAATYTCTAGTAACCCAAACTTGCCACATATATACCTCCTACCTTCAAAAAATACCACACAAACCTTTCATAATTTTCATGCTATGTCCTTACAAGCAGGTAATTTAGTGCATAAATCAAGTGCACAATTAGTGTAAACTCTAGTATAAATTTATCCCACCTTGATTTTCTGAAGTTTCTCGTTAACCTTTTGGTTATACATTTTATTATATTTGGAGTGTAAGATTGTCCTTTTTGATTTTCACTTGTGCTCAGGACTACGGCAGCTGTAACACACAAAACATGTTATGCCCTACTGTTTATGGTTTGTGTTCCACAGACTCTGCAGCTGGAAAATTACTAAAATCATGGAAACAAAGGTTATGTATCTTGAATTTAAACTCCAAACATTTTTCATTATTTTCAAGAATAAAAGATTGATAATCCATAGAAATASTAAGCAGACATTTGTTATTCACCTTCCACATGCCATTTCTGGTTTTATGAACCTGTCCTAACCATCCTGAGCCATTACTTTTCTAGGCTGATGGAGCCTATATTTCTTAGTTTTTCCCCTTAGCAGATGTGATTGTCCTGTGAACTYCCTCTAGCTATCATTTCAGGGCCTATGAACATCATTTTTGCAATTACCAATAACAGAGTAGGAAAAAAATACCCACACACCAGCAAGCAAATAGTCAGAAGCTTTTCCCAAATATCCCAATGATGGGTGTAACAAACATTAATTTACTCTGTAATAGAGCATAAAGATACTAGTATTTGAAGGTGATTTTGACACATAAGTTTACTGCCAAGAAGGAGATTCAATGAAATATACTTCTGTGACTTTGAAATCCCTTTTGGATTAACAAAACTTCATTTAGTTGATGCTATTCTGCAAAGATTTCAAAAAYAAATTAGTATTGCTGGCGTAAGTTTCATTCAGTCTTAATTCATTGCATTACATTTCCTTCCCGTGGATGTGGTGCCTGTGCTACAGTGTAAAGAACYAATTTAATTTTTATTTATGCCTCAAGATTGTTCAGTTTAATTTCTTGAACGGTAGGTTAAAAATCCGTTTTTTTGCATCGGTCAGAAATTTACCAGAGAGGCTGTACAGATGCTARCAGTCTGAACACGTTCGCACATGCAGAGGGTGCCTAGCACTCCTGACGGGGAGGACACCGCCAACACTGTGGTCTCTGCTCGGCATCCCGTTTAGAAAATGGAGGGAAGGTCTAAAGCTGGGGAGWCTTCTCCTGACAGCCAACATAGGGAGAGAAAACTTTCACCACTGGTCTGCAAACGACGGCCCGCAGAAGAGAGRAAACCGCTGGAAGGAAGATTTGCCCGGGGAAAATACCCCTGACTAACCCACGGTCGCCCTCAAAGGATCGGACTATGGGAGAAGCGTTGGGATGTAAGARCAATTCGCTGTGTCACAAGTGGCCGAGCTCGTTCCTTGGCTTTTTTCAGATGCTCCTGTCCTTGTTCAGTCTGGCTTCTCTTGCCTGCGGTCCTTCTCCCTGCGGTCTACCCTGCTTCCCTCATTCCTGCCTGCCCTGCCTGTCCCTGCCTTCCGACCGTGTCTTACTCCCGCAGCAGCCTGCCTCGCCGCCGCCCCCTCACCCTCACCCTTGCCTGCTGCCCCGCCGCCCCCCGAGCGCCCCCTGCCGGCCCTCCGCCGCCCCTCACCGCGGGGCCGCCACGGCCCGCGCGCCGCGAGAGCTGCTCCTTCTCGCGAGAGCTGCACCGGCTGCCCCGGCCGCAGAGCGCACTCGCCACCTGCCGGCCGAACGGGGGCGGTGCACCCCAGCGCCTCGGCGGGAACGCGCGGTCTGTGTCTGTGTCTGTGTCTGTGTCTGTGTCTGTGTCTGTGTCTGTGTCTGTGTCTGTGTCTGTGTCTGTGTCTGTGTCTGTGTCTCTCTGTCTCTCTGTCTCTCTGTCTCTGTCTCTCTGTCTGTCTCTGTCTCCGTCTCTGATTATTACCTTCCCTCCTTCACTTCTACTTTTTCTGTCCTCCCCTGGTAGGCACACGTAGTTTCTCTCATCAACAAATGGATCTCAGATATAACACTGACGTCGTTTGTGCTTAGTTTTGTCTGAGACAGCCGTTTAAAAGAATCCCTGGCAGTCCCCCTTCGTGGAATGTGACACAGTTACTTAGTGTAGCCTTCGGAGTTACTGACTGTACATGCCTCCAGTAATGCACTTCCCACAGCAGAGTATGGCTTTCGTGTCTGGCACAATACTGAACATTCCAGCATTTCAGTTTGTTTTCTAGACCTAATTGTTACTTTTTCAAGTCCCGGTTAAGTGTTTATCAGCACTGTGAACTCGCAGTCAATATATATATATTAACTTTGGCTAATTTCTTGACTATAAACAACTTAACTACGTGTACTGCATCTTTTAATCAATAAAATAGGAGAAAAAAAATTAAACCTACAGTGAATTAATATAAAATGCAGAATTTGTACAATATTTACTATGTATTTACAATACCAAAAGCCTTTACTTTACAGTTGTTGACATCATAACATCAAGTAACATATTTATAAAAACTATGAATATGTTTATATTTTGAATATTTATTCTGGGAGTAATTGAGATAAATTCCACTTGTTTTTTCTTTTCAATGACTTTACTAATTGTRGGATCACAGAATAGCCTGGGTAGGAACGAACCTTAAAGCTCATCTCATTCCAACCCAWCTGCTAGGGAAAGGGACATCTTCCACAAAACCAGGTTGCTTACGACCTCATCCAACATTATCTCGAACACTTCCAGAGATGGGGCAAACACAGCTTCCCTGGGTAACCTGTGTCAGTGCCTCACCACCCTCACAGTAAAAAATTTCTTCCCACTATCTAATCTAAACCTACTCGGTTTCAGTTGGAAGCTGTCTCAGTTTCGAGTTCAGGAGAACACTCCGGAATGAGTGTTTCCACTAACAAAAAAAAAGGGGTTCCAACAATCCCTTTATGCCAATGAGAAAATGAATACTAGTGGATGAACGCATAAAGCCCCCAACCATTTATTGACAGTGTCCACAATGCACGGGAAAAAAAAAAAGCTAGATATTGAATTGTCAGAACCTCAGCCCTCACACGCATACAACCCCCCACATCAGACCAAAAATCCCCAAAACGCCAGGGAAAGAAAAAAAGTGGCGAGGAGCAACAGAATTACGCCGGCTTTTGTAACAGTGAAAGAAAGGAAGTTCACGCAGCAGCTCGGTGAAAATACAAAAACAACGATTAAAAAAAAAAAAAAAAAAAAAACAAAAAAAATCCCACAACAAAAAAAACCCCAATAAAACAACTACAAACCACGACAGATCACAACCTGGTGAACCTCCAGTGTTGGCCTTCTCCCCACAGCAGACGACGCTGGTGGATGCAAGGCCCTTACTCTGGCCGGTTCGGCCCATTCTCAGTTCTRGGCCCCAGACGAAGCTCCTCCCCCTCGGGTCCCCGCCGGTCCCGGGCCGATGCTACTCTCATCGATTTCTCGTCTCTGATCTCGGACCAGAATCAAGCTGAACAGTTCAAGAAGAAACAAAACCCGCAAGAGTACTGCTGTCTCCAAGCCCAAGAAAAGGTTTAAAAAAATCTTCTTGCCTAAGCTTGCCTTAGAGCCCCACGCATGGGTAGGTCCCCTCGCTCGGACCCATCTTAAAGCTACAGCAACCATTTCTGGCAACCATTAGAGGACCGAATAAACGAATAGAGGATCATCATAAAATCACCCTTGGAAAGAAGCCATTCCTCCTTGTCGTATCACTACATTCTCTTGTAAAAAGTCCCTTTCTGTTACGAGGGCTCCCTCCAGATCCTGGAAGGCCGCAAKTGGGTCACCTAGAAGCCTTCTCTTCTCCAGGCTGAACAACCCCAAGTGTCTCAGCCTTTCCCTATAGCAGAAGTGCTCCATCCCTCTGGTCACCTTGGTGTCCCTCCACTGGACTTTCTCCAACAGCTCCATGTCCTTCCTGTGCTGGGACCCCAGGGCTGGAGGCAGCTCTGCAGGTGGGGTCTCACCAGAGCAGGGCAGAGGGGCAGAATCCCCTCCCTCCCCTGCTGCCCAYGGGGCTCTGGATGCAGCCCAGGACACACTTGGCTTTCTGGGCTGGGAGTGCCCATGGCTGGCTCATGCCCAGCTCTCAGCCCYAGCACCCCAAATCCTTCTGGCAGGGCTGCTCTCCATCTGTTCATCCCCAGCCTGGTCTGGCACTGGGGGCTGCCCTCACCCAGGTACTACACCAGCATTTGGGCATACACCTTCTGGATGTTACCACCAAACCAATTCCTTATCCTCCCAACAGCTGATCCACTGAATCTATCTTTCTATAATTTATGGAACAGAAAACTACTAATGTAGTTAGCAATTGAACAAAAAAGCCAGTTGAAGACAGAAGAAATTTTTCTGAGGTGCTGACAGATTTGGCACTATTTCCTTTTGATGAGGATGAGGGATGCTGGAAAAATTCACAGTACAATTACTCTTCCTACTAAATCATGTTTTCTTAAAATTGATTTAGGCTTTATTTGCATATGTGGCATCATATATTGTGTATGTATTTTTTGTGACTTTTATAATTTCTGCCATTTGAAAATATTGGTCATCAGATTTACATAAAATATCTCTAATGGGAGTATTCATTTGGTTGAGGAGTTGTTCTAGGTCTTTATAGTGTTATCTTCTTGTAAAAATGTGAGAAAAACAAGACAACACAATTTCACAAGGCAACAAAATTAAAATGTTATGGGGCTAGAGGAAAACGCACTTGTTAAGCCTCGTATCTGTTATCTCATGAGAGTACCTAGAATATAAGTCAGCTACAGAAATGTTTGATCTGGCTTCAATTCACAAGATTTATCAGCAATTTGAGAACAGCACCTCACAGCGGTGCTTCACTATGCACCCGTGAGGGTAAAGGAGGAGACAAGCTCAGCTCTACCTGCCTTAGGGACTTGTAACCTCATGGTTTTTTACCATTTGCTGTGTGGGAGTTAAGGTGGCCTCCAGGACGTGCCAGTAAAGGTAACAGAATACATCCTTGTAAGTTTTCATTATTTCCTAAACTGGTGCAAGCAGTTTACACAGCACAGAACCTATGCTGGAGGAATTTGCTGCATCTGGCTGATTGTGAAAGAGTTTTTGGATTGACAGTTCCCTGATGCTTTAGTGGTGTGAAATTCCTGCAAATTTCAATCCTCTGGTATCAGAAATAGTTCTCTTACTTCTCTCCAGCTTCACTATTAATCTTGACTAGGTGTTACAGAGCCAGTTTCAATTTGATCTCTTACTGACCATTACACTAACATGAAATGGGTGAGTGGGTACATCTTGTTTGGCAAAGTTAATCAGCAGATGAAAGATGGAGGGCAAACCTCAATGATTTATGTTTCATTTATTGGTCAGGGTCAGCATCCTTATCACTAGGGTTGAGAGTATTGAAACTTGTGATAGTCATGATTACATTGCTTTATCACAACTCATATATTCTTTAAAAAAAGACAATTATGTGTCACTCAGAGCTGTAATTGTTGACTGATTAACTTTTAATAAGGAACTTCATATGATGCCTGGAATTTTTATTATTATTTGAAATGACAATTGTAAAGTGCTCTTAGTCWTTTTTTCTTCCCCATTACATTCCATGTTTTAATATGTCTTACAGGTGCAGAAATATTTTACGATGTGTAAGCATTTAATAGGCTGCAGTTTTTGTTTGCTAGTAGTTTGTTTTTATTTTTGCTGTTATTGTTGACTAATCCAAGTAAAAGATCAGTTCAGAGGAACTTAAAATACCATGTTTGTAGCAGGGCTATTATGAGAAATGCATAGATGTGAAATTCAGTTTGGACTACTATTTTGAGCCATTCACTTTCGGTGGCAGAGTATACTCAACTCCTTGTTGAAAGTATAATTTGTGAGTGACCATTGGGTGTCACTGCTGTATACACATATATACAGATCTACACAGATCTTTATCACCACTATCAAAAGAGCAGACATGAGCATTCATTTAGGGAAAAAAAGAGCTCACAGTGATTTAAGGTCTGCTATGTTTTTCTTCTTGCAACATAGAAAAGGGTCAAATGGAAGAGTTGTGACTGATACCTGCAAGGGAGAAGATGTAATTTCCACAGATATTCTGCAAGGTCTAATGTGTATAATTAGGTGCAATTTCTCTGGGATGATACTGCCTAAAATACGATAGATTTTTTCATTGAGGAACAAATTTCCGTTTAAGTAAAATCATACCTTTATTTTTTAAGGGGACGAAAGCATATCCTGTATTGTTGCTGTTGTTAAAACAAAGAGAGTTATAGTTGCAAGAAAGGAACAATGAAAATCCTGAAACTGCAAAGCAGCACTACTATTAGAACTCCTCACATGCGTACTGGTGACTGAGAGCCTTACATCACCAAGAGGCACAGCAGGTGGCCTGTGAGCCTTGAAAGGTTGATATGTTTGATATGGTTGTCAAAATCAAATTTGGTTTCACACTGGGTTGAAAATATGTTTGTTGTATTATAACATGCATACATTTTATCTTTAGGCTCTTATACATTGGAAGGCTCTGCATCTTCTCAGAGACACACTGACTTTCACAAGACTCATTTCAGGCACAGAAATTTGTTTACATGGAAGTGCTCTGTGCAAAAAATATATACTAAAGCAATGTATTGCTTTAACATCCTTTGTACTTGAGAAATCAAATCAACTGTATACACAATAAATATCTGAGAAATATATACAAAGTGTTTCTAGAAATGAATGTAGTTAGACTGTGTTTACTGTTTATGCATCTTTTCTTCTCAGTAATAAGAATTTTATCTATGATCTTTTTTCTTACTAGGAGTAAACTCTTAGCAGAGAAGATCAACACTGCAATTTTATCATACCTTTTTAGATCAAACACATGAATTTCTTATATAACTATGATATTACCAGTTTGCAAGTTCTTCAGATTTTTGTAGACTTCAGCAAAATAGTTTTTTCTTAACCATTTAAATATTTAAGATTTTTCTCTTCCATTTTTGAAGTCATATGGTTCTGTGTAGGCATCTATGGATATGTCTTGCATGGATAATGTTCAGTTTAGATTAGCACAATATGTCCTATACATTTTTTATGATGCTCTTGTATTATATTGTGACTCAGGATACTGCTACTATCCTTGTTTTCAAATGCGAAGAATTCAGTAAAAAGGCACCTTAATTCTATTCCCATAAGATATTTTAAGTGGAACAGGGAATTCACCCTAAGAGAACACAGAACAGTGATTTTGTAGTTGCTGGATATTCCCACAAATTATATAAACAGCAGAGACAAGGAAAAAAAAATCAAACGTACATTACTTTTGAAGGGGGGAATGCTGGTTAACTTTAGACATAGACAAGCATTGCAGACTTGTAAAATAAATTAGACTGGATGGGACCTACAGGGGTTCTCTAGTCTGACCACTGACTTAGACTATGGCTGTCAAAGCTGCAATAGGTGGCATGGGATCGCATTCCTTTGATTTTTAGGCACTTCTAGAAACAGGGTAGTGTAATTTCGCTTGGCCTATCTATTCAGTCCTTGCATACTGCCACAATAGTAGCTCTTACCTCTGAACAGAATGTATTTCTGCTGGGCTGGAAGCACAACGTGCCGTGAAAAGGTGCTGATGGGTGGGTAAACTGAGGCAACAGTTGTAAAACACAATAAATCCCACAAGTTCTAAATGCTGGAAAGTATTTGTTAAAAAGTGTTTTGCCTTCTATGAGTTGTCTGATACTTCAGAAATTAATATTCCACTCAGAGAACTCCTGGTTTCAGAACTTGTACATTTTTCCAGATTGCTAARTTGCTCTTACTAAAAGTTAAAATTGACTAAAAAAGAAGTTGTAGTTTTCCCTCTGTGTTTGGTTTAGTATCTATTATCACACAGGGTGTCTCAATTCTTCACTGCATTATGTTCTTGTGGGATTTTGCTATGCCCAGGGAGGTTTGAATGATGACTGGCATTTTCCAGTAATTCAAAGAGAGATAACAGGTGGCAATCATTTTCCTTTATGATCATATGAATATGAGAAGGAAAACTGATGTCAGATACATCTGTATATACTCAGGGGTTATTTGAAAGTTACAGGATTTAAAGAGGATTATAAAGAACTTGTGATTTTCAATGAATGAGAAGTTATCTTGCTTTCTGTACTTTAGAAAAGTCTACACTCTCTGGCCTGAACTTGTTGAAAAAGCCCCAAAATAATTTAAATCCTTCCTATGACTAAATTGTGAGCCCCTGTGTCATCAAAATCTAGTAATAATCAATATCCTTTTGCATTTTCATGCTTATTGTGAGGATAGTCGGTACTCCAGGATGCTTTAAAATTTAAGGTGTTCCATGTTTCAAATTAAAATAAATGTTCACAAGATGACAAGTTATGATCAGTGTTTCTTCATAAGAAATAAGCTGGAGATACCTCAGTTTGATTACTGATGGCAGGGGGTTGCAGCATCCTTCTGCTTCCTGATCCTTTTTGCATCACTTATATTGCAGTTCTTAAATTATCTTGCAAAACTGGAAAAATCTGTCATATTGGCCACTCAGTATGGGGCGTACTGGCAGATATATAATGCCACATCTTGAATGTTCAGGATGACTTCTCACAAACAGAATCAGTAYAAGCTGCTGATCTCTGGAAGAAGGAAGATGTGCTGCCCACAGCTGAGGTCTGTACAGATTTTAGTACCCACCTTGGTTGGAAACTTAACTGTGCAGTGTTAGTTTCCTCTTTCCCTTTATGCTATGCTCCCCTACTCTAATCTCAAAATGTTTGAATTTGAGGCCAATATCACTTCAGAATCTCTGAATATGTTCCTATTTGATTCAAACAAGGTCTACTATGATATATTTTCAAGTAAGCAGTTTCAACAATGATCTGTTAGGAGGAGGATTTGCAGGATTTTGTTGTTTAATTGATTATTTTCCTCCTTCCTCCCTCACACACATGTTGTTCTCTACTGTTCCACTCCCTGCTTTAGAAGCAGGAAGAAAAGTCACTTTTTCTCTCTGCTACTTTGTCCATAGAGACCAGGTTAAGTACACTACATGAAAAATATGTCYCCAAGCAAAACTGCTTCTATGTGGCTGAGAAAAATAACTTGTTTCCTAAATGGCCATTACAATAGGAAGGACTCTTTATTTACTTATTTCAGTCTCACAAAGTCTTTTTCCTCAACAGCTCCACTCATAATGGAAAAAATATACCATTAGGAGGTAGGAAGTAAGCTTGGAACACAGATGTGAGTCCAAGATAGGCAGGAGTCCTTGTGAGGAGGCTGATGTGGAAAGATGGAAGAAGGCAGGAAGAATACCTCAAGGAGCAGACAGTAATTACAGCAAAGAAAGGGAGAACATGGATATTTCTCAGAAGTGGATGCAGATTCTGGAGCTGGATCACTGTGAAGAGCTTCCAGAAATGAAAAAGCAATACAAAAATTCAATAAAAGGTAATCTAAGAGATTAGGAAGTCTACCTTTTGATATTTCAGGATTAGGAGTGAAGACTTCATGAAGCTAGTATCAGCTGTTCTGGGAATGAATACAAAATTTTCTG
This sequence comes from Alauda arvensis, assembly GCA_902810485.1. Classification (NCBI taxonomy): domain Eukaryota; kingdom Metazoa; phylum Chordata; class Aves; order Passeriformes; family Alaudidae; genus Alauda; species Alauda arvensis. The sequence goes on along the minus strand of CADDXX010000205.1, from coordinate 610,542 downwards.
AGTTTTTTTCTTATAAAGAGAACATCTTCATTAGGAGAAAGTTGGCTACATCCAACTTTGTTAAAATTTGTCTGTAGCTATTCCTAGAGAATTACCAACTCATACAGACATTAAAATGCAATAAATTTGATTTTAACAGAAATGCCCTTCTAAAAGGTGTAGGCTTTTATAATTTAACCATATCTAAAATGTCCATTCCAGTAAGTGGAGTTCAGTGCTTTAAAAGAATGTTCGTGGGGCATAAGCTGTTGTAAGAGTTATGCCAATGGTTCAGCATTATCTGTATTTGAATCATTGTCCTACTTGGTCACACACARTTTTCCTTCCACTGAGACTCTGTAAAGTGGTACTGGCTCTCCTTTCTCCTTTGCTAGTGGAGGCCACTTTAGGCAGAGAAGGGATGTACATATTTGTGATGCTCACAATGCCTTGGTTTGGTGGGAGAACGGTGTTGCTTAACACCAATGAAGGGTACTAAGCAAGCTGAGAACTGGCCACCATTGTCACCAAACATCATTCAGTATGAGGCACACAGTTTTTCCTTGGCAGTACTCTCCCGCAAGGCTCTTTATGGCTGCAAGCAGAGCCATCTCCTGTAGCTTCTTTCTGTGGTCATTTTACTGCTATGTTTAAATTGTTTGCTGATTTGTTGTTGTTTTCCTTTAATCTGACCTTGTACTGAGCTTGCAGAAAATTTTGGGTTAGACAGATCATGTATTATTTTTAGTCTCTCAGAAGTCAGCAAACAATAGCAGTTATGTGGTTTACCAACAGAATCCTCAGATATTTTTTTCTCTGCTTTGAAACCAGGAGGATTAATATTTTATGCTCTTATGGTAGAAGTTTATCTCCTCACTTCAAATATTAGTGACAACTCTGTCAATATGTTTAATGAACAAAATTTCTTGTGTATTTTGATTTTGTAAATATGAGCTAAACAATGGTAACTATACCTTCCTTCAATTAAAATATATATATTCTTACTTATACATGGATCACTCTTAAGCCCAGCAGTGGGAAGTAACACACTGATGATGCTACTTAGTAGTTTGCAAAATGTGAAACTGGAACTGAAAACCTCACTTTAGTGATAAACCAACTGTAAAGGCAGCTGTTGAGCTTGGACACTTTGAAGTATTTGTTTCCTTATTTAAAAATGTTCAGATAAAATGCAGTATTTCAAATGTCATATGCAGCAATATGAAAGATAAACAGATAGCAGGTGTTTCCATTTGGCTGTTCAATCACAAATGTACATATGTGCAATTATGTGCAGTAATAGAGTGGGAAGAAAATGGAAGTACGTGACGATTGCAACATCTTTACAATAGTTATTTTAAATGTATGCGTTTCAGCCTCTATTGTGAGTGTCTTATCTGATGAAAAATGAAAGATGCATTGGAGATTTTCCCCCTTGAAGCAGGTTATCACACAAATCGAGATTCAGAATTCTTTTCTCCCTAACAAAATATATTCAGTGACTTGTTTTTTGAGGTGACAAAAGAAACCTGACACACTGAAACTGCAGCAACTGTGCAACTATATTTTTTGTTTATCTTCTTAAGGAAAGAGTAATACATAGAATTCTTTTTTTATTGCTCCTTAAGAAATACATTCATGGCTCTTAGATGGTTGTTGTTTATCCCAAGATTACCTAGTATGATGTACAGCTAAAAGTTTTGCAAAGGCTTGAATTTCCAAAATACTGGTTGTACTATTTAACTGGTCATAGGGTAGCATTCCTAGAGTGTTAAGACCTGATATATATTTACTGACTTCCAAATCATTGAAGCAGTGAGCAAGAAAGAATATTCAGAAATCATATTAATTAGGACTGTTAGTTGYTAGTCCTGCACTGTCATTTGGAGTGAGGAATCTATATACAGTTCTTCTGTGAAGAAAAGGAAAACAAAAAAACCCAAACCACAAAATTCCTGTAGTGGTTAGGGCACGTCTCTAGGGTGTGAGATGACATTCAGGCCAGTCTGTTTCTACAGGCTGTCCAAATTCCCCTAAAAGGTAGCCCTATTCACTTCTCACAATTTGCTGTKATCCACAGGCCTGCGGGAGGAGACCTGCAAGCAAAAGGTCTCTTGAGATTTCAGATGGTGATCAGAATAGTGTTTCTGGTCACTGCAGGAGGGAGTTTCCTACACCATCCTGGCATTCCTCACTCTTGACCAGGGAACTGTGGTTACGCTAAAGTTGATGTTGTGGAGGTGAAACAGGAGCAGCCTTCCAGGCTTCCCCACCCTCCTGATTGCTGTCCTTACTACCTCAACACTTACCCCTCTGCATCTGGACTCTGCAGATTCTCTGCTACAAAGCTGGTAAACTCCTACTCATTTTCTCTCTCTCACTCACAACCCTACACTTTCTTCACAAGCACAGAAGTATATATCTTTATTTGCTGCTTATGGAAGCCATAAAGACCACAACTTTACATGTACTCTCTGTAGTGTGAGTTTTTATTAAAGCGCCTGTCTCCTGATGGTGTGCTGTGCACTTTCTTCCTTTTGCCCAGGGGAAACCTGCTTGTTTCTAGGGAGATTTTTCTAATTCTGTGACAGACAATGAAGTTGGTATTTTGCATCTGCCCTTTTTCCAAAATATTTTGAATCTTAATTCTTTTGAGAAAATGCTTGTTTTCTGAAGCAGCTGCTCGGTCAAATAGATTTGCAGGGAAGAGGAATATAACTGGAGATCATGAGCTGTAGTAAACATTGCGCAAAGTCAGCAAGCTAGGCATTAAGAAAAAGAAATGGAGCTTTTGTAGAAGGGCAAATGTCAGTGAGGTGGTTTGCTAACTTTCTTCACTGTCATTTATTGTTACCACAGATCAGGAGTTTGTCCCAATTTGTGGTTTTCAGCTCTCAGAGGGAAGGGAAGGTACATAAAATACAGACTTTAAAAGCTGTGAAGGCATATCTGGAGATGGAGATGAAATACAAAGAGCTGTTATTGACTGTAGTAGATGGCTGGTGGAGTTAATGAAAGGGTTGTATGTAATCTTTTGAGTCTGATCATAAAAGAAATAGCAGAAATTCATGGTGAGATAGTCTTGGAAAGGCCAGAGCTTTCCAATTGAAGGCAGAGGTATAGTGTTTATGGTGCAATAGATTTAAAAGATACACGAACGGTACAAAAAGGTTTCTCTGCCAAAATTACTTCAAGGAGTGTATGGTAAGATTAATTTAAAAAATGTTGGGATTGTGCCAGGTTTGGGTGTTGATGAAACTTCTGTCTCTCGACTATTAGTTACATGGGTTTGATAGCTGGGATGATGTCAGAATTAAATTTATCTTTTGAAGAACAGAAAGAAAGTGCCAGGTACATCTGCAGATGTGATAGCTAACATTTCTCCAAATTCACGTAAAATACAAATGTTGATAGCCTCAGATTTATTTTTAATAAATAATAAGAGCCATTAAAGACTGGTTCATTGTAGATAAAAAAAATGTAGGTAAGCATGTCAGCTGCAAAATAACAACAACTCAGRCATTAAAGGACAACTTCATAAAGTCAAATGAATGAAATTAAATGCATTGGAAAGTAATTAGATGAAATATACAAAATAGCTAGAATTTGTGTATTAAACAAAAGAAAAATCCTGAAGTACTTGCTGTAATAAAGACTAGCCAAAGTCTTCAGAAATGCAACAAGATTTTCTTAGTTTCCTAGGCTTAATTTTTAACTTAGATACACGGAAGAATTAAAAGAATTGCTGAAAATTTGGTCTAACTTTGTAAAACAAGTAACCCAAAAAACCTCAATGTTCTTCAACTTCACCAATAAAAAAAAAAATAAGGTGAAGAAACAAGACAGCATCCTGTGAAACTAAAGATTTGAAGAAGTCTAGGCAGAACCCTTAAACTGGGGTTCCAATTTTCATCTTGGGTAATAGAACTTATAATTGGAGGTAAACTAAATAGTGGTGGAGGAATAAATATGAAAACTGCTTCCACTAGGATGGAAGTGAAACTCGAATGTTTTCAAACAAGGCTATCTAAACTTTTCCCTTGAATAATGAAAAAGTGCCCCATGTTCCTTCACTACCTATGTAGTAAGTGGTAAAATTTTAAAAAATCCACAACCACACTTCATGGATTAAGCAAAGATAACAGAAAATAATTTGAAACAGTTATCTGAGAATGTATTTTATAAAGGCTTTAAAGTGGTTGAAGAGGAAATTGCATTTGCCTGCTCTGAAAAGAAAATTATCAGTTTGGAAGAAAGTTACAGAGATTCAGAGATCAGTCTTTGGAGCAATATAATTCAATATTTTCATTAAAGTCATTGGCAGAAGAGAGCTAATGAGGCCTGCTGATAAAACAAAGTTGTTCAGCATCATCTAAAAGAAGGATGAAAAATTGGGTCACCTTGTGAAATAGCCTGCAAGGTATGAGACGATATTTAATAGTACAGCTGCTTAGTCCTACCCTTAGGGAGTGGTAATAAGAAAATTCATTATTAACTGAAAATTGTTTAGTTGGAAATGACAAAAGATTAGGGGAATTAAGTGTAACGGTTGATAACAGAAAAAGTACAAGTCAAGAGTTATGAAGAAAGATGTTTCCAATGAAAGAGTTGATGAGATCCCAGGATTCCTTGCTAACATGCTGTATTCTTTTAAAGTAGGAGTATTTCTAATACAATGTTTAGGAAAAAAGATACAGGCAAGGGTCAATATGCAGCCTGTTGTGAGCAAAATTTAAATAAGCTGTTGTTTGTTTGGCATAGCAAAATGAAAGCATGACCTCTAGAAAGGGAAATGGACTAGCTTAGCTATGTAACAATACTGATAAAATACCAAACAAAGTAACTATATTAAAGTTAGAAAACCAGGAAAAATGTTCAACTATCAGAAATAGTGGGAAGTTTGGAAAAAAATCCAATAAGGGTAGTGGAACTTGACAGTCTAAGTACTTTTAAGGCACTTTGATGAACTTGTCACCAAGCACAAATTTTAAAATGCTTTCTAAATGTGATGAAACACCACAAGTAATTTTTCCTTCAGCCTTTGCATCTATGAACTAGTTTGAGCTTTGTTGAATACCTAAATATTCTCCTTAGAGCTTCACTGCAGTTGTTTCTATATTTGCATGTATTCTTTTATGGTCATTTACTTACCAGCTTCTTTAGTGCTTGTGGATGGATTACTTTCATTGCCCCTAAAAACGAAATCCAAAAAGTTGGCAAGGAAAACAAATGGGCTGGACTATCTTTATGACTGCTCTTGATTCTTCTTTTCAGTTTGTCCTATTTCCCTGCTCCTTCTTTTTCAGTGAGATTCTTCTCACCTTTCCTTACACTCATCCAGTTGCCATGCTGACACATTAACACTTCACTTTTTCTCACCTCTTCCTAACAAATCAGGAATTAAATTGTTAAAGCCTCAGGTGTTGCAGATTTCATGCTGAAGGGAAGCCAGGCACCTTACATYTTAAAATTGTTTTTCAGCCTGTTTGTAGTCCTAATCAGTCTATGCTTGTTCATACCTGGTTTAGATTAAAAAATTAAAATTTTAAATGGGAACATTAGGAATTTTATTTTGCAAGCAATCCTTCTGTTTTCAAAAAACTTTGTGATGTGCATCAAGTCTGCATGAACTTCTGATAGTTTTTCTACAATAGTAGCTTGAGATTCATAAACCTACACTGCATGATAGCCCTAGATTATTTCTAGATAAGTCAAAGGGAGTAGGATTTTCAAACATCACTGAAGCTCAGTACAAATCTATGAGAGACGGAATCTTGACCCTTGTGCAAGTGGCATCCAAAATTTAAGGCGTCTCAGAGTGGTAACCATTTTACTATACGAGTTTTTAAAACTAACCTTCTTTTGACTGAGCATAATTCTTAGCTTGTGGGTTTTTTGGGTTGCAATACCGATCCAAGACCTTTGAAGTACTTGGCAGAWTTCTGTTTTGGTTCAGAGAGATGGGGCTTGTGTTTGAGTAGTGTTGTCTGTCTGYCTGACATGCTGAGCTAATAAAGAAAAGTATGGATGAAGAGATTAAAGGGAGTTAAGAGCTACATGCCAATTCAGAGGACACAAAAGATTTAGACTAGCYATCCACAGCCATTTAGTTTGGTGGATAACAGTTTTCATTCATATGGACAAAAATATATCTCCTTCAAAAAGTTATGGTTCTCCCACATTTTGCAGGATAATTTTAAGGGCAATAAACATGCTCATAGAGCTTCACAGAATCACAGAATTAACTGGGCTGGAAAAGACCTTTGAGATCATCAAGTCCTATATATAACCTAATACTACCTTTTCAAACCATGGCACTGAGGCTTGGTGCTGAAAGCAATGATGTAGAGAAATAATCAGCATTCAGAAAGAGGAAATTACAAAAGAAAATAAATTGGTTTTCCACTTTTCTATTATAAGCTGCTGTACCTCAGATGTATGTGGCCATGATTGCATTTAAATTGGGGTTGTTTAAGTATTTTTTTATGCCTTAGCCATATGCAGGGTTTTTTATCCTAGGAAGAGTATATATATGTATCTTGAATTTTTCGCAAGCACTTCTTACTGAGATTTTGCTGATAGATAATACACTGGCTTAAACTTTGTAAGAGTTAATATAAATCTTTACTGGCATACAGTACCAAGCTCTATAAGTTCATGGCCTCTAAGCAATGAATTTGTTAGTGAGACTAATGGTGAATGACAGCACATTCTAGTGCTATTCAGAATTTTGAATCAGGATAGTATTGAGACCATTGAATAATGCAGAATTCTGTTGGTGCAAGTGTTGTTTATTCTGAAAATCAGAATAGTTTCTCGGAATCTCGCTTTCTGCCCTCACCTGAAGGTCCCAAGAAACCATCTCTGCTTCACACCTGAGATTTGCAAGCCTTCCTCTTGTTGCCAGTCAGCCTGTATTAAGTGCATATCTGAGTATCATCTGAAGTGAATGGGAACTTTGCTATTGGTTTTGGCTGTCAAAATATAGAACAAAATAGAGAAGAAAACYTCAGAAATCTCTTACTCTGCTGCATGTCCTCCTAGTGGTTTTTGATTTAAAGAGGGCAGCTTTTTCAGAGCTTAGGTCTTTTTGGGAGTTGCAGAAGTGAAACCTGAGTTGTTTTTGACTTTGTAGTGTGSTCGCCTCAGTAGTACTCACTAACTCAGTAAAGTTTTGGAATAAATCTTTCCTATGAGGGAAGTTAGTGCAGAGTTTTCAATTTTTAATAAATCATTGGTTGAATAGCATATTCTTGCATGTTGCAGAGCTGTTTATGATAACATAGTCATAGCTAACTTGCTATTTAGAAAAAAATATTCTGTCATTGATTTCTAGAAAACATATTCCCAAATACTTTCCTTATTTTATATTATTTAATAAATCCTTTGTTTTGTTTGGAATTTGCTCTCCTCTTGAATCAAGCTTCATAAAACATTTGAGGACACTTTCTGAGTTGTTTAGGCCACAAAAACARTAACTCTAAAAATACGTTGGTTTTTTTTACCTTCTTTCTTTTTTGTCTTTAAACTGAGACTTGATGTGCTGTTTTCTCTAAAGAACAGGAAAGACCTACTTCTTACCTGTCAGTGAACTTTTTTTCCCTGAGATCCATTGGAAGTTTTCTTGGCTTTTTGCAGGCTTTCATCATGTTTTTGGAAAACGGAGGTTACCTTTCTTTAAGCTGATTGATATCTTGTTCCAAAGTAAGAACAAGATCATGCTATTTGCATTGGTTTACATGAAGACAAATTGGACAGAATTACAATTATTACTATCTAGTACTTGGAAATGTGCTCACAAAAGTGAACCTAAACATTTTGTGAAGAAAGAAACAGGTARCAATTATTTCAAGAGTGGAGCATCAAATTTAACAGCTGCATTTGGACAAGGAAGACATGTGGTATCTTGTTGTGATTTTACCAGATCTGACAGCCATTAACTAAGTCTGTGAAAACTCTTTAAGGACTTTTTTGTACTTTAGAATTAATGAAAATAATTTTTAAAAGGGAGCAGSAAAAAAAGTTAGATTGGGTTCTTACTTAAGGAGAATAATTGAATAATAATAGATGATAATATGGGTCTGGGTACTGCATGTCCTTTTTTCATTGTTTTTTTATCTTTCAGTAGAGAATGAACATATATTTATAAATAAATACACCTTTCAGATTAYGAGTCCTAATGTTCTTCCAGTCTTGATTCAAAAGGAAAAATATGGTTAAACATTGACTGAAATTTTGTGATAAAGTATGCAGTCTTAATTTTGCATTGCCTCATTTGAAGATGTCGTAGGAGAATTTCCTTAGCCAGTAAATCTTAGTTTTGCTTCAAGRCTTCAGCTTCTATGAGTGTTTGAGGGAAAGAAGTAAGGTGGAATGTAGGACTGCAACTTGACCTTTTAAGCTTGAGCTCTGTGAGGCTTTTGACATTTTTGCTTCTTGTCCAGGGTTTGTGTTCATAGTTTTCTTAAATGAAAGTTTTGYTTCTCTGCTCATTAATCAGGCCATGTAGCCACTGATTTTTGTTTGATAATTTTTTACTTTGTGCTTTGCTCCATTCTTRTTTAGGAAGGGGTAATAAACAGCAGTTAAACTGTAGGGACTGCCAGATGATTTAAATCTTCCTGAAAGAAAAGAATAGTACCTGGTTTGGTAGAAATTTTGGGGTTTTCAGCAAATCTGTTAATTATCATAGCATATGGGAAAGGATCTACAAAAACAAACCTTGAAGAGTTCAGCTGTGTTGAATAAAAGGAAGGCTTTGCTCTTTTAAGCTGAATGGCATCCTAATTATAAAATTAGTGGCCACATAAAATATTTTTTATCTCTCCATGTTTTAAAATCCAGTCCTTAAAGACGCTTGTCAGCTTCCAGGAATACATTTTATGCACGTGAATAAACATCTAAAAAGCATTTTGAAAATAGAATCATAACTAGGTTTTAAGTTTTGGTAGAGAGTAAAGCCTTTCRGAAGCATTGCAGCTACATCTTTAATCATACTAAAAGTCATGCATTAGTCATTTCATATTTCGGACTGACACTATGTGCCATGCACATAGTATGGGTTTCTATTACATGTTATATTATATACTTGTCTGCATCTTGTAGCAATTTCATAAAAGATGCTTCACCAAGGGCACCTACTGCCTGACCAAACCAGTGTCCTTTAGGATGGACTGACTGCATCAGTGGACAAGAGAAGAGCTATGGACAGCATCTATTGGGATTTCCTTAAAGGCCTTTGACATGGACCCTTGCTAGTCCTTCTCACTAAAATGGAGAGATATGGATTTCATGGATGGATAATTTGGTGGAAAAGGAACTGGCTAGATGGTTTAATGTAGAGAATTTGAAAACGTATGTTGCTAAAGCATTTATTTAAGTAATTTCTGTGTGATTAGAGTGGGCCATGGAGTGACACATCCTTTTGGATAAGTTTGTCAGGTCAAATTGCTCAGTATTCCTTACTCCTTCAATTGGAAGGTCTAATTTTACCAAGAAAGCAGTCTTCTGATTCCTGACAGTTTAATAACCAGTCTAATTATTAACAATTAGTCTTTGAGATTTCCTTTCTTGATTGGCAGATGAGATGCTCCTTTTATTGCCTATGTCTGTATTTTGTCATGCTCTAGAAGAAGAATGAAATTACAGTGAAATTGCAGACAGAAAAGCAATTTGATAGCCAGAAACTGCAGAGAAAAGAGCTATTAACTCCTGTTCCTTGTCTGCTCAATGAAAGTACTGGTATCCTATAGGAAGATAGGAAGACTTTGTATTTTTGTCTGCACAGATTTTTTTTTTTTTTTTTTTACAATTAACCACAGGTACTCAAAGTAGAAACTCTTTCCTTTGTTGTTTCTGTAACTTGTTCTTATTGACACTCAGTCTTTATATGAAAGAATGTTATACTTTTTATCATATGCACAATGGGAGCAATATTGGATGAAGCTCCATTTCCCTGCAGGGAGTTAACACATTGCTGAGCAAGACTTATACATCATTTACTTCTCATCTGTGCTGCATTCTTCATGGTTTATAAGCATTGTGATGCCTTGTTGCATGGGCAGATTTCATTATATTTGAGGAAAGGAACTGCTTACTGGAGAATTAATTACGTGATAGCCCAGTAAGCTTCTTTGTTCTTAGTGTCAGTGCTTTGAAAACTAGAAGTTTACCATATGCCCTGTATGCCTTCTCACCATTTATTTTCTGTTCAGGATCTCAGTTTGAAGGGGTTACACTTCTCTGTACTTGAGGAATATCTCTTACCTTGGAGATGCTCCTTYAAACATGAACTTGTGCTCCCAATCCTCAGGGTTACAAGGATAAACTGGAAAAGGCTACCAAAGTAATTACAGCCCTGTGGGCACCTGCTGAAATAATCCTGAGAGTCAGCTATGTCATTCCTTTGCCTTCCAGGAGGCTTTAATGCCTTCCTAATAAAGCTATGTTCCTCAAGGTACATAGAGACAAGGGAAGTGGGGAGGGAAGTAAGAACATTTCACTATTGCTGTTGTAAATGAATGTGCATGCCTGGGCAAAAGTGTAGGTCCACAGAGCCATGGAAACCCAGTGGTATGCTATTTCCCTTCCTGAAAATTTTCTTAATTGATCCTGTGCAAACTGTCAGTGATCAAAGTACACAAGCTATTAGGATGTTTGCTGTTCACATTAGTCATGACTAGAAAATTTTCACTGRTAACAATGGAACTATTTAATAGCTTCTGCAGTCTTCATTTAAGGTACAGGCAAGAAGAAAAATGAGTATGATTTTAGGTTTTTCATCTTTGGAATGATGTGACTCAGCATTTAGAGAAAGAGAACTTGGCATATAGCTGGGTTCCTATCAGTCTTTCAGAGCATGAACTCTGGTAAGTATCAACATTCCATACTTTTTCTCTGATACAGAGGTAATAAATATTTCATCCACATGGAGCTGCTGTGGTGAAAATAGTCTATGACTTTGAGACCATAGGTTCTTTATTTTGGTTTAGGCAGGCATTATGTCTTAACCAATACATTTTCTAAGGCAATACTGGGTATGCATAGAATGTAAAAAAATCTTGATACTGCTTAGCTGTAAGTAGAAATTATCTTAGTTACTACTTTGGAAGTTTGTACTGTAAAACATAGTGTTATTTTCTATGGTAAATTGTTGTCAAAATATTTCCTTCCTTTGTTTAGATGCATATTTGTAAAGGTAGCACACGTTTCTGGAGGTGCTCAGTGCACTGTCATCATAGAAAAGAATAATTGTCATGACTATTCTTAAAATACAGCTCAACTTRTATCAGGCCTTACACTCATTTTTTTAAACTTTGCATTATTTGTATTAATATTATCTATCTTTATTATGAAGTATGTTATAGGAAACTTGATTAATAGTTTGGCTAAATATCTTATTTTGAACATAAAAAAGTCTCAGAAATATAATCTCAGCACTGTGCAAATGCCACATATTTTGGCTAGATGTATTAAGTTGTTTGCACACTGTAAAGCAAAAAAATCCCAGCAATTCTCATATTAATTTATTTTTTCTTATATAAAGAAAATTATAAGTAATTATTTTTAGGAACATTTTATAAAAAATAATCTGTAGGAGCAGTAGAATATGGAATAAGAAGCTGGGAAAAGCATGAGCTGAGAAGAGGTTATCAATGCTATTTTGATCATATTGTATTTATGTTATCAGTGAATTTTTTTAATATAAAATTGAAATAAACAGCTGTCCAGGATTTCCTAATGACACATGACTTTCTCAATTTCAAAGCTCTTGGCAGAAAGAGATAAATTTAATATTTTCCCAAATAAGACAGAAAATAAAACCCAAATATTAATGATTTTGTATTTAAATGTAGAAGTTTGAAATAACCTTTTATTTCTTAATCTGAAGATTACTTTCATTTTTACCTCTGTTATTTTACATTCAAATCAATAACAATTTAAAATTAATTTTTTCAGACTGGAGTTTTAAGATTAAAATACTRTTTCCTTTTGTTCTTACAAAGTTTTAAAAGCTTTAAAACAAACTGTGTCTTTCTTTTAAAAAGAATTGGAGTTTATCACAGATAWAAAATGTTTAGAGGAATGGTAAATCTACTTCCTTAACAGATCTAATGGGTTATCTTGTATACTCATACTCTGTGCTCAGCACTGGTGAAGCCACACCATGAATTTTATGTCCGGTTCTTGGGCCTCTCCCAACGAGRAAGACATTAAAGTCTTGGAGCATGTCCAGAGAGAGCGGTCAAGCCAGGGAAAGGTCTGGAGCTCAAGTCTGATGAGAAGCAGCTGTGGGAGCTCAGCCTGGAAAAAAAGGAGACTCAGAGGGAATCTTAGCACCCTCAACAACTCCCTGAGAGGAAGTTGTGGCCAGGTGGAGACTAGTCTTTTCTCCCATGTCACAAGAAACATGACAATAGAAAACACCCTCAAGTTGCACCAGGACAGGTTTAGATTGGATATTTGGAAAAATTTATTCACTGAAAGAATTGTCAAGTCCTGCAACAGGCTTCCCAGGGAAGTGGTAGAATTATGGTCCATACAGCTGTTGAACAGATGTCTAGATGTGACACTCAAGGACATGGTCTTGTGGTAGACTAGGCAGTGCTGGGTTAATGGTTGGATTTAATAGTCCTACAGGTCTTTTCCAACCTAAATGATTATGTGATATAKAATTCCACACAGCAATAGAGAGCTCTTGAAAATTATTTTGAGAGGCTATTGCAGTTCATACTGACATAACACTGATATAACACCATCATGAGGGCAGTTACTTTTAATGTGTAGTTTTAACCTTTATTTTTTTATTAAACATGTTTTGCTAAACTACTATTTTATCTTCCTTTCCATAGAAGTATATGGCAACTGTTTTTAGATTCAGGTATTACTGCATCAGTAKAGTTCAGTCTAGATGGCCAGAATGGATAGAATGGAATATAAAATTACAGGACATTTTGCAAGTAGGTGACTATGCCATGGCTGTGGGTGCTGCCAGCAGTGTCCAGTTTCCAGCCCTTTACAAGTTCTTCCTCAAATAAGAGCCAAGTTTCTTTGCTGTGACACAGTATATTCCCTAGCAGTGCCCAGTTTCAAAGATAAAGAAGTAGATCTTTATCTTGTATGGTCATGATGCTATTGAATAGGGTAGGTGCCTCTGTATTCCTTTCAGATCTGATCTTCTGTGTAACACCATAAGGAGCATTTCTTTACTGTATGCTTATCAGAGCAGTTTCCCTGTCTAATCTGTCATACCAAAATGCTCCTAGTGAGAGGCTCACATAAGGCAAGAACCTGCCTGTAAGAAATGTCTTTCAGGATATTCCTTCCAAAGGGCAGGTTTTTTCCTTACTAAATAGAGGCATTTTTATCACTTCAATTCTTCTGGCTAAGCAATCCTCAGCTTTGGAGTARCAGTGATGGTTTCCAGCATGTCAGTGGAGTAGTTCTGCACAGAAAGCAAATGCAAATTGGAGTATCATAATTTTCAGCATCTGAATAATTGAAGGATGTAATTCTTGCTCTCTGTAAAATACCTACCTCACTAAAACKTACATGCTTAGCATCTTGGAACTTCACTGCTTATTGTTTAAATCACATATTAAGTGATCACTTATTTTCTATTTATTGTTTTATATAATATGTGAATCAAATTAAGGAGAAGGTTGGGGTTTTTTTAATGATGATTTCGTACACTACMATTAACATATGTACATGCTAATATGGATCTTATTGATATATTTATAGTTAAGCATCTCAATATGGGGAGAGCAGGCAATGTTCTTGGGAAAATGCTGATCACAAGGGAAAATTGTTTTATACTTGCCTTATGTAAATTACATATAGATAACTGTGACAATTACAGGATTTTCTGAATGTCCTGTGATTGCCAATGATGGCATCCTTAGCTGTCAGAATTAATATGTTTTGATAAATGTCTTGAAAGAGTAATTTAGATTATTTTTGAAAGTTGAATAAATAGCTTTGTAAAACTTTTTCATGAAATTCAAAGTAGATTAATACAAATTCCTTTCACAGTTCTGCAGTACAGTAAGTAATATATACAGAATATGAAAAGGGTATGAGAGAGCATGAAAAGGAAAAATACTTTTATCTCACAAAACTAAAATGATTTTGTGGTGCAACAACACTGCTAAATTTCTTCAAAGTATTTTTAGTAGTTTTCAGTTCAACTTTTTCAGGAATCCTTCTGGAAAATGAGATTTCTGACTCCTCAGTAGCAACATCAGGGCAGACGTGGCCAGGGGATATAATGCCAAGTTTCATAACAAAAGAATTGATATAGTGAGAGTGAGGGAACGTAGAAATGCAAGAAAAATAGAAGAAACTAAAGCAAACACTCATTATAGCCTATTATTCTGCTAACAAGTAAAAAGAAGCCTATTTGCTTCAGTTTACATTAATGTTATTTCTCATATGTTTCTCTAAGCTTCACAGAAATGGAAATAATGTCCTAATTCTACCATAAAATTAATCTGAAGACATTTTAGATTACAGTTCCTGAGATTATCAAAGAAATAGACAAAGAATGGGTCTCTTTCTAAGAAAAAAATGAAGTAAGAAATGAAAGGCTTTCCTCATGACAAATGTTCTTATTGTACTTTCTACTGTTAGAACAATTTTGTTAGGATTCCATGTCTCTTTGTACATCTTAATATTCTTCATGAACATGCAAGTTTTATAGGTATAATAAAGTTGTAATGAAGCTCATCTTTCCCAAATTTTGGTAACTTTTTTCAATGGTAGTATTAGGATTAACACTTCAGTACTTTATTAGCATTAATTTATCTAGTAAACATTTAGCCTTCCAGCAAGCATTAAAGACAAGAAAAAATGTCTTAATTTGTGACTGCTATAAAGAAATTAAGTAMTGATGGAGCACAAAGTCTACAGAATGTTCTCTCTCTTTGACTTAGCCTGGGGTAGTCTGCTTTTTGCACATGTTGTTTTCATATCTGGATTAAGCTACCTTTGACATACTACATCACTTCTTGAACATATACGTAAAACAAAATAATAATTGCAAGATTATGTATATTTGATTGTATCTAAAACAAGGGTGTCATCTTTGRGACTGTTGTGCTCTGTTTTCAGGGCACAGCAAAGGCTGGTGGCTCTCTGGAAGTCAGTGCAGGGCCCCCTCAGATGAAACGGCCGGGCAGAGCAGGTCCTTGCCAGGCAAAACTCATCCCCTGTGTCAGATACCATCAGCCCAGGAAGCTGCTCATCACAGGAGACAAACCGTGTCTTTTTTTCCCCCACTGTCTGAAGGACAGCAAAGGAAAGAATGAAATTTGGTGCCTGAAATTTTCTTCAATACAACAATAACTGAGCAGATGTCTGCAGTTCTTCATCAGTAGAGTAAGAATTTTAGGGCTTTCATTATTTGCTATGGCTCCTTTTCCTCAGTAATAACAACATATCTCTTGCAGTCCTTCTTATTGATTCTGAATTGATTTTTCCTTTTTTGCTTTTATATTTCCTTCATATATATTTGTAGCTCTATTGTTGTATAGTTATATAATTCCTAGTTAGCCCCAGTATTTTTCCCTGCTGGGAGGGAGGGAGGGAGGGAGGGAGGGAGGAAGGAAGGAAGGAAGGAAGGAAGGAAGGAAGGAAGGAAGGAAGGAAGGAAGGAAGGAAGGAAGGAAGGAAGGAAGGAAGGAAGGAAGGAAGGAACTCTCATCCCAAATTACTGAACTCCAAATGGTAATGGCAACCAAATTTGTTATTTCAGTAGGTTCATTCTTAAAAGTATTTATCCTTAGAAGTTTCTGACACTCATTTTGACAGGCAAATTGTACCAACATAACAGAAAGTACAATTAGGAAAGTTGAAAATCTGTTCAGTAAAAGCTTGCTATGTTTTATGAATTAAAAGACCACTAGAGTGGTTACATAAATTCATATACCCATAGTCATGTAAGGTTTTATATTTAATCATAGATTAATATAGCTAGCTACAAGCAAGACCTTCCAGCACTGCCTATGCAACAGTGGCATCTCAAGAGCAGAAATTTCACCAACACTGGAAAATACTTAAAGGTAATATTTATTTAATTATGCTGTTTTCTCTTAGCTTCTCCTGTCTTAATTTATTTTCATGAATTTTCTGCAGCATGGGATAAAGAAAGAAAATACCAACTTTTATCCATATAATAAATCTCCTAAAGAATCAAAGAAAAAAATAGGAGAACAAAAAGATTGAAAAAACTTATTTAGGAGAACTAAAAAAAAAAACCAAACCACAAAAACTGCTGTACATTGTTTCTGTTACTTTATTAAAAAAAAAAAAAAAAAAAAAAAATTCCAGGTAATACTTGCTGTTACAGAATTGTGAGATTCTGAGGGCCGGAGCCCTCCCAAAGCTGTGCATGCTGAGTACAGGAGTACAGGAATGTTTCTGTTTATTATTGTATTTTATATAATTATTTACTGTTTGTCCCAGAATATGATAACGTATTTCCAAAAATAATTCATTAATGTATTTCCCCCCCCATTCACACATGCTTTCTTCTGTCCTGGGGTTGTCTCTGGTGATCCCTAAAGGTCATAGACCCCAGTGCTACAGCTGACCATACTCCAGTTGTCAGGGCACTAGGGCATGCCAGCTTCCAGATCTGCTTACACAATGAGCTTTGTGCAGTTCCACAGGACAGTGGTTTTGGGGAAGAAGCATTGTGTTAGCTCACTAGGTGTAGACAATTTCTCATCTGGTAACAGTAAGTTCTATAATTTCATTAAAAATTTTGTTCTTGTGCTGTATTTCACAATATGTAAACATTTTCATTTTATTTTTGAAGGTGTAAAAAATTTTGCCAATAAAGGGGTAAATAAAAGTTGTTTGAGTATATCCAAATCTTGATTTTTTTTTTTTAAATATATTCTGTGTTTCTGCAAGTCATTTTACTTGTATCTATTTAACAGTTTAAAATAGTCTAAATTTCATCTAACTAAGAGCCGGTAAACCTAAAGAAATTTCTCTAGCTTAAAACCCAGGATTATTAGGTGTTTTAAAAATGAGATATTTGGCTCCAAGACAGTTAGATTCATCTCACTGGTGTGTTGTATGCAAAGTGTGGGTAAGGCTCAGCAGTTGGAGGCATTTGCTATTACCATATATGGACATGACTTATCTGGTGCTGAGCTAAACAACAGCTGGGATCAAATGCTATGGTAGCTTGGATTGAAATTCTGCATTGATGTAGCAGAAAACACCTCATGTGATAGCCAAATATTCAATTAATATCACAAAAACCAGGTCAAATACAAGTTTGTACAAATCAACTTCAGTTCAAAGGCTGGAAAAAGGTTCTTTGGCCTTGTACCAAAACTCTAACCACAGTCTTTTAAAAATAGAAATATCATGAACAAAACTGAAATATGAGCTGAAAATATAAATGTGTATCTCTTCAAAGTGTCTGATTATACTGTTGATGATGAGACAAAAAGCAATATTCTTAAAGAGAAAGGGTTTGGAGGAGACAGTTCACAGAAGTGGAGGAGGAAAATACTGCAAAGCTTACTCCTCTGTACTGAACAACAGCTKATATAGACACAGTCTAAATTTACAGACAATGCAGCAGACATTTGAAAGTGTCACTCTGTAATATTTSATTATCAGGTATACTGTTAAAAAAGAAATAAGCTTGTATCAAATGAGCRGTATTTGCACTCACAATATGTCTAAAGAACCATTTCTAAGAATTTTGGGAAAAAACAGTTAATCAAATAAATACAGTAAAACGTACCAAACAAGAAAAGAGAAGTAAATTGCCAAGTACTACAAGGGTATACCAGACTGAATATCTTGTGACTTCATCATTCAATAAAAGGTAATCACATGAATGACATCCTATTACAAATCTTAGTTCAACGTACCTACAGTTTCCATGGTTCCTTCTACATTTTATTCAAAATTGTTATTAAAAATGATGATCAATGTACACAATCAATAGTACACAGCTGAATATATTCAAGAGAGCTAGCTGTTCTACCAATCTCTACTTGCAAATTCATATTACACTGGGAATATAATGGTGCAAGAAAAAAATTTAGACGAGTTCTTAGCAAGTATAATAACTTMTAAGTGAGAAAGAGTGATTTGAAACATTAAAACCATTTCTGATATAATTAAAAGGAAGCTAAGTTCTGTTGCCTGCTTCTCATCAGAGGAAGTAATGACTGTGATCCAATACAGTTTCTTATATACCTTACTGTAGAGAGTCATGCACTTAAACCAGGCACATTTATGACTCAAGACTGATTGAAAATAACATGAAATGTTTGTAAGGTTTTTTGATAGAGCTGTCTAAAACCTTGGTCTAAAGTGAGCTTGTAAATGTCCCTCAAATCTAATGAGTGCCAGCTACTGGGAGCACTGACATAAGTAGACTGGGTACCAGCTGGTGGAATCAGAGTGGGGATTTGGGAACTTCTGGCCTGAGTGCTGAAGAGAGTGGAGGGTTCTCAGTGCTAGTGACTAGAGTTAATCATGGGATGGAAACAGTATGTGCTGCAAAAAAAGGCTGTCAGGGGCACTGGTATCCACAGGGGACACTGGACTCCATCAGCTCCATCTTGATGCCCAGAGGAACTCCTAGCCCAGAGCTGCTGGAGAAGGAGGTTGTTCKTAATGTACCTTGACAGACAGGACCAAAATGAAGAGTCAGAGAGACTATAGTTTCCTGGAATCTTAGTTTCAATAACAAAACTCACTCAAGAAGTTTCCTCCCAATTTATCAGGACTTCACCAGTCACTGATCTGGACTGTAAAACTACATAGTCAATTTCATCACTGAAATTRTATTATATTTTCTTTGTTACACAGAAACAAAGAAAAGTGATTATTTTTAATGCAAGTCATGGTGCTGAAACCTCACAAATGGTTGCATCTGCACAATTGCTGAAGTGATTACAGGAGAAAGAAAGTTCTTAAAATCTGTTTAATTTAACTGCAACTAGTAAGTAAAGATCTTCCAGTAGAATTTGTTCTTCTTACTGACAGCCATTTCCAGTGCCATTTCAAACATTTCTAAAGAAGAAAAAATATTGTGAMTCAATAGAACTCAAATAGGACCAAACAGACAATAAACAATATTTTTTAAAGCTTTTAATAATTTTCTGGCATGCATCTTCTGATCTATATTGTTATTAGTAAAAGGGAAAAGAAGAAAGCTGAAGTACAGGTCAGGCAATCATGGTATTTCCACCATGTTGCTCGATACTCTTGCTTTGGGGAGAGGGAGGGGAGATTCCCTCACAACACCTGAGGGATGCTTTCAATACCTTTAGGGGTTTGTTTTGACTACTGCCAGCTGAGTATGAAGCTCTGGGTTGGAAACATCACCTGTCAGCCAACTCCTCACATGATTTATACCCACTTACCTAAGGAGTCTCTCGGGATCAATGGAAATTATTTTGGTTACACTGTATTTTCAATGAAATATAAACATAATGACCTGTTTTACATTAAATGATGAGCCAAGTTGCTGCAACTGATAGAGGGTATTCCTATCCTTTTGGAAAGGAATTTCTTACCCTTTTGCAAAACACTCTATAACATAYCTATACAGTAAGGTTGAGGTGTGGCTGTTTTTTCATCACTTTTTCCACTGAAGTGTGAAACAAGGAAATGGAAATTGAGTTTGACAGTTCAGGCTCTTTGCTTAGGTTGCTGCAACTTTTGAGATGTGATGTATTCCAGAAATTCAACAAAATCTGGTAGATTACTTAGAAAGAAGTTAAAAGGATAAAAAATAAAGCATGTGTATAGCTAAACAATATAGGCTCCAAGTTAATGAAGGTAATAAACTTTCTTAAACTTTTGCAAAAAATGGAATATAAGAAAATAAATTCTTAATTTCAAATTAGAACAAACAGGCAGGTCAGACAGAATTAYAAATTTATCACTGTGAGAATGCTGGGTTTTTGTCCACATCCTATGCTTATTCTGTTTAATAAATTCTATGCCTTGGCAGGAAAACTGTAGTCTGATGCTGCTTGGTGCCAAGATAGTCAAAGTCTCCCAGCTTCTGACAGTGACTAAACTGTCTAAAGGGAACAGGAAATCAAAAGGCCTACCTTGGTTCAGAGCTGCACTTTGTCCCCAACACTGTGCCAGGTCCTACAAGCATCTTGGTTATACAAATCAGTCAATTGTCCATTGGCTTGGAGGACAGTGAAGTTTTTAATATCTCATAATTGTCATATTTATCCATGGTACCTAAACTACTGCAGGAGTGCATATAAACAGATCCTTGGAAACAGGTCTATAAGGGTGTACACTGCTTAACAAGAGGGCCAGTGAGACTCCAAAGATTCTGCCAGCTCAGGGTTGTTTTGTATTTCAGTTGTAGAATTGTAGCCATTACCTCTATTAGAAAACAAAGCAAATATTTTTTTTTACTCTTAATTGAAAATATTCTTAATGCCATTAAAAAGAAATAAAAATCATAGTGACTGCTCTGCAACCACCAGGCTGAGATTCTGCCGACCACACATAAGTCATGATGTGTGAACCAGTTTCTGAGGAACTAGGACAAAGTGCAAGATTAAGGATTAAACTGCAGTGGGCATCAGTATAAGGGAAGAATTCCTTCTACAAAAACAAAATTTTTAGAGCACCGAATAAGTCTCTGAATCAGATAGGAAGAGGGACGAAAGTTTGAAACCTAAGGAGTGATCAGGTTTTGGGAATCTCTCCTGTAATTAATCAACTCATCAGCACCAAACATTGACTCTCTGTAGCCAATAACTAAAAAGTATGGAACATTTCTCAATTGCATCTTGAAAGATAAAGGTTTGAAAATTAAAGTTTCRAGTTGCTTCTAACAAAAACTTTAGAAACTGCTTTATTGTAGAAAATGTGGAACCCTGTTGAAGGCTATTCAAAGCTCTTGTAGTTGATACACCAAGTGAGTAAGCTGCAAACTTTTGATTTTTGATACACCAAACAAGCAAGCAGTAAAATTTAGATGTCTACACATCAGGCAAGCCAACCAATGAACTTAATTAAATGGACACAATGACTACCACTCTCAAAATCCTCTATCAGCAAGTGCCTAACCTGTCATGGGGGGCTGCGCCACCAAAATCTAGGTAGTGCCAGAGTCTTTGCTGTCTGTTCTGTCCTTTACTGTCCTGGCTGCTCCTACAAGGCTGCTCTTGCCCCTGCACTCTGCGGGTCTGGCTGCTTGGCTCTGCTTCCTTGCTGGATCACTGGCCAGCTCTCAAAGGGACTTCACCCTGGAAAGACCCATCACACATGACTGTGCTGGAGCTACGGTGGCAGTAATCTTTTTCTGTGCTTCTTATAATTATTKTACCATTTTTCTACTTTTCTGGTTTTCTCTCTTCCCTCTTTTATAAGAAACAAAGTTGCATTATATATTTGAATACCAACCTTCAACCTCGTTTGTGTTTCAATCTCATTTTKGGGTATGTTTAGAATCTAAAGACTCTCCGCAGCTGTGGATTGAGGCAAGCCTGCCCCTCCTCCTTTTAAGCCAATCATAACACCTTCTAAGAGYTAAACTACAGATATAAGATGGAATTTCATGTCTCATAATGCTAAAAGTATATAATATGCAGTGGTGTACCTTCAACAGAGCAGGAGCTTTTACATTAAGTGCTTACAGTGTTCTTGAGAAAGGTAAGAGGCGTGTGTATTAAACATATTTTTACCATACACAAATGCTGTGTTTCCCATATAACAGTACTCCAGCACCTGCCAAAGCACTTAATACAAACTTTATTTGGAAAAGACTCCTCAGTCTTTGCAACCTCACACATTTCCTCMAATAGCAATGACTGTTCTAGAGACTGATGCTCTGAAGTGGAAGCAACTGCCATGGGAATCCCAAATACTATGTTTTATGCCTGCATCAAGGTGTTTCTCCTCAGAACAGAGCACTAACAGGCAAGGGGAGAGGAGGAGAAATAGAGGCACTGTTCCTCAATTTTTCCAGCTTCTTCAGGCATGGTCATGTGCCTCCTCATGTGTCTAAGAGCACAGGTGTGTAGGAAATAASTAATCAGAATCTTTAGCACAGAATATATCTTTCTGAATTATTTCAAATTTATGACACTGAATGCTCTGTAAAAGAGTCACTACATTGGTTTCTACAAAGTCCTATTTCTTTCTGCAGGGGCTCCCTAGCAAGGAACTGCAGGTACTCTCCTACCTGGGATGTGGCTAGGAGATGTCCAGTGCCAACTGGAAACAGCGGTAACACAGCTGTCTCCAGAGGTCTTTGAGGCCACTCTCAAAACCATGGACAAAAAAATTAAACACATCTGGCAAGGGATACCCTGCTCACACATATTTAAGAAAATGTTGCAGCTGCAAGGGAGGGAAAAGCAGGGGAGAAGGCACATAAAAGGAGATGTTGCTGGGGTCAGAACAAGAGATGTATTTGAAAAGAGACTCTCCAGAGAGACAGAACGGAGAATTACTCAGGGATATCACTGAAAGTCTGAGCCTAGGGYAGTTCATGCCAGGACTTGAACACCCACAGAAGAACTGCAGCCTTTGGAAGACTGTACCTGGAGAAGAGGAAAATTTTGGGGAAGCAAAGAGTGTCATACACACCACCAGACAGGTAACCCCCAGCTACCCAGGCTGTTCATTGCTCCAAATCCCCTAAAGGGATTGGGATTGGTTAATGTAACACAGAGTGAAAAAAAATGGGAAGGTGATATTGAGAAAGAAAGAGAGGAGAGGAAAGAAAAGTAACTGAGGATGAAGGAAAGAGAGAGAAGTGTATCCCCAAGTTTCTTTTTTATGTTTTTTTATTTTTTAATTTTTTTTATCAGTGATTTTCTAGTCAGTGATTGAGCATTTATGTTGACAGACTGCAATACATTCCATTGAATTAAAATTTCAGTTGAGACTGGCTTGCTTCCCATATTATATAAATTCCATAGAAGTTTTATATAAAGGATTGAATCTGATGTCATAGTGTCAGAAGTGGGATACAGTTTTTTATTTATAGATTCTTAMAGGAGTCTAGTTAAATTCTAAACCTAACAGCATGCAGCTGGTTAGTCCCTGCTGGAAATCTAAGTGGAAGGATACATACCCTGCACCCAGATAATGCTGCCCTCTTGCAAAAGTAAATGATATGATTAGACGGTAAGACAACTCATACTAGAGTGCGCAAGAGGACAGAGCCAGATCAGTTCACATGCTGGCTTTCAGCTCCTGGTGAATATGAAACCAAGAGGTAACATGGGTACCGAATCTTCAAAAAGTACATTAAGCAGCTTTGCCTCCTCAATGACATTTTATGCAAACCTCTCTTGGTTACCAGGACACATTCTTCAGAACTACTTCCTGTACCCTAAGAAGTTATTTTCTCACCATGAGATCAATTAACCCCCTCACCCCAAGGGAAGCTATGCTAGTTTTGTCACTWGCATCTTTTCCAATTAGATGCAAGAAACCCATCAAGATCAGGAATACCTTAGAGACTATACACAGAAGGCATTAAATTACTTTTCTCTTTCTGACTTCTGTGATTGGGAGATGGAAACTTTCCTAACCTAGGTTAGAAAGATTTTCAAACCTCTGATGAACYGAACCAGTGTTTTATATCTACTGGCTGAATGAATACTTTCCTAAGGTTTCTATTTAAAATTGGCTTTAACTTCTGGTTACCTCCTCACAATATTTTCAGGCAGTTTCTAAGAAATGTCAAGATTTATGAATTCTAGAAATACCTTTCCTACTATTCTTTCCTACTATTCTTTCCTACTATTCTTTCCTACTATTCCTTTTTTCCCCAAAAGGAGTCCTAAATGAACCCCTTGTTCCTAATTTACCACTGAAAACTACTCCTCTTGCTATATAATGGCTAGTGCTCAATTTTTCATGCCTTTTTATCTGTCCCAATTTGTGCTTATGTGACTGCATGGTTTCATTTTTTTTAGAGAGAGTAATTACCTTCTTATGTAACAGTAATTACCTTTCCCTATGCCTGCTAAGAAAAAAAGTACAAGAATTCTCAAAAGGGGTTGGTTTTGAACCAGAACTTACCAAAAAGTGCTCTGAGAGTTATCTTCAGGGAGATGTGATGGACAAATAGATAAATTTGGGCCACAAAAGTTACAGTTATTTGAGCTAAGACAAGCAAGTTTTGAGGGAGAAGCTGTTTAACAATAAAGGACAAAATCAAAGCAGAGAAGAAACATGGAAAAAATAGAGGCTGAAGAGAATGTTTTCTGAGGTAGGCTGAAGAGGATTGGGGGACAGGAGCATCAGCATGTGGCAGAATGGATTTACCCAAAAAGAAATTGCAGGGAAACCCATCCTATAGATCAATAATGGGGAAGGTCTGGCTGAGGAGATCTGTGGGACTACAGGACTCAAAGATTAAAATCCAATCAGTAGCATCAAAAACCAGAAGGAACATGTAATAATCAGATTTCTTCATTACTGGTAGAAATTGTATAATCAGAAAGTTGTAAATTCATTTAAGTTGGAAAATATCTCCAAGATCACAAACTGTTAACCCAGCAGTGCCACATCTAAATAATACTAAACCATGTCCCTAAGTGCCACATCTGTGTGTCTTTAAAATAACACTAGGGATGCTGAGTCCACCACTTCCCAGGGCAGACTTATCCAGGACTTTGCAAGCCCTTCATTGAAGAAAGTTTTCCTAATATCCAATTTACACCTATCTGGCACAAGTTGAGACTGTTTCCTCTTGTCCTATTGCTTTTTACCTGGGGTCAGATAACAACCCCCACCTTGTTACAACCTCCTTTCAGGTAACTGTTGAGAGCAATGGCCTCTCCCATGAGCCTCCTTTTGCCAGACCAAACAACCACAGCTCTCTATAATGGCCCAATAATGAGAAATTATTAAATTATTTTAWTATTAYTTAAATATTCATCTATGTCTTTATCTCTGGCATCAGGACTACTTCAAGTAGGGTAACACTGAACAGTATTGTGTGTTTTTGCAGTAGAAATGAGAATATATTTCTGGAATTAAGTTGCATTACACAGGAAGAGGGGATATATTCCATATATTCTCTAAAATAAGCATAATAATGCAGTTTACATTCTTACAGAGTTATTTTTGCTTTAATGGAACTGGTTGAGTTGATGTCTTCTGGGCAGTGACATAAGAGACAAGAAACAAAGGTGTGTTGCATGACTGAATTGTTAAATCTGATCCTTTCCTGGAAGAAGTGACTTTCTACAACCACAGCACTGTGAGAATACATAAATACTTGCTACTGAAATAAATTAGGTGTTAGGACTGTGTCTTGGTTTGAAAGGCGGGTGTCTGGTAAGAAAAGCCGCCCTTGGAATGGAAAATATGACCCCCTGCCTTCCTATTTCTATTATAACTTAGAAATTAAGGGACTTTCAGGCAGAGATATGAGACTAGGAATAACAGTTCTTTACTAGTGTGTGCAACAAAGCTGTCCTAGGCTGACTTTATGATGCTTGTATCCCCAAAYCGTCTGCTCTGTCTGTGTTAGATATTGTGTTCTGTAGCTTTAAGACAGGTTCTGAGAGCAAAGGGGGAGAAAAGAGAAGCATGGAGTTTGTTTTCAGAAAAGCAGCTCAATCCTACACATTTCTRCTCCTGGACTGTTCTGCACGGACAGGCGATGGGTCAGAGATCTCCTTTACTTTTAGTTAGTTTTAGCTAGCTGGGGCAGAGAAGTTTCCTGGACTGTTTTTTTTCCTTTTTCTTGGGACTGTTTAAACCTGCTCTTGGACTGAAAAACCTACAAGAACACCAGGATCTCACACCTGTGGGCCACAGGGCCCAGGATGGCATTTTCAAGCACTGAAGGGCCTGATAACAAATTGAGCAAGCCGAGCTCCCACAGCAAGGACTTTCTTAATTTTTCCAGGTTTTATTGCTTCATATTATGTTTGTGAGCACCTCGTTTGTTAAATAAATAGTTCTTCCCACTTGTCTCTAAGGAGATTTTTTTCCCGAAYGAAAATGGAAAACAACCAGGGTTGTTTCAGTTTGCTTCCCAGAGGGACCCCATTTGGAGGTTTTCCTCCCAAATTTTCACTAAACCAGGACRAAAGCAAACAAACAGCACCAACCCTGGCATTGACAACATCCAGAACCACAGACCCGGTGACCCCTTCTGGACYGCAGGCACTTTCCCCTCGGTGCAGTTCCGGGCACGGCCGCCAGGGGCGCTGGTGGCTCCCGGCGGGCAGRGCGGGTGCGCTGATCCCCATGCCCTGCAGGGGGMGCTGTGGCGMGGGCTCGGGGAGCGCGGCAATGGTGGACGGGCTGAGGGGCTGCGGCAGGAAYTTGGGAGTAGTGGCTGCTATGGCAGGGCAGGCTTGCCAAGGGCGGCAAGTAAGAGGCAGCAGAAACTCTGCTGCTGTACCTGGAGCTACAGGGTCTCCTGGCAGGGCAGGGGCTGCAGAGCTACAGTGTAGCAAAAAAACCAGGAGCATTGGGGTGGAGGAGGGAAACGGTGGGGGCTGGGCAGCGGCAGCCCAGCTCGCAAACGGGGCAAAGAAAGGCTCCCGGGGAGAAGGAAAGGGTCCTGGAGTTCCCCTGAGACAGCCCAGCAGATGGTGAAAGTCCCTTTTTTAGTGAGATAGGTGTTTGTTAGGTCACAGTTCAGTGGCTGCTCTCATGAGCAAAGGCCCATCCACGGCAGAAGAAGCAGGATCAGGCTGGGCTCCAGTGGCTGCAGCGAATTCCACCCCTAAAGCAGCAGCTTGACCCTTGTTCTCCAAAACCAAGAGAGCAGCTGCTACACCCCTTTTTTCTCAGCCCAATTTTCTAGGTGTCTCTGCTCCTCTGAGAGATACCTCAGATTAGAGAAGTGCARCCAGGTGCAGTCCTACCCTCAGCTTTGCCACTTCTTTTGTATATCTTAACTATCCAGTAGTTTTTGTTCCCTCGCAACAAAATGGGGGGAAGTTCCCTAAGAGAAATAAAAACAAAAGGGAAAACCTAACCTCCAACTGAGTGCTGGAAGAGGTTTAAAAGAGGTGAAAAAAGAAATTAGCAAGAATTGTGCTGAAATTCTAGAAATTCTAGACTGGCCAGGCTATGACAGCACTGCTGCCAACAAATGTTCATTTGCAAGCATGTCTTTATCATGAAAATCTAAAGATTTTATATAGCATACTTTAGGAACTAAAATTTTCAGATTGCTTTGGATTATGTTAGAGACTTACACACTCATACTAAAAGAGTCACTGTGAAACCCAAAGCATACTGATATCAATGCCACCTTCTCAGAATATTAATTCCACTTGGTGAGCAATAAAGTAGCTCACCAATACCTAACAGTAATCTCACAAGGGCAGTCTACTTGTCCAAAACCCATCAAATCCTTTTGCATAGTGGCAAACTTGTTTAAAGCAGTAACTTTGGGATCCAGGACCTAGTCACTACATACCCTTCAGCATAGAATCTGTGAAAATTTGAAAAATATCTATTCTATCCTCAGTATGATTCCTAACTTACTTTAATTAGATACAGTAGTATCTTTATAAAATACTTCTAACCCCAGTAGTGGAAGAAAAGTTACTGTAAAGCAAACTTACCCTGCAGTGGAGCTGCATCAAATATTACATACATGGGCTAAAAATATTCATAAAAGCACAAGAAAGAAATGTCAGGTTGTTTGGAACGTAAAAAGTCTTTTTCCATCTTTGTGTCCAGCTGTACTATACAAAAGCCCACTATTAAAAGTAAGCACAGCTTCTAGCCCACAGGACTTCTAGCCCACTAAGGGATTTAATAATCCCAAATGGCCTGACATTCTTTCAAGACTATGTGCTGAGAATATTTAAAACATTTATTCTTTCCACTCTGAAATTTTCYCTACAGACTCTACAGTTAAGAACATTCCCAAAGGACCACTGAGTATTAAGGACCAATTATCAACAGGAAAACAAATAGGACTTCTGGGTTATMTTTCATGCCTCTAATGTTGGGTACTATCATTTGTCATGGGAACAGAGAAACAGTTATAGAAGTTCCCATTGTCCTGCACAGTAAAGCTTTGAAGCTTTTTCTGTTGCTTTTTATCYGACAGGCCCTTCAGGAATATACTTTTTTTAAGTTCAGTTTAAAACTCAGCACAATGTGATACATACATATAGTTTCAAAAGGGACAAGAATACAAACTCATTAAATTGTCCAAAAGCAGTACTCTAAAATTCAGAAAATATATCATAGAGGTTATTTAAATACAAAATGCCTTGTACTAGACAGGGTTTGGGAAAGAAAACAAAAYATATGCCTCACAATTATTTCAGAAAAGACATGAACTTATTCATGTTTCATTTTTTCTAAAAAGATAAAACATTAACASTTTGACACTATTAACATGGCATTTTCATTGTTCATATCATTATTACTGTATCCCAGTATCTGAAAGATCCAGTCAGGCGAAGATTACACAAATGAAATGTGATACAGAAATAGACCTACAGAAATTTCATTGGTCTCAGCTTAGAACAAGAAAACTAATTAACATTAACTAAAAACTTAGTACAATTCTTGTATGTTTCCCCAAGGTCTTTCAAGATGACAGAAAAGAGATCTCTGCTTCTCTACAGCACTCTGCAGTGGCAAAGCTGTAAACTTTCTTGCTTGCCACTTGCTTCTATAGTGACAAAATATGTCTTCATATGTCAGCTCATGCATGCCCTCAGAACAACAGGAAAAGAAACTTCAGCTGTGTACTGGCCATGAAYTCAGGGTTCTGAAACCTGGAGACAGTTGCTTCTAGAATGAAAGCTCAACTAACCCCACCACTATCACTGTTCTTGAAAATGGGAATTTTCTTGTGCATATTGCAACTACAAAACAAAAAGCTGTAACTGTGATCAGAATTTAGAAAGATGAATAGCTTACCTCCCACTGTTGTCTCACTACCTGCTTCAATTTAACACCAGTTAGACACCTAACACTTGATTCAGATTTTTTTTTGTAGTAGTCAAAATTGTATTACCCCATATGCAGCACATAAGAAATTTCAAACTTTTGCTGATATCATCAGACCTCAAAATACTGATATGAGATAGAAAGAACATTTCCATGTTTTTGCGTGAGCTATCTGACAGAAATATGGAAAAGTCAATGTTACGGAGTTWATGCTGCTGTCAAGACTATATTCTGTCAAGACAATGGACATATTGCTAGTACATTATTTGYTAAGCAATAACCATATTATTTTTTCAACATATGGTTCCAGAACACAATACACATTTATTGCCTGTTGAATTCAGATGCCATATTTATTCAAACATTTAAAATAMTGAGGTAAACTATGCCTCCAGGCCATCTSCTACAAAGAACCCTTGCCAAACATAAAYGTGTGTCCTAACTTTGGTAAGACTTGAGTAYTTGTGATTAACTACATTCATTGATYCTGCTGTRGAAAGAGACTTGAGTCCTTTCAGGAAGGACTGTACTATMCAGGCAAATATTTTTCACYTCCATATCATAATTCCAGGCAGTCTACAYGCAAAAAATASCTWTATTATGTGATTTAGATTATGTACATCTACATAATATGCATCTACCTGTGTATGCTGTCTGGCACCTCATTCAAGCTGTACAAGAAAGATGGTAGGCATAGGGTTTGCTGGTTTTAACCTTAGTCCAGGATTTTACACTTATTCTTGAATTTTGAGTTCCTAGTGGAGGACTCAAAGAGAGAATAGGACTCACAACAGATTAAATTAGTAAATCAAAAAGTCAAGCGATYTGCAGATGAGAAAGAGAACTTTGCTGGGACCACATGAATTCAAGGAGAAAAGCCAAATTCCAGGCCTGATATAGCCATTGCAGCAAACTCAAAAGCTCCTCACAAGGACAAGAATACTCCTGCATTTCTGTCAGACCTCCCAAATCCTTCCCAGAGAAGACCCTCACAACTCCAGAATGGGATGCCACCCGTAGAATACAGTCCTTCACTCACTGCTCCCCATGGGTTCTTCCCATAGGCTGCAGTTGTCCAAGATCTGCTCCAAAGTGGCTCATCTTCCTCGGGTACTGGGAAAAGACTATTACAATATGGGTGCCTAACAGACCACAGTTGCTTCTAGAAATTCTGTTCCTGGATGGCTTTTGCCAGGATCCTRTTCCATCATGGATTATCCAAGGGCTGAAGTTTCCTTCAGGGCTTGAGTCCCCCTCCTCAGCAAAGGGATATATGCAATTAGCCACCTTTTTTATTCACCCATCTCCATAGGGAACAATTATCTTTGATATACATGCCTACTTTAGTATAAAATGAAAAAATTGCCTTATCAAGAAATATGTGTATCATGTCAAAAACAATAAGGTTTTATAGGAACAGAAGCAGTAGCTTTAAGAACCTATTGAAACACATAGGGGGATTCATCACAAGTGAAGTAACAATCCAAAGTGCTCACTTACAATAGTAATGTAAGAAAGTACAGTTCCCTGCTCCTAATTAGACAGAATAAAGATTCCTACACTACGTTTCATTGCACTGTGTTTTCTCTTATAGCATCCATTGCTCTTAAGTTTGACTAAAAATTCCCAGCGTTTTCACTGAAAGTTTTTCAAAATGGTRCCTACAGGAAAAGAAATTTGTGCTTCAATGGATTGAAATTTTCTAAGATACCAATCCTTTGGTCACAAAACTATTTGACTGTTGCCATTGTTACTGTGCTGCAGCTGTGCTGCAGCCAGCTTTTCTACTAAACAGTTGCAGAAATCTTCTGAAACTCAGTTGTTTAAATGCCCATTTAAATCTCTGATTCTCTCTAAATGATGGCRTATTTTTTCCCATTCCTTCTGAAAGGTGATTCAACAATTTGGTACCAAGAATGGTTACACTGCAGTGCACAAGCAGTTTCTCTTGATTTGTCCAAGTACTGTAAAAGACATTATAATGGCTTTCCCACAGTAGTTGTGTAAGATCACATTTGTGATGTAAGATCCATGATTATCCCTTTCCCCAAAAGTGACAGCCACTGTGATGGTGCTGTGAATAAGCTACTGAAGCTTTTGCTCTGCAGTGCATTTCCAACAGAGGAATTATTTGGGAAGAGCACAAATTGGGTATTTATATGACAGAATGTCATAGATATATTTGGACCTCACTGAAGTGTCAATACATCTGAATTACACTACGTGAAGAGGATTTCCAGGTGRTTGTAATGACTTCAAGCTAATCTTTGTAGAAGATAGAGATACAAGCTTATCAYCTTGAAAAGATCATAACCAAAGGTCACTCTGAGTTTGGAGTTTAAAAAAGTTTCACTACATTTCTCTCAGTTTTTCCCATCCTTATCATGTTTATTTTCTTAAARAACATTTTTGTCTGCATATCTTTAGAAATATTTCCATGGGAAAAAAAGAAATGTTAATTGTCCTGTCCACAACCTAGAAAAAAGAAACAAAGAAAATTTTCAGCAGCCACAAGAACCCAAAAAAAGTGGAAAAAGAAATGACTAGTAGCTTTAGGAGAGTAAAAACTCGCAAAAGGTACAATGATTAATTATCTTTTCTCAGCAAAACTAACCACAGCATCCTTCTGTCTGTAGGAACACCCMATACAGAAACTGAAACTGAAATGTTGACTTTTGAACCACTGCTGGAACTGAAATTGACAGAGCTTGACAAGTTTGCTTGCAGGAAGAAAAGTTCTCCCTTAGACTCTTTGAGGTCCTATTTCATGATAAAGGATGAAGAATTTGCTAATACCCCTATTAGAGTTGCTCAAGATTATAAATCGAAAATCCAACTGTTTTGCTGAAGTATGAGTCCCAGCTTCATGCCAGGTAAGTTATATATCAATTACGGAGCCACAGATCAGTGAAAAAAATGAATGGAAAAAGAAAGATTAAATAAATCTTTCTAATTAAATGGGGTGTTTCCATAGATTTCTTAAGCCATARGTAATATATAATCTCAGTGAAGGAAAAGATGTGTCTTTACCAATTACACTCTTCCATGCCCATATAATTATTCAAGCTTGTCTTGAAGGAGACATATGGTAGAAATCTGCATCATATTCTACTTTACATTTATACAACAATTTATAATTTCTAAAATAATGATGTATCATATTAAACAGCTTTAATAAACATTGTTTCAACTCCATTATATACAAATGAAAAAAGCTTGTGGTTGCTTAATTCACTCTGTCGAATGATAATGCATGCATGATTCTTTCTGTGCTCACTTAACTGAATTCAGGTTTTAATTATAAGATTTTAATGCCTTATAATGACTGCATGGTGGGGTTAAAGTCTCTATCATATGTTCTTAAGGATTAAAATTCTTGGTGGCAACTCTCTTTCAGTGAAGTGATAATATGCAGACAGGAATCAAAGAATAGTGTGACCTAGGAGGGCCATGGAATGACAAAGATCCATGGTAAAAAATGAGAAGTTTGAGGGCAGGAATTAGAATATTGAACATGTATCAGCTTTCACATTGTATGGTTTATCTTTAGTGTCAATCTAAATCTGATAAGAAAAAAGACTGTTTGAGTCTTAAGACAATAAGAATCTTTGACTATGCTGGGTTAACTAGTGAAATTTCCTGTTTTCTTCTACAAAAAGCCAGCTTTGATTTCTGTTTTTCAAAAGGTACAACTCTCTAATGTGGCAGGGGGTTGCTGGGTTTGGCCTCTGAAATCACTCAGAGAGCCTGCCTACATGCTCCCGTCACATATTAATATTTTAGTGCAACTACATATCCTGCACAGTGTGTTTTATATGAATGAATTAAGACTAAATTAAGTCCTGAGAGCATAAAAGTTTACTAGGACAGGAGTATGCTCWTTGCTTACAGACAGAACTATTAGCACAAGTGTGTTTACAGAGAAGGAAGATGTAAATTAACATAAGCAAAATTACAAACATAAGCAATTGTTACAAACAGGTGCTGAACCAGTTGCATTTTTAGGAATTCACCTGTAGTTTTGAAGGGGTAGAGAACCCTTTTTTGTTTTTGTTTTTTTACAGTCTAAACTCAGAAAAGGCAAATATTAACTTGATTGTCTGATRTCAGCTCAATCAGCCAGGCAGCTTCTCATTATTAAAGGCTAAGGCAGTGTTTACCAAAGCAGAAAATCCCTAAAGATATAACTGCTGTGAAGGCACAAACTCAGCTCTCTGTAATGTGTCTTCAGGATCTTAAATCTGAGAGTTCTAAACATGCAGAGCTGCTCTGAGCCTTCTGTGAAGTACCTAAATCTGCAGCTGTGATTCTGAACACTGTAGATCAAACTGTCTGACAGCATTAGCTCCCAATTTTACCTTGCAGAGTAGTATTCTGTATTCTTTTTTCTCCCATTGGCATCACCTATGGCTTGTCTCTGCACATGAACAGCAAATCTCTCMGATTGGTCAGGTCTCTTCTCTTGCTTTACCATGAGGCCAAATAAAAAGCTAAAAACATATACAGCTACTGAGA
Source organism: Alauda arvensis (assembly GCA_902810485.1). Lineage (NCBI taxonomy): Eukaryota > Metazoa > Chordata > Aves > Passeriformes > Alaudidae > Alauda > Alauda arvensis. The sequence continues at coordinate 577,128 of CADDXX010000205.1, read as the reverse complement.
TGGTCATCCCATACAGGCCTGGGCTCCCTGAATTCCCTAAGCCTACAGATACATGCAAACATTCACCCTGTTCTTTCTACTCACTCAGCTGAAGGCTTTCACAGCCCGGGAGGATGTGTGAGGCCCTGTTGGCATAAATCCTGCTTTTCAGAGAATATCCAACATTCTTTGCATCTGAATGAGAAAAAGGATGAAAGTAAAACTGTAAGTCTTGGGCAATGAACTGACAACAATAGTACAGATTACTGTGCTCCTGTATTTGCATGTGTATAAACTAGACAGCTGAAAAGAAAATTAATGCCACTATAGATTTCATTTTGAATGTACAATTTAGGTAGAAACCTGAACCCACCAAAATCAGTGGCTATTCTTTTTTTAAATTTTTTTTCCATCCTGTTTCACTGTCAGGTTTAAAAGCATTATAACCTAGTTATGTMTGTACCCCTGACTTGTGTGTTTCCTGAGGAGCAGTGTTTCATTTGTGGAGAGCCCACATGCAATGCAATGCAAGCTACAGTCTTTAATATATAAATTGTTGTGGTATTTCGTTACAGTCTAAATCTGTACTTCCTATGTAAATCTAGGGCATGAGCAGAGTAACTCACATTTTGRTAAGTGAATCTATGCACTTCAGTAGATCAGTCACACATCTACTTAAAAGCAGGGCTGGCCCAAAGGTACATTACTTTGAGGGAATTAAGGAGAAAGAAAACAGCTCTTCACATGAAGTTAACCACAACTATAAGTCTTGGTAATAAGACTAACATTGACCTCTTAACATTGCCCTCTTGTGATTTGAACATCCAGGTAATAAAATTGACATAAGACACTGATAATGCTTGCATGATTAGTCATCAAGTTATCCCTAAGTTCTGTTATTAGACATCAATACTAAAAGCATAAAATAGACAGAAAAGGTGCTACATCATTGTTGATCAATGAAAAATAAGTCTTTATTTTAGCTGCAGTACATAAAACATAAGTGCATATAAATTAATAGGAGGAAGAACATTTCTACAGTGCAAGTGACCGTGCACTGGAAGAGAATGCCCAGAGAGGTTGTGAAGTCTGATTCTGAGTCTGGTTCTGAGTGGTTCTATATTTAGTATTTTAAATGTCTAAATTTTTTTTTTTTGCCATTCTCTAATTTTTCCTGGTGAGATTTRACACTTGTTTGCTCCACTGCTTAGTTCTTTTCCACAACCATCTCAGAATTAATCAGAACTRGGACTGTGTGCTTCTTTCAGACACTGTCCTTTGGCTTTGTGTGAAGATGTATTCTTAGATTTGAATTCTACCATCTTCCATTGAATGTCAACAGCTACCAAAGTCAGATATTGCTCTTGTATTGAAATGCTAAAAGCATATCTAGCAAGACCAAATTTTAAGACACTGTGTAACAGCAACATAAGTTAAGAKGTTGATGATGTCAGGTCATCAGCACAGTTGCTAAGTTATTGGTAGTAGGTTCTAAATGTTCAGTTGCTCCTGGCATGTTTTAAATCTGGTAGCACCTAATTTTCCTGTTCACAGGGCTTTTGACTGATGGTGTGCTTAGTTGTCTCTTTTCTTTTTCTCCAGTCTTCTTCTTTCCTTTGAATGTGGTGCTCCTGTTTCTTTCCAGTGATAAGGGAGCTTGGCTGCCTGCCCAGACTTCTAGCTGCTCATCTTGAAAAATATAATAACTGCAGCTTGAAAGCTTGAACTGTTCTCCAAAAGAATACAAAGTTGGAGAAAGGARACTGATGGAAAGAGGGAAGGGTGAAGAAAAACTCAATCATGTAGTAAGAATGCTCAAGGATAAGGTACAACTCTTGTGGGGTAGCTCTCATCACATAGAAGTTTCTGAGGTAAGGATGACAGGGAGCCACAGATCATGKAACTTGTAAGTATGGATAAGGGGTGTGGGGGGGCACAAGAAATAGAGACAAGAACATTCTGCAAAAAGTCMGTATAAATAATAGGTTCAGATGAGTCTCTGTAAATTTCTCTATTGCTAAATATTACTGCAGTAGACATGTCCCACCCTCTTCTCAAGCAGCTTTGACTCCATCAGTCCCTGGATATATTCAAACCCCAAATCCAGACTTAGGCACACAGTATAAATGGTACTGCACATGCTCAAAWGTGTGTTTAATCTGTTCTTCTAAAGATGGAGCCATCTTTTCTAGCCTCAGAAAACCCCCTAATTTCAGTGTCCAATTTCATCTGTGCTCAATGGCTGCCTTCAATTGTTCACCTCCTCAGCCTTCCAACAACAAGAGCTTCCAAGAGCTGAAAACAAAAACTAGGCTGTGATGAGTTGGGTGTCTGAAGGAGATTCTTAATTGCATTAGAACTACTTTCAGATTATAAATTAGGTACCTGCATATACAGTTGTAACTAAAGTTTCTAGCCTCGACAGCCTTTTTCCCAGTCCAAGAATATTTATGCAGCATGCATGAAATCTTTTATGGCCCAAATTCTCCAGTAGTTAAAAACCTAGTCTTCAGTTAAATCTTGCAGGGCTAGCTATTATAAAAGAACACACTCAATGATGCATACTCTTAATTAAAGGAATAATGAGATGTAACACCTAAGTTCTGTGATAKCCTGATAATTTCCACTACTGTTCAATGCTTTTTAGTCTTTTTATACCACATGTACTAAGGAGCTGTAACAATTTTGGTCAGCTTCCCTGGGCCTGGAGGACAAATGGCAGAGCCCTGTCCTTTTTGACTCCTTCCCACCAACCCAAATGGTTTTTTTAACATGATGAGACAAACTACAGCCAGCTCTCAGCTAAATATGAATTAGCCACAACTGTTATAAGTCTTCTCTGGATCCTTCCTGTAGACYAACCTATTTCTTTGTAGCTCAGGGTGCATGAAAAGGTAGTCTTCCAGGGGGAATACGTGCTGACTCTAATCCTTCAGCATTTGGGTGGGATCTTTTCCATGATTGATAGAGTAGGTGGTGGTGGGTAATTCCCAAATTATGAAAAAACAATAATTTATTGACTAGGTGAGTTCCTGCTAAAACTGCCATGTCTGGGAATGTTTTTACCTCAGTTTTCACAAGCACTGCTTAAAATTAGGGAAACAGGATCTGCAGTTCCTGCAGATTATCTTTATTACTGCAGTTACCAGCAGTATAAATTTCTTACAATGCTGTCTTTCTGGAGGAAGGATTAAAGTGGGACTAGCATGACAAATATTTCCCTGAATAAAATTTTCTTCCCTTTTGAGCTTAATCACTAATTATTTTCTGTTATCTTGCTTGTGRACCTGTGTCAGGCATTCTCTAAAATCATGTCTGCTTCCAAATGAAGTGTTTCCTCTAGGGTGGTTGACTAACCAGTGAAATAATACACTTTCAAGAATTATATTGTGATATAATTCCATAAAAGAATTTCATTAAGAAATTGTGAATTCTTTGAAAATTAACAAGAYATTTAACAATTGTTCTTTAACAATTAACAAGAATTTCATTAAAATTGTGTTCAACTACTTTGGCTATAATTTATTTGGACTAATCCTCACATATATTTAAAACTTACCATTATTRCTATGCTTTCCAATTTTTTTTCTCTTTGGGCAAATTTCAGGGCTGAAAAAATATTGGGAAAATTCGTCTCTGTATGGGTGTGAAATTAATGAGCTCATGGCAACTGCTACTGCCTAGTGGTAGCAAAAAGTAGAGTAAAGATGCTATATTGGAGCTGTTACAAAATTAAATTAATCAAAATTAAGTGACCTCAATGTAATGAGCAAGCCAGCAAGCAAAGATTCCACCTCATATTGTCTGCAGTGGTGCTCCAAACCACACACTCCATGGGATGGGTGTTTAATCATAATCTCTGAGAATACACTTAATTTGAAACTTTTTCTTGGTCATGTGTCTAATTTCATCCCCACATTTTTCAATTTGTATGTCCTTGCTGATTCTTCTAAATACTAAATAAAACCTCAAAAAATGACTTTCATGTACTTTTTAATTGTTTTAGGCATTTCATCTAAGCATTCTTTCCTAARTTCTCATTCTCTCCAGATTTAAGTTATTATATTTTAAAATTAGAATCTGAAAAGTTTAAACCTGTAACAGTGTAATCTTGCATCTCAGAGAAAAATTGTAAATGCTGACTTCAATTTATTAAGTAGAACTTCTGCTTTAAAAACTGGTCTGAGAAAATAAGAGGGCTGAATGGAACAAGATTATATGTGTTTTTATACAACATTTGAACAAATTTTAATGTAATAGGATCTATATATATATTTCCATGGTTGCTTGTACAAATTTTGCACTTCAACATTTTCCTACCTTTTTGAGAAAACATGCTCTCTTGTAAGGATTATATAGTGTTTCTAGAATTCTTTTATGAATATATTCCTACTGGAACCGTTCAACTGAGTCATTTTCCCCTACAGACTGAATTTTTTGGAAGGACACCGAACTGACCTTCAAGATTAAACAAGGGAGGAAATAAATAATTAGTAATAATTATTATAATGATTTTTTTTCCAATATATTTTAGTTTCTCCCCTGCCAAATTCTTGAGACATCATCCTAGAAGACAAATCTTTTTAACCAGCATATTTAGCTATAAACTTGATGTGGCCTTCAATTTTAGCAAAATAAATGTTTTAACTATTCAACCACATTGTTCCCAATGTACTCTTTATTATGACTTAATTACTTTTCGTGTTTTCTATTCCACACTTTTCTTTTGAAATTACCGAATAGTAAAGCTTCAGATTTTAATGTAAAATAAATGAYCTGTTTGCCACAATAGAACACAATAAAAAATCTATTTGTCTCATAGTAAGAATGACACATTAAGGACACCTGCCACATCTTGAATGAAGAAACATTTTTGTAACCTTCAAACTGTTGCAGCTGATWTTTAAATATGTCTGATTGTTTCAAATTGATTCTGTCTCCATCTCCCATCTTTGCCTTTTTYGAGGCGTCAAAGCCCCAAAATGGCTTGTTTTGGAGTGGTTTATACCCAGTTTTAGAAGGGTACCTTGGTAGAGACCATGATATGTCAGAGTTACCTTGTTTGTGAAATGTGTGCCTGTGGTGCCTTGACATATAGAACACTTTTTATAATCAAATCAGAACCTAGATCTTTAAAGGGAGCATATGATGGGATRAAGAAATAACATCTTACAGGCGCTTGATAGAAAGTCTTGGGTCTAAATCTCTTCAAGATGCTATTTTACCAGATTGTGAAAGAGTTTTATGCAAGCCTTCTGTTGCTGTTTTTTTCCATGACTGCAATTTGCGGATATGTTTCCTAAGCTCCAAAGATGTCATGGTGATTGACACAATGTAGAAAAAAATKAATTGTTGAGTGCCTGTGTCAGCCATAAGGAAGAGGATCCAGAAGCTGGGAATCCAAGCATACACTCAGTCAGCAGCTGGTATCTTTAGTATCTTTGGGGCTGTTTGAAATRTTGGAAGGTGGACACATTCTAATGACACTCTTCATGGTTCTAGTTCAGAGATAAAAAAACCTTGCCATCAGAAAGCTCCAAACMTCYTCAGCTTGCAGTAATCAGGCTGGGATGCTTTGGCAATTTCATTTCTTGCATTAAAACCTTACTATTTAAAAGTAGTCAATCAATAGAAAATACCGGGGTTAAGTGGGCCTAAGGCCTTTCCACACACAGGCTTGTAACTATTGTAACAACCAAGGCATGGACTCAGACCAGCAGGGATACTGAGATGTTTACTGATATAAACGAGCTGGTGTTACACACTTCTTCAAGATACAGTATTTCCTTACATGGCGTTTTTCACTAAGAGACATATCACACCTTGCCATGTCAGCAACACACTTTCCTAATGTCCTTCTATGGGGGGCTCATGTACTGTCCAGGTGTGTGGCAGCTTCTGGCAGGCTCCTCTCTGTGCAGGGCATCTGCCACATCACATCTYCTTCYCCAAGGCCAGGCAGAGAAAGCCTCTCTGTGCTGCCAGGGGGTTCTGCAGGTGCATCCCACAGCCTGTAACTCAACTCTATCTTACCTCTCTCTTCAATTACCCATTTTTTGTTTTCAGCCTGTACTACCAAAACATTTTTCAATGCTTGATCAACTATATGAACAAAAATAATGAAACAAAACACTCCCARCCTTAGAACATGTTTGACCCACTGCCCAAACCAAACAAGCTCTATTCRTCTTGTTCCCTCAGCTTCCCCATAAGCTGATGATGAAGGCTGGTTRGAACACTCTTGCAGGTACTCATCATATTTGAGGATCATCCCATTGGACCAACAAAGCATACAGCTGGTAAGGGACATTGATTGATAAGATAAAAATTGACAGGGRTACTATCAACCTTTCTACAAGCCTGTCAAGCACAACAGATCTGTGTGATCTCTTCTAAAGCTCCTGTTGCTCTGGGTGTCAGGGTGCGAGGGGAAACATGTTCAGGGTCCCCTTTCAGTAAGTGCAAAAGGGGGTTGAGTTGTTCAGTGGTGATTCCCAATAAAAGGTGTACCTAATTAATTGTTCCCAAGAGCTTTTGCAAATCATTGAGGGTAGACACTTGAGATATCAATTGCAGCTAGTTTGATTTAAAAATCAAACTGAATCAAATGAATAATTTGATTTAAAATTTTATGTCATATATATTTCCAAAGAGTTTCTTCTAGTACCTTTTCACTTGTTACTTTTGAACCCTTTTATTCTACTGCCTCAGTAACCAACTGCTTTACTCTTGTTTCAGCAGGAGGCAGCAATCAAAATGTTGTCTGTATATTGAAAAAGTAAAACCTTATGGGCTTTCAAGCATACTGGAACTAGCACTTAAGCAACAAAAAGTTGACATATGATGGAACTATTTTTCATGCCCTGAGGTAAAAATTTCCGGTGATATCTTTGGTAGAGCTTGGCAGCATTAATGTAAGGCACAGAAAATGCAAATCAGGGGGCATTGTGTTCACAAAGTGGCATGGTAAAAAACTAATCTTTGAGATAAATAACAATGAGGGTCCGGGATTGTGGCTCATCTGCTGGTGCAATTGCTTTCTCTCAGACTTGTRAATTATTCACCCTTTCCAAATTTAAGATTAGAAMTTGAGACASAGAGACTAATATCAATCGTATCTGCTAAATTAGGATTAATCAGTTTGAACMAGGCAAGACTTGACAACACCAYGAAATYTATTTTTCCCATATTTGAATGAGCCATAATTTATATTGTTTTCATCATYTCAGCACTTCAGAAATTCCGATTACAACATTGCAGRTYAGGCTGTAAAAAAGAAGTGATCCCAAGCTACCTGAGTAGAATGTCATGGATGTGATTTGCTTAAACTGACCATTTTATTGACTCTTGAGAATTCAATTTTGGGAATCTTTCAATTTCTAAAAAAGCAAAGAAGTATTCTCTAATACATATGCTGGATAATTTCCAAAGTAGTTTTGTKTTGTGAATGGAATGAATTTGGATTATGCCATCCCCTATACATTACAGTATAGTCTATAAAGTCATTAACCTACCAATGTATCTCCTGTTCAGATAGATGAAACACCAAACCAATAAGTCAGCTAACCATTTTGCATATAGAAATTTAATGATGCTTTGTAAAWGAGTATTTTTATTGCTGATCTTGTGAGAATCAAATGAGTAAATGTCTGTTGAGCAAGTAATGTCTCACAGAGGAGTGTAGGTCTAATTGCAGATTTCTCCTTCTATGCTTGGCAAAGAGAACTAGCTTTTTGATTCMAATGGAATAGATTCTGAACCTGGACTTCTGTTATTTTCACTGGCTTGAGGAAGCAGTCTTTAAGTTTCTCATTGTCCTGTAGTCATATTTGGAGCTGCACTGCAGACACAATGAAAAAAGATGGTGATGCAAATACTTCTGTGTAGCAAAAAAAATTTTAATGTTAGCAAGTCAAAATAGAACACCAATATGATGTGTCTTATCCCTCCAGATCCTCTGAATTATCCCTTAGAGGACATGAAAAGACAGAATATGCATGTGTCTCATGCATATTCTGTAATCTTAATATTTGCTGTGTAATACCAGCAAAAAGTATTCTCAGTTTTCTATTTTGTCTTTGATTCCTTGGTAAGTTTTCTGTCGAGGTATGTAGGAGGTTTTTTATGGTTTCTGAATCATCTTTATAGCCTGAAAAAGGGACAGGACTTWGTACAGCTTTGTGGATATAAAATAACATCTGAAACTCAACAGTGAACTGAAAGTCTTTACAGCAGGGAAAATTTGCTGCGCTGAGAAGGGAAAAGGGACAAACTGATAAGAGAACCTTGGGATGTCTTGTTTCTAGTTGCTGCCTGAAAAGGTGGGGCAAGTGCTGGTGACAGAAAAAGCCAGAGAAGATGCTCAGTATAGCTTGGGCTCTGTGCTAGCAGCAATAACAAACCAGCAAACACAATCAAAGGCAAAGTGTGAGGCCATGGCAGCTTACTGCTCTTCTGCAGTCTGCTTGCTTATTTAGGATCTGGGTTCAGATCTGACAAAGTGCTGATTCCAGCAGGAAAAAAAGGAACTTCAGTTGCTATAGTTTAAATTTGTAATTTCTGTTTACTGTTCATTGAATTGTCTCTTTAAGTTTGCTTAGTAATCTGCCTGCCTGCTTCTGACAAGCTGAAAGGTCATGGCTGACATGAACATGTCATATGCATATATGTATCTTCTATGTGCACATCCAGGCTATCATGATTTTAAGGACAACATTTTGTTTTGTTCTGGGAGAACCTTTTTAATTTCTAACCACTGCGTCTTCTTTCTAATCCACAGATACTTTTTAACCACCTGATTTAAAAGAAAATCTCCAGCTTCATATTTGAGTCCTGGTTTMACACCCATCATGCTCAGACTAGTAAATACTTCCCTTGCAAGAATCCTGTTGAATATACAGGTAATGATAATGGCATTCCAAAATCAAGTATCCTTTATGTAAGACACTGTTACTGATGAGTCATTGTGTGTGACTTTCGCCACATACTGACTCAGAATGAGCTGAAAGGAAAGCTGCAGGAACAGCCATTAAAGAAGATTGTAGACTAGTTAAGTAACATTCTTTTTTCCCCCATGTGCTTTCTAAGACTTTTCTTCTCTTTTWTATTCTTAAAATATCTAAAACCTCCCTGATTTCACTGATTTCTTGAGCATGTATCATTGCTGCAAATGAGGTAACTAAATCTGCATATGACCGTTGTAGGGTATTAGCTCATTGGCTAGTACAATTGACTCTTCTGCATACCAAGAGTTTGTAGCTTTGGGGAATTTACATTAAACCTTTGGTATTTTACTTAGATCTATTGTTGATGTGAGTAAGGGCACAGGAATGTGTGAGGAAAACCAAACWACATAAAGTATTTCTCTGAAACAAYCAAAGCAGACAGTAGTTGAAATGTGAAAGGTGTGTTTGTTAAAAAACTTCATCAGATACCATTAYCAGGTAAGTTAGGTGGTTGCAATAGGAAGATGTGAAAAGAAATGTATTTTCCAGAGAMCTTYAGTTTTTAAAATCAAAGTTCTCTGTGAGTTCAATAGTTGCCTATTTTTTTAGGATGAAGCATGTCATACGTAAGTTTTTCCTGTGCTTCTAATGAGTGAAGACTTAAAAATTTACTYGCCCACATGTTTCACATCTAATCCTCATTTACCTTCTCTAGTCCCTATAGTTAGGCCTTCCTTTTCTGGTGTTGTGTCARTGTTATAAGGAGCAACATTCCAAAGTTAATTCTAGTGCAACTTACAGTATGAATCTGACATATCTTAAACTATAAGAGAGCTTGCTCTTTACAGAAACAGATGCATTTAAACACTCAGATTGGTTATCTATTTCTASACCTGACCTTAACTTAGATTTGCAATTGAAAAATTGGTAATGCAAAAACAATGGGACAAATCTGWGCAAATAAATTACTGKARTTCCTGATATAACTGAGGGATGAGTACAGATCAATAAGATTATGGCTATACTACATCACAGACCCAAGGCAATCTTATCAGTCCTCCTCATAATATCGGATAAGAGTTGATTGTAAAAGGAATAAATTTTCTGAAATGAAAGCTTGATTTTTCAGAATTTATAATGAATAAGTAAGTGAGAGGTTTTTTTTGCTTTGTTTTATTAATTTAAAAAAATTATATGTTATTACATGTAATATATGACCTGAAATTATTTGTGATCCTTTTACTGCATTAATTGGTATAAAATCATGTGTTTTTGGAATCGGTATACTGAGATTTGTATTACCCTTGCCAGTAAAGGCAGAGGTACAGATTTGCAATAGAAAGGATGGGTGGATCAGAGGAAGAGATGGATATCAGACGGAGATGATGGTGAGAACAAATGGACACCTAATGACACTTAACGCCGATATGGGCCTTATTGGCATCCTTGGACACTGCATCAGAGTACCAAGTTCTTGGAAACCTAATCATTGCTGCCYGCTGCTTGGAAAGCTATTCAGCGGACCAACTGCACTGAAAGAAGATGATGTGAATATGCAAAAGGAGATGGAAAAAAAAAGAAGCGTTGCAACCTGAAGTCCAGCCAAAACCTGTATAAAAATTGGCYYCACCAAARCAGCCTTTGTGAACTGTGAGGGGGTAGGGTGCGATAGAYAAAGACCRTGCCTGCAGTTCACCCAGTGCTGATCCTGGGCTCGGCRCTGCCTTTTGTCGGTGGCATTCTGGTATTTTTGTCTYACRATTCCATAATAAATTATTTTATTAATTTATTTTTGGCTGYTCATTGMTAACATTACATATTGTAAAAYGTGGAAAAAATAGTATACTGAAGCTCTCTCTTTTTCACTGTATTATGAGATGGCTTATAAAGGTTCTGATTTCCTTAGCAGCTGCCAATCACTCTCCATCAGCAACAAGCATTTTTTGCAGGCACAAAAAAAGTTGTGGTTTTTTACAATTCCTACTTCTGAAGAATTAAAGTGCAGCATCACGTTAGTCTGTCATTGGCAAAGAACATAGCACTGTCATGGAACTTAACTTAGTAGTGACAAATACTGCAGCTGTATGAGTGTGACTTTGTCACTTGAGCTGTTTAATGTATTACACAGTAATATTCCTGCATTAAAGATTGACCAGATAATAATTTTTGGCACCAAGTCACTACATTTAAGTTCAGTTCTTCATCTCAGAAACTGTACTAGTCAAACCTGGGAACTACCAGAGCTTCATATGGGTTTACACTCAGATACTAKTATTTGATTCACTTACTCCACTTACCACTGAGATAGATATCCCCATTTTGTATCACAGTTCTCTGCACTGGTCAGTTTCAGCTAAAGTGGCACACTGTGGTGCTGACTGTCTTGGCAATTCAATACATTCATGGTTTAATTCTTATAACATATTGAGCAAAGTTATCGTCTAGGGCAAAGCACTTGACTTTTAACATTTTGATAATGCTAGAAGATTTTTCTCACTTGCACCAAAATGTGCTAAACTCTGTTTCCCAGGCTTCTTTCCTTCCTGAGACAGTTCTGCTGTTCTTTCATAAATATTCAGAAGAAGAACAGACACCTGCAGTTCTCATAATGAAAATTATCTCAGGCATTTTAGAAAAAATGCTAATAAACACTGAAAACTCAGCTCCTAATAGAAGAAAAGCAATAGTGATTGAGCTCTCCCCGTAATGCACCAAGGGTGGCTCTCTGGACATAATATTTACAAATCACTGTTTCTTTTCAAATAACTGTACAACACTTACTCCATTCTTTGCCCTCCTGCTTTCTATGCCCAGTGCACCAATTTTAGCAGGTTGATGTGCATGGAATTACCAAACTTTCTCTGACATATGCACCTCTGATGCACTGGCTCCCAAGAACAGTCCCCCAGTTTGTACTCTCTACTATCAATCAAATACTACAGGGTACTCCAGGATATTTGGCAATCCAAGATTGCCAGATACACCATCTCTCTGGCCTGGACGGTAACCAGAGTCAGAGATTGAGGGTGATGGTGGAAGGGATGTGGGTGAACAGGCTTTCACAGGAACACATTAACAACAGTATGAATCCTGGGAGCATACAGAAGCTCTCCATGCCCAGTGCAGTGAGGAGCTGTGGAAGCATCTGTACCTCCAGAAGACCCTGATGGGTGTTCCCTCAATGGCTAATACAGGGCAAGATACAGAGCAGCTCTGCATCCCCAGAGAAATCTTTCTCTGCAAACATTGTGGAGAAGGTCTTAGTCTCTAGTATCAACTGAGCAGGAAGCAAAAAAGGAATGGTTGAAGCACTCACCCAAAACACCTCCATCCTCACAAGTGAGGATGTATGGTCATCCCTCATCCCAGAAGCCTATCTCCTCAGTCCTCAGGGACTGAGGACTTGGTCCTAATGGGATAAAGCTCCAAGGACTTGGTCCCTAATGGGATAAAACAAATCTGACTTTAATGTGGCCACTGGGAGAAGAACTATCCAAATCCTCCAAGAAAATCTCCATGAAAGATGCAAAACCAGAGSGATCATAATTTCCAGTAAATCAGGGAGGGATTAAACAGACTAAGAGGAAAACTCCAACCACACAAAGAAAAGAACAGTAGTGGGAAAATGGAGAGAAGTGGATGCCCTTGCTGGACTCTCTGCACAGTGTTAGAGCTGTTCTACCATGGCTTGGGGTTTCCCTCATATCTCACACATCTTCTGAAGCTTGAGCTGCTCTGTGCACCCCTTGTAGAACTTCTGGAGCCTCCTCTGTGGAAACAGGTTCAGGGCTATGGGTACCACACACCTTCTGCCAGAGTTCCCAGTGTGGGGGATATTTAGAAGGGTTGTCAGGGCAGGCCCAAAGTAAGAGACAAGGATGTTCAGATACAAAGGCTGCAAGCTACTGCAGGCAGTAGCTTGAAAAGGCAGAGGTCTACTAATTAGTTTTGTCAGCTCTCCTAACAACATTCAGGGGCAGCCATTGGGATAACATTCCGAATTAACTGTCTCCTTTGAGCACATAACTGCATTACCCTGACAGAAATCATGGACAAGATGAGGAGARCTTGAGGAAGTGTAGGAACAAGAAGAAAAGCTTCTGAGTCTGGTAGATACTATTCATCATGTTATTACAGATATAAATGTAACAGTACTTTCAATTTATTCAAACTAGCGTAAATCCAAGGTTTTAAGCATTCAGACAGCTGGTCTGAAACATCAGCAAGATGGATTTGATTTCCTTTTGGTAGATATTTCCTTTTGTGTTATTCAGCAAGTAATTTAAGGATAGACTTACAGTGGAACTGATATAAATAAACAGGCTAGGAGAGTGTTTTTACTCCTTTATAAGCCTTTATAAAAATCAGATGGCTCGAGGGGTTCCAGGGATCTTGCCTATGCCGCTGCTCTGCCAGGGAGGAGGTGTTTTGGGTCTGCCATGCASCACAGGTCTGGGAGTCCAACCTCACAGGAGCCGTAGGAACTCTATTTTAGCTCGGGTGGTCTAGGGATGTCATCTTTATTAGGTTCTTTTTAGGTCATGGCGAGGTGGGGGGTGTGTGGGCAAGCGGTATCTATACAGGCACTAGGGCCCTGCCCGTATGATGGTACTCTTTATATTCTCTAATTTTGATTAGGSTTGTTGCAGTTGAGGTTTTCCGCTCTGGATCACACTTCTGGGGTAGAGAGGTGCTTGGGAGTTCTGGTTATTTCCATACGGGGCGGTAGTCCACAGGCATCTGGGAGGTGGAAATTGGCGGCAACTTCCCTTTGGCGGGAGCGGCAGCAGCGGCAGGAGTGGCAGGACCACATGGGGACGTTGGGGAGGCGACACTGAAGCTCCACGGTGGCTACAGGGGCGGCTGCAGACACCGGGGGGGTGGACGGAGCAGTTCAGCGGACCAGCGGGGCAGGGGGGGACCCTGGACCCGGCTTTCGCCATGCCGGGGAAGAGCCAGTGGGGCCAGCCTGCGCCACGTTGGAGGGAAGAGCTGGGACCCAGCCCTTGCGGTGCTGGGGCAGGGGTCGGCGTGGCCGGCCCACACCGTGCTGGGGCAGGGGTGGAGGTGGGCAGCTCCACCAGCGCTCCCCTCAGCAGCAGGGAAGGGACACCCCCCCCCCCCCCCTTTCCCTTTTTAGGGCTCTAGCGGGGAGACAAACCCCTCCCCACTGCAGGGGTTCTTAGAACTGGGGTACAAATCTCAAAACCGAGGTACAAATTTCAAAACTGGGGTACAGAAAAAACCTGGGACAGTCTAGCCCCTTAAAAAAACCTTTTAACATACACAGCTAGATATTTCAACATAACATTCCAATCTTAGGGCTTCTGAATCCTGCCCATCTCAGAACTAACACCTGAAATGAGGTGTTTCATATTTTATATCTGCATCTACTTGTTTCTCTCAAGACTCAATCTCTATGGACTTAAATTTTCGCTTCAGAGTATTTATATGACCTTAAAAAAAAAAAATTCTAGAGTATATTTGCTTATCCCTAACTGTCATCTTGATCAGTCTTAAGGTTTGCTCACATTTAAATGTTTTATCTGTTTAGGGATTTTCTTGGGGAATGRGGTTGAGAAGGGTGGTGGGAGTTTGCCCTTTACTTTGAAGATGCCCCTAACCACTTGACTGCTATCTGTTATAAGACTTTATCTTGTATATAAGAGCTTGTCGTCTTCCAGAATGATCCWTTTTATAGAAAGTTTAACCTGATTCTCCCATGTATAAACTTGAAATTATTCCCTAAGCAATTTTCTGTCAAAAAGTCAGATTCATTACCTAGTATATAACAAATCAATAATTACAGACTCAAAAGAGACATTGATTATTCATTTCACTGAGCTTGGGTGCTTGGTGGTATTCCAAAAATCAAGCACACCAATTATCAAAACTTTTTAGTATTTGTACCTTTTTTTGCAAAAAATGAAATGTCCTGGGTTACAATGTGAGGTGTAACCAAACTATGTATTCTACACCAACTATGTTATTCCTGATGAACTGTTAATGATGAGTTGTCTGCAGCAGTTGTCCAGTGCACAGCCCACCCCTTAGGCTACAAACTAGGTGAGATAAGGAAAAAGAGGCAACCCTACAGGGCCGGGTAATGTTTCTGTTTCTTTGCTCCAGTGACYCAGCCATGGCAACTCCCTCTGGGGGAGCAGCAGCACATCCCACTGTCCAGACAGGGTTAACTCTGCTAATGGGCCATAATGAACTGAATAGGCATCAGCCAAAAAAGCAACTGGAACAACCAGGACCATGGAGGGCTCCAAAAACATCCTGTAACTTACAGGATTAAATCATTCCATCATGAAACTCCTTGCCCTGGGGAAAGTAACACCTGAACTCCACTGTGTATAATCTGACCAGTCTGGGGACTGGGACACCACTGTTAGCGTTYGGATACACACACAATCAGAATTAATTGCTTATGAGGTGTTTTATTGAAGCGCGCTGAAGCCYGAGGGGTTAGACCCCCAAATATAGGCTTCGACCATACACTCGAAATGGACCAGCTTATAACCCACTCTGCCTCCCCTTTCTACGTCCCCCTTCCCATATTAATGATTAAACCTATATTGTTCTATACCTCATTTTACACAGGTACTGTTTCATATGATATGATTAAGACCATGCTAGGTTTGATTAAAACAATGGTTGTGGCAAACTCGCATCATGTTCTGACAGCCTGACCTGCTCAGGATGTTCAGATTCGTTACTCATTTCTAAACACCACCCCCTTAACCCCTTGTTACAGTTTAAGAAATCATTTTAGGCCTATTCTCTCCAGCTCCCCACCCTTATGATCTGTCCCTTAAGCTGCTAGAATTTTAACCCTTATGCTATCACCACCATCTCTGGATATCCAGAGCAGGACCCAAACTCCCACAGGAGGACCAGACCTTCTACAGAACCATTGCTTTTGACAAGACTGAAATCATCACTTCAACACCACTGCAACCACTGCTTAATCAGACTGCAAGTTACCTCTCTGATCAACAGGCTACCAGATTGTACTAACTTTGTCATTTTAAGCCAGATTTTCTGGACATTGCATTCATTGTAATATTTCTATTAAATTGTAGCTCCAACCTGAAATCTCTCTCAAGGTATTTGTGTGGGGGTTAATTTCTCCTGCTGGTTTACTTTCAAATTGGCACAAGAAAATAGTGATCATTGACTGCAGGTTACACAAGTTTGTAGGACAACTCCTCTGTGCCACAAGAGGGCTTMTGTTGCCCATCAGTTGGTGTAATAATTCAGGGAATCTTCCTTCTCCCATGACTTTGCTAATTGGTGAAACAACTCAATCAGGACAACTTGTCTTGTAGTGAGTTATTTTGGTGCCATGGAAGTGACAATCCCAGCTGACAGTAAATATCTTGCCTTGAAAACAAGGTTGTAGGAAGATAAACTTGAATTTCTGACTGACAGACACTTGGCTTTAAAAACTACAAAAGCTACACCAAACTTTCACAAAGCAGAAATGTTCTGCACATTCCCTGAAAATGTATGGGCTCTTTCCTGCAGGCAGGWCACTACTTTGTGGTTACTCTCTTGAAGCTTGAGTGAAAGGACTTAGCATACCACATCATCAACTCAGCGTAAGTTACACTGGCTCCTAATCTATGACTATTTCTCTGTTAGTTATGACATAGGTACCTTTGTCATGTACCGTTTGATGWAATGTACTAGTAGTTCTTTTTTTTAGTCCTGTGTAGTAAATAACTCTGTCTAAGGCCCTTTTCTGTTAATATCCTGTCTATTCAATAAATAATCCATTTCACAATATAACCTGATCTGTCATTCTTGAGAATTTGTGAGCCAGAGCAATTAAGGTGCACATCACCTGAGTAGAGATGCTGCCAAAAATCAGAGCCTAAGGCACAGCTTGTCTAATGCTCTCACTCAATCCATAACAAAGTCACACAGTTCTCTTATTATATAGTGTTCTATCTCCTATTAGTTAAGGAGTCTCTCACTTCTGATGCTAAGTCCCCATGCCCAGTCTTTCTTGTCTTTTTAGTCGGAGGGCTTCTTGGGTCAGTGGTTGCAATGTGCCCCTGCCAGAATTACCTTTTACTCAGTTGGAGCAGGTCATCTTTATCAGTTTTTTCTTATCTTTGGAATTCTGCCAGTTGTCTTTTTGGCCCCATAAATTGCTTGTTCTTTGTGCCCATTATCGGTGAGCATCCTTTTCCCCAGCTCTGTTAGCCTCGCCCTAGACCTGAGATCATTAAAGCATATCAAGCCCTGAACTTAACAAGGAATTTTTTTTCTAACACTTGAAGATCACTTTAAGCTTGTCAGTGCTCTGTTTCACAGATTAAATCTCACTTCTTGTTGATTAGGCTCAAAAGAGTACGAAAATCAAACATCAAATAATATCCTTAGGAAAATTTTTACATAATCCACATTTTGCAACAGTACCAGGAAATAGGCATATTTCTCTCCTATTCTGTTGTGTGAGAAAATAATTAATTGACTTTGGACATCAGAGACTAAAGTTGGGCCGAAGGTGCTCCCTCCTCTCTCTAGCTATCTCCAGTGCTGCATTCTGCCCACCTTGTGCTGMTAACGTTGAGCACATGACAGACCTTGTATAGCCAAATGCTTGTGTCAGTGTTGTGGGTTGTAGTATGCAGGATACAGAATAATTGTTGGGTTTACAAAGAAACTTAAATGTGTAGAGACAAGACTTCTTGTAACTCCCTACCTCTTAATGAAGTGGCACTGCCTTATGACTTTAAAAGAGGTACATGTGAATGCCTCATAGGAGGCAAGTATGATTGCTGYGTGCATACTTGTAGTAATGCAAGTTACACTGGAACATCTATGGCRATATGGTGATTTCAGGGTAGATACCTACAGCTGCAATAAAATACAGCTGATGTAGTAATATTTTAGAAGTACTGGGATACTCAACAATCCTTAAAGAAATTACTGTTAGATTTACTGCAATAGGACCCACAACCTCTAATCACCTGGGGATACAGTCAAAAGATACCTGCTGAGAGAAATGTTGAGACTGAGAAAAAAATCTAGTGCAATTACCCACACCTTAAACTATCTGAAAGAAATCTGACTGTCACACACAATACAGTTGAAAAGGAGTCTAATGCCATGAGATCACAGGCTGTGAAGAAGTTAGGAATTAATAATTTACTTATTTTGCAATATGGATTTGAGGATATCAGGTACCGCAAAAGTAAGATGATGAGTTCTGAATTTTTGGGCAGTGCAATAATACAGGCCCATTGAAAACATTTTTGGGAACGTATTCCTTACAGTTTTGAAGTCTTTATGAGAAAGATTATTCAAACTAGTTTTGGAACTGATGGTCTTGGAGATTGAATACAAAAGTGAAAATTTGTTAATTGTAACATCTATATTTAATTCCTTTRTAGAATATATATTCCTCCCAGAAGACTGCTAATTTTTTAATGTAGTTAAAAACAGTATTAACCAAAAAAGAGGCAAAATCAACTCATTTCATTAGCATTTGATAGRACTTTACATTTCTCCGTCCACATATATCAACCAGGATTTATAACCTTGCTTGTTTTCACTCCTGAGAGTAGATACATTTCATAACAAACCTTATTTTGAAATGAAGATGGACACTGTATTCTCTAAATCTTAGTCTTAATGCAGATCACTGTACAGGAAAAGGAATTATATGTACAGGGTGTTTACCTCATGAATTAATTTAAGTCCACATTTTATGTCAGTCTGAATTCTTGGAGTAATGATGGGCTATCTTAACTCTTTCTGGAATCATTACACCAYCAAGAGTGTTCCTAAAACCCCCAAACATCAACCCTGGAAACCAAAAAAAGACCAAGACAAGAAATCAGATAGTTCAAATTCACAGAGGTCGTAGGTTACGAAAGTGTGACAGTGCTTGTAGTGGACAAGAACACCAATTTTAACTGCCTTGGGCACACATAATTAGACTTTTAAAAACTAATTCAATGAAGATGAAATATTTAACTTATTAAATTATAATAAGCCTTCAGTGTCACTAAAATAAGTTATTAATTGTGTAGGGGTAGCTGTTTGAAATGGTTTTACTCCCACTTGGCTCTCTTGCTTCATAAAAAATCAAATTACTGTTGTAAAAGCAGAAACCAGAAATAGTAATTAAAATGATTCATCAATATAACCAATGAAATCAGACATGTTCTGAGATTAGCTATCTAGTCTGTTAATTTAYTCTTGAGTTGTACTACTGTACGGTAAAATTTGGTATTAGAAAGCATAATTGCCAGTAAAAGCCATTATCACTCTTGGGTGTAGCAGGGAAGTATTAAAAGTTATAAAGAAGCACTGGTAATCACATTTAGGAACAAGGAATTAAATGCATTTTCTTCATTTTATTCCAGGTTGTAGCCACAAGCAGAATATCGTCTTGGACAGGCTTGAGTTCCATGCCCTTGTACTTAAAAAGATAAAAAAAAAAAAAAGAGAGAGAGAGAGAGACTACAGGGAAGAAGAAGAAAAAGAAGAGTATTTTAGTGTTTTCAGTGTGATACTTGGGCTTCTTTTGCTGCTGGTATTTGATGGCAAGGCTCAATGTGATTGAGCTCAGCATGAGCTACTGAATGCAGGAAGCATTCCAGAAATGAAAATTCAGTTTTTCTGTAGAATTGCTAAACTGATAAGAAGAGTGAAATGCAGAAATTTTCAACTCACATCCTAAAAAATGCTTTAAAAGCACCTCTAAAAGCATTGTCAGACAAGATAATTTTTAGGGGGTTTTTGACTGTTGCTCAGACTCCTTGTGGTGACTGTGAAAATGGTGATAACATATTTAAACCTTAAGTATGAGTTGTAACATTACAAAAACTGTATGGTGATTTGAACAGAAAGATACTACTTTCCTGCAGAAAGAGAATATTCAATRTCTTTGGCATTATTTGCAAGGGAATGATAAATATAATGGTTTTAATTATTTTGCATTGTATTGYATTATATTGTATCATATTATATTCTGTTATATTGTATCATACTTTATTATATTGCATTATATTTGTATTGTATTATATTTTTAATAAAGGAAAACCAGATTAGAACTCTATGTAGAAGCACTAAAAGCTGAAAAGTCTGATCCTGACTGTAAAATACTTTTTCGTTTTCTTAGACTCTTAAAAGTTGGTGAAATAGTTGCTCAAATAAGGATGTCAGGACTGTGATCACACTGTGCATCAAAGGAGGATAGTAGATTATGCATTAAAAAGCATATTAGATTAATGAATATGAGTGAGAATATTTTCCAAAATGGAATATTTGCCAGCATGACATTGTGCCTATGTTTTGCAACTGTAGAGCATCTGGAATAATCCTTGTAGACCTACTCAAATCATGGCACAAAATGTTTCAAATACAAAACATCAACTGTATGTGCCTGCTCTGTTTTCCTGTGGCTTGTATTAGTCTTGTTGAAATCAGAGTTGTTTCTTCTGAGGATTCCTATTTCTATTTTAGAACACTTAATGATCTTGAAATACTGCTCAGAAGCAATTAAAATGTAAACCAGTCACTTTTAATACATGTGCTCACTGCCTTTGTACGAATAACAGCGGCTGTTTGTGTCATGGGTGGAGGATATGTAAGGCAGCTAAGAAATTTGACAAAGACTTCGTATTTTTTATTTTAAACATTCATTGTTCTCCTAACTTCTATGAGGAAGAACTCAAAAGAGAGGAAGCAAAGAGAAAATCAATCAGGCACGTTGGGAATAGGGAAGATGAAGTAATAAGGGGAATAAAATCCATGGCAATATAATTAGCTTGGATTGTATAGAGCTCCTGACTGTGGTCTATGCTCCTACTCCATGTGAGTCCTGAACCAGCTCYAGTCAAACTGGCTTCAGAGCTACGGCTTGTTCTCTAAACTGAGGCACAATGCTTGTGTAACTAGAGATGTTATTTGGCAAGGTTCATGCCTGATACTTGATTAGACTGTAGTCCTCGCAAATGGGTGATGTTGGATGAACCACTTGGTTTCACTCTTGTGGCAAGTCTTTGCTTTTGTTATACAAATTCTAATATTTTCTTTGTGCTTGGTTAGAAGTTCTAGGGATTTTTGTTTTATTGTATACATGGAGTTTTTGAAGTTCTGAATTACACTGGGCTGCTCTTCACTGAAAGGCTAATGCAAATCTTTGCTATTCCTTACCTAAACATCTAAAGTTTTCCAGATGCCTTGATGTTAATAAGAGTATGRAACATATTGTTCTTTAAACAATTAAAAAATCCTTGCTCAATGAATGTCACATGAAATGAGAATAAAAAATTTGGTAAGATTTTATGAAAGAAATATCTTTGGAAGGTGGCTAAGGACAAACTGCCCTTATTGGATTGTAGTGTAATATTTGTGCTGCATAGGCACACAATATTAGATTTTACATGCAACATACATGTTAAAGGACTTCCTCTCCATATTAGTCTGAAGTCTCAAGTAAGTAGCCATACAGACAAATCTGCACTAAAAAACTTGAGAAACATCTGCTGAGATTTATCAATCAAACACACAAGTTAATATATTCTGATGAGTTAGAAATTTTGCCTGCTGTGCATATTCAGAAGCAGATAGTCTTGTTTTGCTTTGTGAAAGGCAGCAGGAGTCTAGCCTGGGAGGAGGTGGTTGGTAGAATAAGCACTGCAGAGCTAGAGCTCTTATTTTAAYGGGAAACAGGTAAGGGCTCTTTCCCACTCTGCAAGCAGGAAATGCTAATAAACATCCAGCCACCTCAAGAGGGATGAAGCTGAAAAACAAAAATAAGAGTCAGGAAGGCCAAGGCAAAGCTGGGACTGAAGTTGGCAAGGAACACAAACAATAACAGGATTTCTGCAGGTACATTAACCAGAAAAGGAAGATTGAAGAAGATGTATTCCAACTGATAAACAATGCTGGAAAACTGGTAASAACAGATTAGGAGAAGGCTGAGGTATTCATCAACTTTTTTGCTGCACTCTTCAACGGCAAACTCTCCCCTTGCACCTCTTGACTGGCTGGACAGCAGGATGGGTACTGGGGAAGTAAAGTCCCACCCACTGTAAGTAAAGATCAGGTTCAAGACCATCTGAGGAACCTGAATGTAAGTTTGTGGGACCTGACAAGATGCATCATGGAGTCCTGAGGACTTGGCTGGTGTAATTGCCAAGCCATCCTCCCAGAGATTTGTAAAGTCTTGGCAATCAGGWGAAATCCTTTGGGGACTGAAAAAAGGAAAACACTCTACTCATACCTAAAAAGGATAGAAAGGAGGGCCCTGGGAACTTAGAGCTGTCAGCCTCACCTGTGTGCCTGGGAATGTCATGGAACAGATCCTCCTAGAAGCTCTGSTAAGACTCATGGAGGAAAGGCAGCATGGCTGCCCAAAAGTCAAGTCCTGCCTGACACACCTTCTATGACAAGGTGGTTACAGCTGAAGCTRGACATGAGTGGACACTGAGCACTCGCAGCCCAGAAAGTCAACCATACTTTGGACTGATAAAAAAGACCTGGTGGCCTTTTATGGTGACTCCATCAGTGGACAAGCAAAGAGTTGCAGATGTCATTTATCTGAACTTCCATAAAGCCTTTGACAGAGTCCTCCACAATATTCTTTTTGTAAAAAAGGAGAGAGGTGTATTYGATGAGTAGAGCTAGATGTGAAAGTGGCTGAATGGTCCCATCCAGAGGGTAGAGGCAATGGCTCAGAGTCCCAATGGACATCAGTGATAAGTGCTGTCCCTCAGGAGTCTCTACTGGGCCCAGGGTTATTTAATATCTTCAGTTACATATACAAAGGGGTTGAGTGCACCCTTAGCAAGTTCTCAGATGACACCAAGCTGAGTGGTGCAGCTGACACTCCTGAGGGATGGRATGCCATCCAGAGGGCCCTGGACAAGCTYGAGCAGTGGCCCAAGGGAATCTCCTAAGGTTTAACAGGGCCAAGTGCTGATGCTGCACCTGGGTTGGGGCAGCCCCCAGTGCCAGTCCAGGCTGGGGATGAACAGATGGAGAGCAGCCCTGCCCAGAAGGACTTGGGGGTGAGAGCTGGACATGAGCCAGCCATGGGCACTCCCAGCCCAGAAAGCCAAGTGTGTCCTGGGCTGCATCCAGAGCCCCGTGGGCAGCAGGGGAGGGAGGGGATTCTGCCCCTCTGCCCTGCTCTGGTGAGACTCCACCTGCAGAGCTGCCTCCAGCCCTGGGGTCCCAGCACAGGAAGGACATGGAGCTGCTGGAGAGAGTCCAGAGGAGGGACACCAAAGTGATCAGAGGGATGGAGCTCCTCTCCTATGGGGAAATGCTGAGAAAATAGGGATTGTTCAGCCTGGAAAAGAGAAGGCTTCTGGGTGACCTAATTGCGGCCTGAATTCCAGTATTCAAAGGGAATCAACAAGATGAAGAGAGGCTATTTGCAGAAGCATGTAGTGACAGGAAGGAGCSCCAGTGGCTTCAAACTGAAGGAGAGTAGAATTAGAATAGACAATATGAATAAATTATTTCCTGTGAGTGTGGTGAGCCCCTGGCACAGGTTGCCCAAAGAAGCWGTGGCTGCTCCATCCCTGACAATGTTCGAGGCCAAGTGGGATGTTGCCGTGAGCAGCTCTGAGCAGCCTGGTCTAGTGGAAGGTGTTCCTGCCCATGGCAGAGGGGTTGGAATGAGATGGCTTCTAAGGYCCCTTTCAACTCAAACCATTCTTTGATAAATTTAAAGATGCACCCTGAAGCTTATGGCAATTCTGGTCTAGTGGTGAGTGTGTTAAGTAGATAAAAGACTGCAGAGTGTTCTTGTGTTTTATAATGTGCATGCTTCAGAGATCAATACTATAGGAAAACCTACACAGATAACTTTTAAGTACTCTKATGAGCTTCCCACTCAGGCCACTGTCTTGGAGGTAAGTGTGCATTTATATTTAATAGTGACCAATATATTTCACACAGGTGCTAGAGCAAATCTTGCTCTCCCTTGGAGCATCTGAAAACTTGGATAAAGTTGAGACATAAKTTTCAGTCCAGTCAGTTTTCCCAAGTTTAATTTTTTTATGTACTGCTTCACTGAGGCACAATGTCATGATATCATCATTCATGAGAAAATGAACTTCTTTATCAATGGCAGGATTAAATGAATATTCAAGTGGTTATTCAAGTTATTTAATGCAGACTGCCCTGAGTAGGCCCCTGCTGCTTTAGGACTCAGRAATAAAGCTGTATGTAAAAGAATCCCTTTGTTTCAGTTTACAGAATATAATATTTCAGTTGTGAATKATTTAAGCATCATATGTATTTGATACAAGTCTGCAAATGGACTAGTAATGCTCGAGAAAAAAGGCATCAGAGCAAAAGTTGTTTCTTCAGATCTAAGATGCGTTACCCTTTGGTTTTATTTGTTAGCAAATTGTGCATGACTTACTTGTCCTGTTGTAATAAGAATCCCAAGTATGGGGAATTAAACTGTTCAKGAAGAGCACTATCAACTGGACAAGAAAAATTGACATTAAGACATTTTTTCTACKGAAAACATGGCTTATTTGCCAGTATTTGGGCTGTGGTAATTGAGTTTCAGACTGACATCTGTTTTCAATTACTACAAACCTAAAAGTAGATAAAATAATGCACAAAAATWAAAAAAAAATCTTTTATGCATGACTCAAGTAGGTGTTGTAGAGTCCATGGAACAATATATGCTGGGGGGAATCCAGCTGGAATGAAACTTGACAGAAAAGAACCTGGGGACTTGGTGGACACCATGTTGAACATGCACCAGCAATGGGGCCTTCAGAGTGTATTATAACAAATAATAAATATCCTCGGCATCATCTGGCAGAGCACTGCCAGCAGGGGTAGGGAGCTGATCCTTTCCCTCTGCTTAGGACTGGTGAGGTCACATGTGGAGTGCTGGGTCCAGTGCTGGGCTTCTCACCAGTGCGAGAGACACAAGGATGATTGAGGGACTGGAGTACCCACACATGAGGAAAGGCTGWGAGCTGTATTAGAGAAGGCTCAGGAAAGCATTATCAGTACAGGTAAATACCTGCAGAGCTGGTGCAGAGGATGGAGCCAGGCTCTTTTCAGTGGATTCTGAAAATATGAGACTCAATAAGCATGATTTAAAACACAGAAACTTCCATCTAAACAAGGAAACACTTTTACACTATGACGAGCCTGAGCAATGGGACMGGTTGCCCAGGGAGATCATGGAGTCTCCATCTCTGAAGATACTATAAAAACATCTAAACATTGTCCTGGACTACTAACATTATGTGGCTCTGCTTAAGCAGGTGAATTGGACAAAGTGGTCTCCAAGGGGTCCCTTTCCACCTCAACCATTCAATGATTTGTTGATTAAATAAAGTGTAGTTCAGTGTCATCAACATATTAACACCCACCTGATCTCATCAGATTTATCTTTCTCTGGAATATGGCATAATTCAAAGAGGAGAAAATCTGGACATAAAATCTGTTGAGATGATGGCATAACCTGTGAACGTCCATAAGTCTGGGATGATTTRGAGTCAATGACATATAAGTTTATTTGGCACTGTGTCATAAATCTTCTAAGTAGATATCTCTTGAATTCTGAAAAGATTCCAAAAGCAGTGAAAATTCACCCTCAGATATGGCTATTTGAACCACTGGACTGTTCTGTGCTGTCAAATCATAATTTTTTTATTTGGAAATTTAAAAAGAAAAGTGTTAGGAGGGGAAWTACTTTTTCTGTGTGTAACCTCAGTGCCTGAACATTCCACARATGAAGTGTGTTGTACAGCTCCCTGAAGCCTCCAAGATTATTTATGCTGGGTTTTTTTCTACTTCTTCACTAGAAAAGTGACTGCTTATCCTCACTTCTTAAACCTTGCACGCTGTTTGAAGTAAGCATTTAACTCCTGAATTAATTTGGACTTTATCTAGGAAATTATACTAATTCTGAGATTTTTTACTGGCAAATTAGCTGAAATGACAACAAATCCTTTTGCAGATATTTTAGCTAGAGGCTTATTTTTAACTGTTGGAGCATCTCTCCCATGCCACCCCCTTTACCTTGGCATAAGATGTGAGGGCAGAAAATATTTATAAAAACATCAAATTTTTCTTGCAAAGGTACCTAAGATATACACATATAGAGAATATATTCCTCCATGACTTCAAACAAGTTAGAACAATAATGTAGTTATTAATTCTTATATTTTTTTCGCTGTTAAAATCAGAAAAAAAGTTTTCCTTTTTTGAGTGGTTTTGCAAAATCTTCTTTCAGTATACATGTATTCAGTGTATTACTCTCTGTTTCATGATTAGATAATTACTGAAGAGGACTTATTTTGACATTATCTGGATGYTTTACCACTAAGATCAGTCAGTTTGAAAGAAAACTGAGCAAGTCTGAAAGCTGGGATAGCAGTGTCTTGGAAAATTGTTTATTAACATACCATACATTTGAATTTAATTATTTTGTTTAATAACTTGGACAATATTTGTAGTTTTGTAGGTAGTGATGCTTTATCCTGCCACAGCAAAAGCATTAGCTGCTTTGCTGGTTGATTTTGCCTCTGACAGTATTCAGAGCTTTTACTGCTTGTCCATGATTTACTGACTTCTGTGGATAATGTATCATACAGCCACTCCTACAGTCGTTTTTTGTCATATGGTCTCCTTTCTAGAGGTTTGCATCTTTCATTATCTCATTTTGTCCAGAGATCTACTGAGAAGCCTAGGGTGAAGAGCAACTAACACAATGCAGCTGGATCCACAGGTGGTGACTATCTTCTGCTTAATCCRCCTCTCTGCCTCTCTCTCCCCTCTCTTTTCTATGTCTTTCTATCCCTCTACCCCACATTACCCAAATCTGTAACTCTGACTTTGACAGATGGTCTTGTTTGCACCACAGGTAGAGGCACTGCTCAATAATCAGATCTTAGCAAACAYCTGGAAATGAAAAACAAGTTGTAAGTTAGTTACTTTTATCAGATCAATATACAGCTGGAGATACTGATTTTGTACTCGTCTTGTAAATGAATTGTGGTTAGGCGATTTACTTTGTTCAGCCCATCCCACCCTATCAAAATGCTACTTCATTGCTTTGCTATATTTTCTAATTTTCATGTGATTTTTTTTTATCAGGCAACCTCCTCTTTTAGTTTCTTATTTTGGATAGATTCTTTCTCATACACTGTGTTTTTGGAATGTTTCCCTGGATGATACTTGGAAATATATTTAACACTAAGAATTATTCCTTGAACACTAAATACACATTTACTATATGCTCATATTTTTATGCCCTTAGCTATTTTATTTGTGTATTTTTGACAGATTTAAGCTTTTTTTTCTTTTAATACATTGTCTGTTTTCCACAGTAAATGAACACAGCTCTGAAGGAATTAACATATAAATAGCACAGATTCTACCATGCATAAACGAATCATGCTTGAAATGTTTACATGGCTACAGTTTAGTTCGTATTTTTGCCTTCAATATTTCTTTTCTGTGATAGAAAGTAAATCAGCCTTTAGACTGTGATATTTAGCTTTCCTTCTCCTTGATCTGCTTTATAAGTTTTGCACTTTACATTTAAAAGTTTGTCCTTTACCACCTGCAGGTGAAATTTTGACTGTAATAAATACAGTAAGTGACTACATCTTCCACTGTATTAAAAACCTTCACCAAGAAAATTTGCAATTTGACTGAAGTAAAATGTAAAGAAACTTTGCTTAAGATTATGGAAAGAACCTTGCTGTTAGATTCACAAAAAATCTTTGGTGACTTTGTTTCAYGGATTTAGCCCATCTGGAAATTAGGTACCACACAGCTGCTCACTCATCTCTCCTCTCTCTGCCCCCTGCTCCAGTGGAAGGGAGAGAAAAATCAAAGTAAAATTTGTAGTTGGGATAGGAACAGTTTAATAATCAAARATAAGTTAAAATACAATAATAATGCTAAATTATAATAATAATGACAATAAAAAGGGGAAAACTAGTGATGCCCAATGTAATTACTCACCACCTGTTGATCCCCCTTTCCTAATCCAGATTGCCTGCCCTTCCAGGAAGCTCCCCACAGTTTATACAGTGGGCAGGATGTGCTATGGGATTGGAATATCGTTTTATCCCTTTGTTCACTTTGGGTCACATATTCTAACCATACTCCCTCACAKTTGTTTTTGTGTGCCTCCTCACTGGCAGAGACAAAAAAAAATAAAAAAAGTCTGATTTAGGATAAACGTAGCTTAGCAAAACCAAAAAACATCAGTGTATTATCACTAATCTCATTCSAAATCCAAAACTTAGCACTGTAACAGCTACTGAGAAGAAATTAACTCTATCCTAGAGAAAACAAGGACATTTTGCCACTATGGACTTTATGTTGTTTTGTGGAATTAGAACTATTGTATAGTCTAATGAAATGGCCTGGAAGTAGTGCATTTACACTGTTTGTTAATTCACAATTAGTGACGACAAATATGCATAAATTGAATTTTTAACAGAAAAATAGCCCCCAGGAAGCATTTGTCTGCCATACCTAAATGTTCTTTTATATCTGCAACTAGCATGTTCAGAAAAACATTTACATACAGGGAGAAGGTCAAAGTACCTGATGGAAAATCAAGGAAATGTTCTGACCATTTATCTGACTAAAGCAAGGTTCAGATTTAACTCCTATATTATTTCCATTTAGTTGGCTTTGAGGAAAAAAGAATTGGAATCACTAGCCCTAGGACAAAGTTTTTCACTGTTTTATTTAGATTTTTACCCAGATACCTTGGTGCTCAGGGTTTGTTAAGCAAACGTGTTTGTCCTGAATGATTTACAGAGCTTGAGAAAATCCCATATTCTTTGTAATGGGCTCCTTGGGCATGGGTTTGACAGGTATGAGAAACTGGCAACTGAACATTCTCTACACCTGACATCATCTCTTAATGGCATATCTGAAGCGTRGCTGCTTAAATGCCATCTGCTGCAGGAAACATGAAATGCAGTCATTTCTGATAGGATCTTAAATTAAGCCTTTAATAATTAAAGTTATTATAACTGACTTACTTCAGTTACTCTTGAATAGTGCATAGCTGTGATAGAACTTCATTTTATAATTCACTCTTATTTCTATGGGCAACTGATTTCCAAAAAACCATTCTGTACTTGTTTTCACTGGACAGCCTGGAGTCCAAATTAGCAAAGTCTGCCTTCTGCGTCAGTGCCTGTCAAGTGTGACTGCTATGACTGACTTGGTTTTAAGCACTGGACTTTATATARCTGCAATCCTTCCTCTCTATATATCCCTTTGTCCATGGTTTATCTAAAAACCTGGACATTCTATGGATCTAAGGTCATTAAGTAATTCATTCTATTTCCAAAAAGATGTTTACCCTTTCAACTTATGAACAATGTAATAGGTGTATCCCAAGTTTGATAATACGTATTTCAGTAACTATTCTTTGAAAACAGTTGAACATCTTGATAAGCCATATTTTTCTATGTAATATCTTTATAATTAGATCTTGTAAATACTTTTGTRTTTCGATCTTTTAAATATTTTTGTATTTGATGAGAGAATTTAGCCAACGTAATTAGCACATTCGAGACRTGATTGCATTGTTCAAATTCAGTTTAATTTTTAATTTAATTTGAGTGTTTGCTACCAAGGAAGGTAGCAAAATAACAAAGATTCTGAGTCCCCAACCAATATTCTCTATCCACAGAGCAATAACAAGGAAAAAAATAGTGTTTATAGTGTTCACACCTATAGGTGTTAAGTTAAATGCCATTTTATACAGAAGGAATTTTCTAGAAACCAAAATGTCACAATGATTAAATCACTGTTGACATTGTATTTGTTTTATTTTAAAATACTTTTTGGCACCAAAGAGCCAAAGTTAGACAAAATATACCATTCATTKTTCTAGCAAGCAGGACACTTATCCCAGGAAACCTATTTCACAACATTTCTTCATTTCTCTATCCCATTTTTAAAAGAAAATCAAGTTTATTTCAAGGACATATGAGCTGTGGATCTGTTGAAAGAATGAATGACTTGACTAACCACAGCATCTACATCACATCCAAGAAATGTGGCAAAAGTGAAGATGTTGCAGGAAGGCTCAGAATCCCCATGGAGATTTGAATTGACAGCAACTTAGTTGCTGGCATCATGATTTAAAGTTGCATGATTACTTCATACAGAATTGTGTTCTGGGTGGAAAACTGCTTACATTATATTTGCATTCATTTTCCTGTAAGAACAATGTTTAGTTTTCTACACACAGGATTGTTTTCTCTCACTAAACACCTCGTATAGCTTCTTTATTTTTATTTTTAGTTCCATAAAAACTATTTTGATAGCTTAGAAAGTGAACTGTAAGATCAATGTCAACTTGTCCAAAATAAATAGCCTGAAGCTGAAACTGTACAAACGTTAACAAAATATGATGCATTTGTAGACAAACTATCTAATACAAAGTTATCTAATTTTTACTTAGTGTTAGTTGKAGCATGTAAAAACAAATCAAGAGAGGTTCTGTATTTAAATGTAGAAAATGAAAAATAGATTCTGATAATGCAGGTATGATTTATATGACTACTAATCGTGTAAGCTCACTAAATATGCATAAGCATATCACACTTTCATTGTAATGTTATTCTTATTTGCTGTCTTCATAGTTAAAGAGAGGTGTAATCTCTGTAGTCTGGTGGATAAAAAGCAAAACTCTAATGGGTCTGCTAGCTTCTCCTAATTTCTCTTGCCTTTGAACACTCAATTTCACCAGGTTTGATACATAATGGCATCCATGGATGTGCATATTTTAACAGCCTCTTATCAGATTACACAAAGACAGCATCTCTTGATCTACAAGAAAAAGAATATTATACTGGCATGCTTTTCAAGAGCATGCATGCTGCAATGATACCTTTTATGGACAACATGGAGCCTTTCCTGCCATTTCTGAATACTAAAATTACTAATTTCATTCTATGTGGAAATACTTAATTATTTATGATCTCAAGTGGATGATTTCATGTGCAGCATCACCTTATCAGTTTAAAATTTTCTAAAATTTTACTAAATCCTGTAATAATTCCTTGACACACCATGTGACTGTTAAAATGCCCCTAAAGAAGCAATACATCATTAGTTAAAAAGCACTTGAACATCTTTAATCTTGATGGATGCATGCATGTTTTATTTTTAACTACRTTCTCCATTAACATAGCATGACACTGATATAATACTGACTGCAAAAGAACCTCTGGAAGCCACATTAATAATAATTTATAAACATCTCTCACTTGATATTTAGGAAACAGGCATATTTATGGGTGGCATTTAATACCTGGTGTTTTGTTGATTGCAGGTTAGATGAAAAAGCACCATAGACATTCAAAACTATTTTAATGCTTTTGACTGGCWTTTTTCATGGTGACTTCTATGACACAAAAGATTCCACAAGGTTTTGACAGATAGTGAGTTAAAGAAAAAACAAGTAAGTACCAAACAGCCATAAAACTCCATCCAAGCAATATAAGAATGAGAAACAGAAGTAATCAGGTTCCTGTGGAAAAMATGGAATTAAAATTGTCCTCCAAAATGTCATAAAGTAAGTAAAAACTCTAGTTGTAAGATGGGAAAGAACTTCCTATTTAAGTTGGATGATAACCATACAATTTACTCCTTAATGACACACATCAGCATTTGTAATTACACCTCACAATTTTTTCTTGCTTCATAAATGGAACAGAGACATGCTTGTTTGAACTTTTTGAACCAGTCTTCAAAGAGTCTTCAAAGCCTATTTTGTTCTTGCACCAACAAGATGTAGATCAAACACACACAGTACAAGTCAGCAGAGAAAGAGCTGCACAAGAGAACACCCTTAGTATTAAGGAATTGATGTATGCCTTTGGCAGATTTTGTACAGCACATTGTATTAATTGAATTATAAAAAAATAAAAAGAAAAGCAGAATAGATTTGACTTAGAACCTTAAGTGACTGTTACGACAAATACCAAGGTAACTTGCATGTCCACTTCTGGAAAATGTTAGCAACAATATTTTGCTATTACTRTGACTTCCTTTTTAATAAGTTTTGACCTCCTGACAGGCAGACCTTTTAAAGCAGTCTACTGCAGCCAGCCCTGGCTGTCACTGTGAGGTCTTTGGGAGAACATTGATTGTCAATTTATCTTATGTTGACTAGGTATGAAATATTAATATAATMATTTTGACCTCTTGTTACAAAACCCATGAGTTTATGGGTTTACTTTTTAACAATTTGATTGCAATGGAAATCAAGTATGTAGTCATTTTTGTTATTATTATCTATAATAACATAGCAATACAAAATCATAAAAATGTCACTTAAGAAACTATATGAGGAGAAAGAAAGCAAAAGAAAAGRTAAGAGTAAACAGATACCACTATATGAAGATCCAATGTGATCCCAAGTAGAAGAGCTCAGCACCTCCCTCCCCACTTCCCTTCTTCAGGAAGCTGCAGGGAATGAGGTTCCCACTCAGCCTCCTTTACTCCAAATTTCACAAAGCCAGATTCCTYAGCTGCTCTTCATAGGCCATGTCTTCCAGCATTTCCACCAGTTAGGATGTTCTTCTTTGAATGCATTCAAGTGCCTRAAGATTGTTTTTATATTCTGGAGCTAAAATTCTGACTCTAAGGTCTTAGCTCAAATATATAATAGATATTTGAATGGTTTCATTTAGGATTTAGTTGTATGAGAAAACTGAATCCACATAAATAGTCTGCTGCTGGAAGTGGAAGTCTTCTTCCTACGTCCCACTTTCTTGGTCTGCTCTTTGCCTTGAGATGACTTAGATTTCTGAGATCATTAATATTCATCCTAACTGGAAGTGATCCAACTGAAACTGAAGAAACGTAATCTTCCCTGAGAAAGCGAATATTGTTTTATGCTAGGCTGATAAGTTGTTTGCCTTGTTATTGTGGGATCTGTATGGAAGTGAAATGAAGCAATCTTGATGAATGAAGAACACAGCTCAAACAGAGGCAGGAGATGTTGGGAATGGGAAGGGTAATATGGCAGAGCAGTATCTTTCCTGAAGTTTAAATCTTGAGGACTGCTCTTTCAAATTAATCTTGTGTTTGAATAGCTGAGAGGGGTGGGGGGGATGCAAACCAAAGAAAAGTGATAGTGAAATTCTTAATAGAGCRATTTTCAGCCTTAACAACTTGTTAGTGTAAACTGTAGTATATACAATCTTCTAATGAGACAATGAAGATTTCTTGTAAGCAAAAATATATGTGGAAAGGTGTATCAGGATGAATTCTGAGTTTCCAATAGTATGAATATGCTTTCCAATGGTAATAATATGCATTATTATCTWAAATGTGTACATGTCTTTATTTTTTCTTGTAAGCTCTCCTTTGAAGTCAGTCTGCTTTTATTTCTGCCTGAATTGATGAGAAATAATCACTGCCTTGATTTGACAAGGAGAAAGATTTCTGAACTTCTAATTTATGAAAAATAAGAAAGGAATTACAGCCCAGGTTTTCAGTCAAGCACCATGTCCCTTACTTTTCTAGGTACAAGAAACCTGCTGTCTTCAGGCTGTTCTGCTTCTCTAGGGATCCCCYGTCTCATGAATCCTGCCCAACAATGTTATTAATCTTGAAATTAGAAAATCAAGTTTCCTGAACAAGAAAAGAATATTTGCACAGTTTTCTTACCAGACACTGCTCTTGGGGATGCAGTWTTTTTTCTGTGAGAACAAGGGTGTTTAAACCAGATTTAACAGCACTGTTTCCAAATAGTTCTGTGCAAACTACATTTATCATCAACATGTTGTATTTGGTTTAAAAAACCGAACAGATCCATAAATGAAGATCAATAGCATAGAGTTAACCCTTTAGAAAATGCAGCAGCTGGGTATATTATTCCAGTTTCTGAAGTGAAGGAAAGTTTAATTCTCAAAGTATATTAAGAGATTAACCCAGGAGTTCTAGTAAAATATGACACATGAAAATATTTATCTCAGAAATTTAGTTAATTCAACTTTACGGGCTTTCAAACACACTTCAAAGAAAAAAAAAAGCAAAATAGTTCTTACTGTAACATGGAAAATCTTTTTCTTCTTAYGAGTAAGAGAAATACACAGATTGCAGCATTTTTTGAATTGTTCTGTGCAGCCATTTATATAGATTTCTATAAAACCTTAAATTGGCATTGGATGTTTCTTTCCTGATCTGTTTTTTAATTTCAGTGGGGATGCCYTGAAATTGTCCTGATTCAGTAATAGTCCTAGATTTTGGATTAGAAGATTGGAAAGCACAATAAATACTTGCATGCACTCTACAGTTCTCAGAGAAGACACAAATTTAACTTACAGTGAAGAGCAGCAGCAACTATTAGGTGAGTTACTATTAGTTGATAACTCCAAGTCCTTCAAATTGATGGAAAAAGTCTGACCTCCACTTACTGATCGGGTGTTCAGATACTCTCTTCCTCTTTTCCAAAAATAAGACTAATAATAAGGGAAACTCTCTGTAGCTGCTTATGTCTACTGATAAATATTTATGAGGTTTGCCTTAGTAATCTATTGCATGTTTAGTGAAAAGTGTTCAGGACCTAATTTTCCATTCTAGGCTAAATTATATATGCAATTTCTTTTATATTTTCCTTTCCCAAATTTTATTCCGCACAGAAGTGCTCCTGAGTCAATTTCAATAAATTTTTGAGTGTGCTTCACAAGATATGATCTCAATTATTTCTCTGTTTATATCAAAGAATGCAGTCATACTCAGCAAGATGACACCTTTTCAACACTGGTTCTGCCTGTGGATTAGAGTCWTTTTACCTTCTTGCCTTCTGGGGTAAATTGAGTAAAAAGAAGAAAAAATATTCTTCATTCGTATTCAAAAAACAGGAATAAGGAATAGGTTTATTTGTTGGCTTCATCTGAAATACAACTGTCACAAAAACTCAGTTTACAAGAAAAGTGGCATTTCTTTTATTCTAATTCATGCTTCTGCATCTATACTCAGGTTTGACAGCTTAGAAAAATTGAAAATTAAAGGTCAATAGGTATAATGTCAAGGTATACCTGTATTAGAATGGCTGTGCTACARCTTGGAATAATGAGGCACTGTAATAGTGGTCAGCACAGAACAGAAAAAAGATAAGAAAAAATACTGCCTTCAAATATAAATAAAGACCGAAACAAAGGGGGTTTAAAGTTAATGGAAAATTATTTCCTTTGTATGGAAGRGAGAGTCTCTCAGGAATAAATTGATATTTGTGTTTCAACTTTGAGATATGTCAATTTTTTAATTGAAATACTAATGTCTAAGGAATTTGATTTCAATTTAGAGATACTTCTTCATGGGCCTTTGAATCCATAATATTTTTTTAAGCAGTTAAGGTTGCTGAGTACTGCATTTCTTTGTCAGGATTATTTGGCTCTAAACCAAATTGGTAATTTTTAAGAGCCAAGTTAGGTGAAACGTCTGCATGGTAGGCACCTTCATTCTGTCTGGAGTTTCAGCTATTGCTGAGCACAGCCAAAGCAAATGTCTAGGAAAAAAAAAAGCAGGTATTATAAATAAAAAGGGCAGGAGAAGTGATTTTACTCCTTTAAAAGCCTTTATTAAAAAACAGATGGCTTGTGGGGGTCTAGGGATCGTGCCGAAGCTGCTGGTCCGCCAGGGAGGAGGTGCTTCAGGCCTGCCCTGCAGCACAGGCCTGGGAGTTCCCCCTCACAGAAGCCTAGGAAACTCAATTTGGGCTTGGAAGCCCCGGGGTGTCACCCTTTTTAAGTTTCTTTG
This sequence comes from Alauda arvensis, assembly GCA_902810485.1. NCBI lineage: Eukaryota > Metazoa > Chordata > Aves > Passeriformes > Alaudidae > Alauda > Alauda arvensis. Next base: position 541,429 of record CADDXX010000205.1, on the reverse strand, counting down.
AAGTCATGGAGAGGTGGCTCGTGAGTGAGTGAGTGGTATTTATGTAGTCACTGGGACTCCGTCCGTATGGCGATACCATTTATGTTCTTTAATTTTGGTTAAGTTTGTTAAAGTTAAAGTTTTTCCCAGTTTGGACCACGCTTTGGGCGCGGAGAGGCTCTTGGTCGCGCTTGGTATTTGCAAGGCAGGGGAGCGGAAGTGGGCGGTGTCTTTTTTCTCGACGCGGCGGCGGCAGCAGGAGCAGACGCAGGAAAGTCTCGTGCAGAACCTTCGATACTCCAAGGGCTGGGGTTTCCATGCAGCTCAGAGCGGCTGCAGGCACCGGGCAGAGCCGCCTGGCGGACCAGCGGCGCGGCGGCCTTTTGTGGGGGGGGTCTGGGCAGGAGCCGAAGGGGCTAGAAACCGGGCCCGGGGAGGGAGAAGGGGGAGGAGGGAGGGCGGCCGAGGGGGGAAAAGCGGAGCGGACCGTGCCCGCGGAGGGCGGGGCGCCCGCGTCGAGCGCGAGGCTGCCTCGGGGCAATAAGGGGGAAGGGGGGACGGCCGGGGCCGGCACCGCCCTTGTCGTGCCTGGGGGGAAAGAGGGAGATGGAGGGGGTCCCATGGGGGGGAACGGAGACGGGCAGCACCGGCGCCGCCCGGGCCGAGCCAAGGGGAAGAAGGCAGCCGGCGGGAGCGGGCCCGGGCCCGCTGCTACCCCGATGTCCCTCGGGGTCAGGAAGGGACCTTTTTAAAATTGGGATACAACACTCAAAACTDGGTACAAACTGGGTACAGAACAGGAACTTGGGGTACAGGGAAACTTGGAACAGAGAAACAACTTGGGACCGTTTGGTCCCTTAAAAAAACATACAGTTAAACATTTTAACATAATATTCTAATTTGGGATCTTATTTATCTCAGCAGGTACATTTTTTAAAGAGATTAGTTTGTTACTGTACTTAATCTGAGCTTTTATTGCCTCTTTCAAGGAAAATGCAAAGTAATACCTGAGTGAAAATGTAAAGACTTTACTCTGTAATTAAAGTCTGATCTTTAGACAGGTCCTGTGAATTGATGGCATCACAGCAAATTTATTTGTGCAAAAAACAAATCATAGGAATTAAACTGCAATATTTGTGATTTTTTTAGAGAGTATTCAATCTTAATTTCCAAAGTCTGAAGATGCCTCTATTCAGATGTTGTGTACTATTTAATAGATTCTTTTTTCTTATTTAACGAAAATTTACAGAGACTGTAGTCTTTGTCCAGAAGTGTTGGACACAAAAGTCTACATATTACCTGGTGTTGGGGGTTAGATTTGTTTCTTTTCTTTTTCCTTTTTGGAATTTTTTCCCTCAAGAAAGACACTTAAGGACTGAGTACTTGTCAGTACTTAACCAAAGACAAAAGAAGCCAGGGAAGAGAAGACAAAGAAGACCTCGGAATGCGAGATTTGGGGCAGCAAAAGGGACGGGGGCTGGGGGCTGGGCACTCTTCCCCTTGGCACTTCGAGGAGAGGACGCCCAGGCTGTTCGATTGCTGTGAGAGGAGTTTCACTGTCACCATTGACTCCGCTCCTGGGAAACCTACCACCATCTGCTCGTGTGCCTGGAGATTCCTGAGCTCGCCTCCTGCCCTGCTGGAGCGGACCCGGTCCTGTCCCGCCGTCGCCGCTTTTCCAGCCCTGCTTTGAGGCTTTTGCCTACGCTGACCTCACACYCCTGTTCTGCTGGGACATCTCTGCTGCTCCAGCCACCACTGCGGAACTGCCCATCTACCTCATCACCAGCCCAGGATCTCCCACCATTCCAGCCTGGTGCYTCAGAGCCACTGGGGATCTGTGGTCCCTCGAGGTTCTCGGTTCTGTCTTATTATTAATGCTGTAGCTGTTTGTTTGTTTGCTTGTTTTGTTAGATATATATAAGTAAAAACCCCTGTTATTCCCATTCCCATGTCTTTTTGTCTGAAAGCCCCTTAATTTCAAATTTATAATAATTTGGAGGGAGGGGGTTTGCATTCTCCATTGCAAGGGAGGGCTCCGGCTTTTCCCTAGCAGACACCTGTCTTTCAAACCAAGACACCTGGGAAATCAGACATAAAATGCCAAAATATCCCAGTTACATATATTTTATGGCATTCTGAAATGGTAACCAGCTACTTTAACTTTTGAAAAATTATTATTCTAACTATTGTATATTATTGAAAAGAGGGTTTTTTTGGGGCTTTTTCAGCATTACAGTAAACATTTTTAAATGTTTTGTGGAACATTTGGCCCAAATATGGCTCTTCTTCTGAACAAKTTTTCCTTGCTCTCTAWTCTGTTGAGATATAAAGTGAACATCTTGATATTTTACTTAATAGTTTATACTATTTTCTGAAATTTTTTCAAGCATACCTCTTTTTGAGGCAAAGAAAACCAAGTGATGATAGTGGCTTTTGATTAACAGTGAGGATAATTCATCATCTGGGAACTGTAACTTGAACTATAACTTAACTATAACATCACAATAACTTATGCTTTTGCTGCTAGAGATTTGTGTGTAGTGAGAATGGAAGAAAYCCTCTGTCCTTTCATATGCAGAAGAAATACTGCTACCAGTAAAACTTGATCTACTTTACAGGATATGATTTTTTGGGAAGAGCATTATGTTAAGTTTGATTTTCACAGATTTCACAGATWAAAACAGTGGATTTATAAACAATGAAGACAGAAAAAAAGCTACTTGTTTTGCTAACAAATTAYAGTAATTAATTCAACAAGATTAACACTGTGACTTGACTCTTTTTTCTTTGTAGAAATAAGTAAACAATTAGAAATAATCAGTTATGGAGACATACAATATCTAGTTTTATTTTACATACTTCAATTTTTTGGAATATAAGCTGTAGAAACCCTTATGTTTAAACTATCTACTCTTCCAACTCCCTTGTAGGTAAGAAAATTCTCCTTTTGCTCTCCCTAGTGAGCCCCTTGGTCATCTACTTATTAATACTAGACTTCAAGAGCATGTTGTAGCATACATTGATTTTAGCTACTGGATCAAATTATTTTTTCCAAGAGCTCAGGGGATCAAGGGCTTCTATCATCAATATGCAGGTTATATTAATGGGAACAAAGCACCATGTGTGTGAAAGGGCAAATGTAAATGATGAGTTAAATGTGAATTATATCAGACAGCCTTTGGTTTTGTTGCCCTACCTTGACAATTCACTTGCTAGGGGCATAATTTAACTAAATTAGAGCCTTCTGTCAAGTCTCTGTAGGTGTCCTACTTGTCTTTCGCAACACGAAGCATCAAGCTAAAAGGGAATTTAAGCACAAATCATTTTTATGACTGCAGGTATTTTCTATGATGTGAGTTTCAGACTAAGGGAATTCAGGCACACTGAATTTTCTAAGGTATGCATTAGCTGAGATCGAAATAAACAGATAAAAGGGGAGTTTTGAAGGTGGTCTTTTATCTTTCACTTGCATTTCCTCAAGGACACATTCCTTGCAGGGATGCAGGTTTGCTTTACACTTATAGTAAGACAAAGGACTATAAAATGTCCACTGGTTACTTTATTTCTGAAACAATTGCATTATTTGGCAAGTTCACTGAGATATTCTTTACATTGTCGTGATAATGGAGATATATCTGSTTTGCAGTATCTCCTAGAGAAAAAACCCACATAAAATATTATTTCAGGGTCATCATGAGTGCAAACAGACAAGCAGATCTAAACTAATTATTTAAACTCATAACTTGAAATAATTAAATACTTTAATAATAAAGAATTAAGTCCTATTTGYAACTAAAATAAACAAGAAATGGGTTCAGAATATCTTGTTTCTTTATCTTGTATATTTTCTTGCTCCTCAATTTTTTGTGGGTTTTATGTATATATATTTCTAGTCTAACTCAGTATTTCTTCATTCTTTTTAACTTGAAAATATTTATGCTTCAAAAAATTTATCAACATATCTGAGCTTTTTATAATTGAACTAAAGAGAAAGGGGTTAAGCAGTTCAGAAAATAAAAGATTTTACCAGATAATCTCAGAGAGATCAACATTGTCCTTAAAAAAAAAAAAACAACTCAGCAAAAACATGTCCTAAACAGCCTTGGCTTTTTTTTTARTTTTCTGAAAAAAGAATCTTTTTTGGTAATTTGAGTAATTTGAGTAATGATTTGGACAAGTGCTCAAATATGACCTTGATATTTCGTCTCGATTAAGGAAAAAAAGAAAAAAAAAAACCAAAATAAAAGCAATAACAAACATGCACCAAGAAAATGCCTTAGCATTATATCTCCCTCTCAGAGCTGGAAACACAACATTGTTCTTTTGTTTTCTCATGTCTCTCAAAAGCCTAGTTTTAAGTATGAACTTGGCAGAGCCCAAATTATGTATTCAATTATTCATTAGTAAAATAAGATAAATAAAATCTGCAACAGATTTTTTTCAAACTTTTAGTTCTTTGGGTGTGGAGTAGAGGTGACATTTACAACACAAAATTATTTAATGCGTCTCACTTGTCAAAAYATAGCATCCATGCTTTTACCTAGTCTGATAGCTGTTTTGTGTCAATGCTGTAACTACAGCCAGCTGAATTCCGTATTGTCACTTTAGTGTGTGTTTTTTGAATGGAACAGAATTKGGTAGGTCTGAAAGGCATTTGAAAAGCATTATTAACTTCGAGATCTGATTTATGTATATTACTTGCAACAGTGGTAGTAAAGATGTGGGGATTACAGAGCAGTGAAAATGTGCCTTCAGATTAATGTAAAACATACTGCTATCTGCAAGTGAAAAGGACACTGAAAACTTCAGATCTGGATGTGAATCGTGATCTGCCAGTTCTCAGTTTGGAGAATGACTTATGGTATGGAATATTATGAAAATTGTTTTGGTAGAATATAGATTCCTGTAATTCACCAACAAGTCTTTTAAGGATGGACACCTAAGTTCATGATTTAGTAGTGAATTTGGGTTTACAATTGGACTCCATGTTCCTAAAGGTCTTTCCAACCAAAAGGATTCTATGATTACACATCTATTGAATATTTCCAGTGAAGTAAAGGAATTTTCCTAATATCCATTCTAGACTTCCCTGGAACAACTTGAAGCCATGTTCTATTGCCTGTTACTTTTGAGAAGAAACTGATTCCCACTTACCTACAACCTCCTTTCAGGGAGTTTTAGGGAGTGACACAGCTCCCCCTGAGCCTCCTTTCCTCCAAGCTGAACACCCACAGCTTCCTCAGCTGCTTTTCATCAGATTTGTGCTCCAAACCATTCTCCATCTYCTTTTCCTTCATCTGGACTCACTCCTGCACCTCAGTGTCCTTTTGGCTGAGAGGGGCCCAAAACTGAACAGAGAATTTGAGGTGTGACCTCGCAAGTGCTGAGACCAAGACTGCCCTGGTCTTGCTGGCCACACTACTGTTGACCAAAGRGTGTCCTGGCACAAATGATTGATGTTCAGCTGCTGTCAACCAGCAACCCCAGGTCCTTTCCCCAGGCAGCTTTCCAGCTATACTTCCCCCTGCCTGTAGTGCTGCAGGGGRTTGTCGTGATTCAGCTGCAGGACTTAGCAGTTGACCKGATTGAACTCCATCCAACTTGCCTCAGCCTGTCCAGTTCCATCGGCAGAGCCTTCCTGCCCTCCATCAGACCAACACTCCTACTCAACTTGGTGTCATCTGGAAAATAAATGGAGTGGTCATTCAATACCTTCACTGAGATAATCAATGCACATATTAAATAGACCTGTTCCTAATGGTGAGCTCTGGGGAACACCACTTGTGACTGGCTGCCAGCTGGATGTGAGTCAAATCACCAATACTCTCTGAGAATGGCCCTTGTCTTTCCCTTCTCTAGAGTTTCTAGACACCCATTGCTGCAGTCTGGTTGTGCAAAACATCCCATTACGTTTCCATGATGGCAACTGTATCATAGTTTTCCTCCTGTACAATGGCTCCTCCTGTTCATGGTCTTTGCTGTGTTTATTAAAATACTTCAGCTGGGCTRTTGATCTGGCCACCTCTTCTTGGATAGGAAGCCACTCAGGCACTCCGATAGTTTTTAAAATACCAAGAACCCCTGTGTCTGCTGCCACATGGATCTCCATTCCATATATCCACTTAAAGGTCAGACCAAAGGACCTCAATAACACCCTCAGGCGTGTGGCCCCCAGGTTTATCTGTAGTCAGCCTCTTTTTGTATCTTTGTCTCTTCCAATATAGTTTAAAGCTCTTTCAATGAGCTGTTTATCACAGGCCTTTCAGCAGTCAAAAAGACAAAAAAATCACTGGATTCTTCAGTCAGTCGACTAACACAGTTCTGTTACATAGAGCAGAACCCAGATGTGGCAGGATGTTCCCCTACCACAGGGRGGCTTATCTCTTTTGCCTATCAGCTGGTGCAATAGCTCAGGGCATCTTCCCCAGATGTGAATTTGCTAATTGGTTAAATAACTCAATCAGGACAGCTTGTCTTGTAGTGAGTTATTTTGGTAACATGGAAGTGATATTCCCGCTGACAGTAAAYATCTTGCCTTGGAAACAAGGTTGTAGGAAGATAAGCTTGAATTTCTGACTGACAGATACTTCACTTTAAAAACTACAAAAGCTATACCAAACTTTCACAAAGCAGAAATGTTCTGCACATTCCTTGGAAATGTGTGGGGTCTTTCGTTCAAAGTCAGGACACCACTTTGTAGTCACCCTCTCAAAGGTTGAGTGAAGGGCTCTGTGTACCCCATCATCAATTCAGTGTAAATTAATGACTTGCACTTATTGACTCCTAATCTGTAATCTGTTTTTCTGCTAKCTGTGACATTATTGACTCCTAATCTATAATGTTGCTCTCCTAGCTATGATATAGGTACCTTCGTGTAGTGCATTTTTGGTGTAATGTACTAGTAGTTCTTTTGTTTTATATTGTGTAGTAAGTGACTCTGTTTAAGACCTTTTGTCTGTTAATCACTTATCTATTCAATAAAGAACTCATTTTATAATATAATGGGTCATTCTTGTGAATTCATGAGCCAGAGCAATTTAGGTGCACACCACCTTAGTAGACCTGCTGCCAAAAATCAGAGCCTAAGGCACAGCTTGTCTAATGCTCTCACTCGATCCACAACATTATTGGCATACTGTTCTCTGACCCAAAGTGCCTTTGACAATTCATAACATTATTGGCATAGTCAAACGGAGGATGGCAAATGATTTAGAAAAACAGACCAATTTCCATCACCTATGAATGATGGAAAGCAATTTTTTGATCTCTCATGGAATCTTCAAGGTTTAGCAGATTACCTATGGGGGCACCGTGTTCATATAGGAGCTGATGACCCTTGGCCAGTAGATAACTGGTCTGAGTGGGGAATAATACAAAAGAAATTAAATGAAAAGCAGGAATTGCTGAAAGATAAAACAGGAGAAAATACAATTCATCATACACTTATGCTATGTTTAAAATTTGCTTGCCAATGGAGGCAACAAATGGTAAAATGACAAATTGAAACAACAGGTTAAAGGATCTAAGGAAAAAACAAAAACCTTGAAAGAAAAATTGAAATTAACATTATTAAAAACCCCTAAATCTTCAGATATTAAACAAATTTCAAAGTCAATAATATCATCCGTGGATGGGGATGAYGATATTTGTAAAAGGTCTGATGAAAGTAGTGATGAAAAGGTTTATTTGGATTTAGAAAAGCACAGAACYCTCACCTCTGAAAGAGGAAGAAATTCCAGAATTTAAAATGAARCCTGTCAGTAAGACTGAAGTTTCTGAAGAACTCGAAGGAGGTCAGAGGAGTAATAGGTTCACTCCATCTATTATTGGCACAGTCACTGCAGGATACTCTTTCCTGGCCAGAAGTGCCTTTTACTACACATAACACCAGAGTGCAGAAAACACCAAATTCTGAAAAAGCATATGTGTATCTGTGAGTTTTCATTTCTGCTGAAACAGACTAACTGCAGAATATGTTTATATGCATCTGCATAGTGAAAATATGTGATTTGATAGTGTGCTTTTTTGTTTGTTTGTTTTCTCCCTTTTTTTTTTCCTTTCAAAAAGTGAAAACTGCTATTCCTTTTTAGCAATCATGGTTAACAGTTAAACAACTCTGCATCTTCAGTTAAAGGCTACAAATTGTTCCACATTGTTTTTTAAATGAATCAAGAATTGTGACTTTTAAAAGAACATATAATTGATGACTTGTCCAACTACCCCAAGGGGTTGTTGAAATACGTTTCTAGCTGCTCATTATACTTACAGGAAATACATATTCATGAAAGAAGATGATTTGCTGATAACAAATTAATTTCTCCCATCTGGTATGAGAAATTGAAGAATCATTGTCAATATTTTTATCCTGAATTCATTGGTATGCTGCAACTTAGGAAGTTCAACCTCATCCAGAGACCTGCATGGGCTGTTAGTAGACTGTTTTCTCAGAAAATGCACAAATATGAAAGACATTTCATCAGAACAATAACCTTAAAATTTTAAGTCATAAAATGATTAAGAAAAACATAAAGAGTTCTTCTGCAGTCAGCATTTTTATGATACTTGTAAATATCCATGGCCTCATGGATAAAATAAAATTTAAAAAAAACTTWAAAAGCCATTAATTRGTTTTCAGATTAATTTTTTCTGTTACACTCTGTCTTTATTGCACTGATTGTTTGGCTTTAGCTGTCTGATTTCTCCAAGTCATAAAATATCAATAGCTTATTAAAATGAACAGAAGTGTTAGMAGTGTTTGAAAACAGGAGTGATGAAAAGCAATTCAGTAACTTTCAAGACTGTTTGCAGTAGGAGCAACTTATGTGAGAGCTGCAATAAAGCACCAGTGCTTTGTTTTAGTGGCAGTGGTTCTTATATGATAGGTCAGTTGTAGCATGCCTTGGAACAAAGCACCTATGAATGATGGAAAGCAATTTTTTGATCTCTCATGGAATCTTCAAATATCTTCTACAGAGCATCAAAAAGATGAACTGACATGCATCACTTTATCTTGCTTACAGAGTATATAATTGCTTCTATTATTTGTATTTCACACGGTATCATTCTATTTCCTAATGAACATGCGAAGTTGAAATGAAGTATTCCCAGAAAAGAGGACAGATATTCCACTCAGTAAGTTCAGTTTATAAGTTAATTTCTTATTCTGCATGAAACTGTGAAGGCATAGTTCCATTTACARACCAGATAAACTAAAATCAGATTATGAGAATAAAAAAATCTATTGAAAAAAAGAAAGGCTGGTGATACAAGATAAACAACTATGAAGACACTATGCCCTAGTATCTGGGAAAACACATTTTCTTTCGAGGTAATGGAAACCTTCTTCTCAGTATCTATATGAAGAGTCACAAGCAAAATATCCTTGCCTGGCAAAATTGTGAGTATTTTTCCACATTAAATGTTACCCCTTTTTTCTGATATTTTAAATGACACAGAAGTTGATGTTCTCCCATCCTGACTTCTTCAGTCTTTTGCTCAAGTGCTCTAYATTTATATTAGATTTAATTAAATGTACCTCCAGTTGCATGTACTGAGTTCTGCTGATATTAGGTGACCTTAGCAKGGATCATAATTGGACTTAAGACATTTTCTGAAGAGGAACTTTCAGAGGCTAATAGAAGTCAGTACCCTGAAGGGGAACAGTGCTTTTCTTCACTTGGTAAAGGAGGGAATTTATAATCCTAGTTTTGCTATTAATATTGCTGGCTGCATGACAAAAAAAAGGTAGCTATACCCAAACATATTTTGGGTTATAAATGAAAATTCACGGCTAGTGAAATCTTGTCTTTTGGTGAGCAGCAGTAAACTAGCTGCTTGGAAATACATGTTTTGTTTTGGGTTTTTTGGTGAGCCTCAAGGTAAGTCATGTCTGGAAAGAATGATTTCCAGACTGTACATGAGAGAGGACAAATATCAGTCCACTGGGGATTGAACAATTCCAGCTCTTTCTCTGGCAGTAGATTTTTAATAGGAGATCCCATGAGGACTCCCAGCTCACATTCTCTGTAAAATCTGCAAGCTGTAGGAGCTAACACTATAAATATATTGGGTATTTCACTGCAAAACACCCCCTGCAATCTCCAGCTGAAAATGCAGACGAAGTATCAGATGAGTAAGACTGTAAACWGAGGTAAAAATGTGGTTCTTCTTTTTCCCTGCTGAAGGCATTCACATCAGGTACTGTGGGACATGACAAGCCTGTAATATAGTGCTGAATTTCATTTGCTCACTTGCTTATATTAGAGGAGAATTAACTACATTATTTCAGGGGTGACAGCTGTATTGTGCAGCAATCTAGCTTTTCTTTCTCTCATAGAGTAAAACTTAAAATGATGATGTTAAGCATGAAAGTGAAATTTTAGAGGAAATTCTGAGATTTTAAAACCAACAATAAATTCTTAATAGGAATCTTGGAATGGACTGTTTCTGCATGTGTACCTTTTGATGTAATTTGAAGTAATTTCCCCTACATTTTCATATTYGGGTGAATTGAGGGGAAAATTGTAATCCCAAAGATGACATGTTAGTAGCTGTAAAACTGGGATTAAACAACAGTAGTGATGCCAAAAAGGAATTCCTCCTCCTGAGAAATAACAAGAGCAATTCTAGACACAGCAGGTAGCAAAAAGCATAAAGTCAGTTCATCAATATAATGAATTACTTGGAATTGCTTTTTTTTCATATTTGAAAAAAAATCTCTTTGTTAACCACTGGCTAGTTGACATGCTAGGTTTTCACAGCAAGCATTAAGTTCTTTGCTAGGGTTACTTACAGTGAGCCCTCATTGGTTGGTGGAAATAGATCTTGATGACTGTTACAGCCACAGATGTTTATTACTCTTATGAAATGGACTACAGCTTCTTATTTGGGAAAAAGCTTTCATAATGAACGTCTGCTTTGATGGTCTTAATGGAGAAGAAAAATCTATTTGTGGTCCTTAAGAGGGAACAGCTACTGTGCTTGTCCATGAGGAGGATTCATTCAGTTTCAATAGCTTGCAAGTTAAATATCTTAACCTTATGGTCTGGTATCTCTCATACTATTCCAGGCACTCAAGTGACACTGTAGTGTCACTGAAATAAGAAAGGATACTGAATTATGTTTTTCACTTTAAATCTCTGATTTCWTAGATGTGAAACACGATTTTATATTAAAATACCAAAATTTCTTTTAAAAACATKAATATTTGAAAGAGAGGTTATTATGCACATTACACTCACATTGTTTTCCTGCAGCTATATAGGTGGAKTTTTATGAACTATGTCCCTAAGACTTTTTACTTTCCCGTGAAAGTGTCTTAGCTTAAAAAAAAAAATCCTCAAGAAATAGTAAAGCAATCTTATTTTTCTATTTGCCTTCTTGGTATATCATCTTGTCTTTCCTACACTTCCTACAAGAAAAATTATTTTCTATATTTATTGCACAGGAAAATGGCAAGAAGTATTATGTCAAAGGCTRTTGGGTAAAGACTGTAGTGTTAGCAGAGCCAATGCCAGATGTTGAGCACATCAGCGATTAAACTCATTCCTAAACTGCTCTCACTCAAACACTCTCACATCTGGTAATTTGTGAAAACCAACAGTTAGTGTTTTCCACTTAATGTGGTATGATTCTAAAGCTTCTCAGTATTCTTAGTAAAATATGAAGGTGCCCATCCCTGTTTGCATAAGCAGGGTGTATACATATATATATACAATAGACACAGGCAAATCAATAAGAAAAATTAATGGGATCCAAAAAGAATGTTCTGGTAATCTACATTTGCTMTCAAAGTCCCACTGTATCCTTTTGTCTAGAATCATCAATACAAAAGCATTCCACCCAAAGATATTACACCATAGACATAGCCATAAACTTAAATACTATTAGGTTTTAATGATAATATCTGAAATTCTGCTGTATATTATATCTGTAGGTAAAGAGTGTCTTGAYTGGTGTTATAATCTCTATTTTTTTGGTGACATGCTTATGAGAATGTTATTTACCTTCCTAAAGTTTATGTGAGCAGATTTAGGGTAGCCAYGTCTATTTTTTGCTGCATTCTAGCTATTAAAAAGAGGAAAGATATTGSCCATAAACCTTGCCTGACAGAAAGAGTTTTCTTTCACTGTAATGCCTGGTGTAAATTTCTGTGCAGCAAGACCATCCTTGCACATATGATGACATTCTGCTGCATTCCCTGCCTCAGCTTCAGAGTATCTCATCACCAATTTAGGGAATCACTGGCCTTAATATCACCTAGAATGAGTGTCATCTTTCCTCCATGGAAGTGCATTGACAGGAATAATGATGCACAGTAAGTGGGAAATTCTTTAATGAAATATTTTTCGGTTKAGGTTTATGGCTGGAAAACTCCGCTTCAGTGAAGCAATCAAATCTGTCCTCGGATGTCCTAAACATACACTACAAAGTTTCAGGATACAGAGCAGAAGAATTACATTTAGAAAATTTCCACTTTTATCTCCGCCTYGGTAGGCAATGACCTGAAATGTAATGAACCCTTTCATTGTGTTAGATTTGCAACACAGGATATTCACATGGAGGACACTTCTGTGAGCACTCTTGTACTTGACAAAATTTAGTGGGGAAACAAAAGCAGTTGCACATACTCTCAAAGTTATTTTTATGGCTAAATTTCTACATTCCTCGTAAATTGGAAGCTGAAAACACATTAAAATTCTAATGTTTATACTTAATTTTCAATATAATAGTTTTGTATTTCATCTTTACTGCAGCAATCTGCAGAAAATAATTCTTAGATATGACTGAAGGATCTATTTTCCCTGTTGAATGTGATTCCAGTTTAACTTTTTCAAAAAAGTCCTATCTTTGTGCATTATTCTTCTACCATATTTTACTTCCTCTAATAAGCTGTCTGGAGTTTGTCTTTTGATTTGGAACTCTGCTGTACCAGTCACCATGCACTTTATATTTATTTATTGAWCTACTGAAAACATCAATGCTGTGCTGTTTAGGGTCTGTAGACCAGACTTACTAATGTCATAATGTAATATTTGAATGAAGTCCTGTGAGTTCAGCAATCAATATTTCGAAGTATTTCTGTATCTAGTAATGCACCCCGTATTAAAAAAATTATGCTATTTTCTGCTCTTAATACTTAAAGATAATATTTCTATTCGTTGAAGATTARGATTTGTTCCTTTTTTTTGCCTCTCTCTTAGAGAATTTGTCTCCGAGTTTTTGCCTCAGTGACTGGAACAATGGATACTTAAAAGAGACAGAGGATGTGGCCAAGATGGGAGGAAAGGTGCAGCTGKCTGCAGTCTCTTAGCTGGGAGGCTTTCTCTTGGGAGGTGCAGAGATACTGCGAGAATTCAGCTGGGGGCTCAGGCTGGCTGGSYTCAGCTCCTTRCKCTCTCAGGACTGTTCCTCTGAATCTGGAGGCAATGAAAAATTTAATATTAAATAAGTAATAAATAAATAAAATAAGTAATAAATAAAAAGTGAAAAATATTTTGCTTTGCGCACTGGAAAACACGAGCTTTCCAGAACAGCTTACTGCTATTCAGTAAGAGCAATTCAATGACTGGCTTTATAATAAGTGACATACAAGATCATAGATAAAAATTACTACACATTATCAGTGATAGTWTGAAAAACATATGTGCTCCCAGTAGTGTTCCAAGTATAATTGCAATGAAGAAAAAAAGTGATGATGATTATTATTTTCTGGGAAGTAAAAACTCCCACCATCTCTCACAGTATCAATAAGTCAGATATTCCAGGCATTAGGCTTATTATTTTGAATGCTGCAATTGCAATAAAATTTTGAAAAAAGAAATTGAAATGGAACTTTTCTGTTAAATGTCTTTTGACTCTGAACTGCAAGGAAGAGTCTATACATAAAAGTTACTGTTTCCATTAAAATTCACTGTCTCAAGCTGGCAAAATGTCTTGAACATAAGCAGGATTAAAATATGGTCCCTGTCTTTTATGTGGGAATTATAGAAACATTTGGGCATGTCTTTTAAAAGCTAAGAGTTTCATGAATGTCATCTCAGAATTTCATGTTCTTGAAGTTTTTAAAGTGTATGCATTGGGATGTCACACCTTTTAATGTATGTCAAAAAGGACAATGAATAATTTTTTACTGTTTGCTTCATTACTACAGCATTCCTTGAGACATTTTAATCTTYCTTTTGTTGTACATACTTTCTGTCATTACTACAGAAGAATAAGGTAAATCAACTTTAAATCCTTCCTCTCTACTCAGAAATTCTGATGCAACACATGAAGTGTTGGGTGCAGTTCTGTGCTCCCCAGTAAACAAGATACGTGAACATTCTGGAGAGAGTTCAACTGAGTGCCACAAGAATGATTAGAGTACCAGAGCATGTCACATATAGCAAAGGATGAAAAATGGCAATAACCTGGAAAGGAGAAGGCTCAAGGGGATCTTATTAATGTATATAAATACCTGGAAGGAGGGTRTAAAGAAGAGGGAGTCAGGCTCTTTCCAATGGTGCCCACTAACAGGACTAGGGACAGTGAATTTTCTGGTTTCAGCTGGAATAAGTTTTCTTCCAGCTGAAAGTAGTTAGTTAGTACAGTGATATGGTTTGAATTTARTATGAGAATCATGTTGATAAGACTCTGATGTTTTAGTTTGTGCTATACGATACTTACCCTAAACCAAGGACTTTTCAGTTTCCCTTGCAGCCAGTGAGGTTCTGCACAAAAGGCCAGGAGCAAACACATCCAGGACAGCAGACCTGAACAGACCAAATTGATACTCCACACCACAGAACATCAAGCCCAGTGTCTAAAGTAGGGACAGCTGCCTGTGAGGRGCCGGGCACTCCTCAGAGACTGGATGAGCATCAGTCAGAGGATGGTGGGCAGCTGTACTGCGTATCACTTTTCTTGGGGTTTATTCCTCTCTCTCTAGTCTCTCTTACATCAACATACAGTATTGTTATTGTTATCATTGCAATAATTATTATTTACTTGAGTTCAATTGTTAAATTGTTCTCATCTCGATCCATGAATGTTACTCTTTTTCTGATTCTCCTCCACACCCCACTGAGTGAAAAGCTGCTTGGTACTTAATTGCCAGCTGGGGTTAAACCATGACAGGCACAAACTGGAACACAGCAGGTTCTATCTGAACTTCAGGAAACACCATGAGAAAACACTGTATGTCCCTTCCCACCCCATAGGTCCCTTCCCATTCCKCCTATTCTGTGATTTTGTGAGATGCTCTTTTTTAGAAATAATGTAAATTCTAAGGGAATTTTTACAGGGTATGTCTTTGTGGCTCTGTAGGAAAGGAGACAGCAACTGTTCAATGTTTTAATTTTCTGACCAARTTTTCCATTACTCTTCAAAATTCTCTTTTGGCTCAGATATTTGAGAGTAACTCATGTCTCCTTATGACCATGTTAGGGTCTGGATTTTATTTTGTTATTTCTATTTCTCTCCAGTTTCTAGGATGTGGAGTCTTTACTGCCTGCATTTATTATCTGCACAAACATGCACAGGAGCAGATGAACAAGAATAATGGAAATATYAGCTGTACAAAATTTCAGAAAATGACATTTAGAACTGATAATTCCTTAATAAAAAAAAAAATTAAAAAATTAAAATTTCCTTTTTCTATCAAGTATTAARAATTTAATAGCCTTTTGGTCTTAAAAGTATTTTAACTTCACAGTATAAATTGATATATATATATATTTAGGACAGAAGATATGCTTGCTCTTGTTGCACTTGAGTCATAACYTGGTCTTCAACATCATATCTATCAAACCTGGGGACAGCCAAAGATGTCTYTGTGGCTTGATTTTTATTTATCTTCATCCTCAGGTGAAAACTGAGAATTCAGACAGAAAAATTGTGTCTGACCTGTTGGAAAGTTTTGGTGKTGGCATTGTAAAACGGCATGGTTTGGAAAGGAGAATCATCTAATCTAAAGCCTAGTTCATATACCTGAATTATTATAACACTTGAATTGTACCATTTCTAGTAAGTAAACTTGAAAGGGTGAGCCATGTTAATCAATTACATACTTTGTTTGTTCAAAGGCCAGARGATGTTGTTTGAAGGTAGATCAAAGAAATTGTAAGAACATAAAAATATGTTTGGAAACCCATTTTTACTTCTCATGGCTGTAGTTCTTCAAGGTCCACGTTTTTCATGTRGTGTTTCCTATGCAAAACATTTCAGTTTCAGTGCAATGGTGTACAATTTCAACTTAAGACTTGCCTATGTGTTTGTTTTCCTTCCCAAACTGATGAATCATGAAGCTGCTTTAACTAATACCATTCAGCTGCAGAGAAGCAGATGACATTTTACATAAGGCCACAGTAATAGCTTGGCTGGGAGAGTGAATCAGTTAATTTTTGAGAGAAAACTGTTGTCTGGGCAGAGTTGTGTCACTGTGAGAGGCAAGGTTTTGGTTGTGAGGGGACTGCAGGGGTGTTTTCTATGAAAAGATACCAGAAGCTCCTCCTGTGTCTCTTGAAGCCATGGCTAGCCAGCTCCAAGAGGGACCTGACACTGGCCAAGGYTGAGCTCATCAACAACAGTGGCAGCAAAATTACAACAAATTTAAGAAGGAAGMAATACTGCTGTAGAACAGAGGATGTGAGAGTAGGAATGAGAATATGAGAGAGAAACAGCCCTGAAGACATGAATGTCCGTGGAGAAGGAAGGGAAGAAGGTGCTCCAGGAGTTGAGATTCCACTACAGACTGTRGTGAAGACCATGGTGAGGCAGCTCTGCCCTTTCAGCCCATGGATGAGCTCTCAGTGAAGCAGCTCACARTGGAGCCCATAGAGGATGTCTGAGAAGAAAGCTGCGAGTTTGTGGGCAGCCCACGCTGGAACAATTTATGAAGAATTTAGTCTGAGGGMGGGACCCCAAACCAGAGCAGGGGTGGCAGAGAAAACATGAGATGTCCTGACTGCAGTATCCATTTTCATGATCCTGCACAGCTRAGGGGAGGAGGTAGAGAAAACTGGCAGTAAAGTTAAACCTGGGAAGTAGGGAAGAGTGAAAAGAAGCTGTTTTTAAGATTTTGTTTTATTTTCTCACTATCCTAATCTGACTCAGATTGTAATAAATTAAACTCATTTCCCAAAGTTGAGTCTGTTTTGTCCATGACAGGTGTCTCCCTGTCTTTATCCTGACCCATAAGCCTTTCATTACATGTCTTCCTCTATGTCCAGTTGAGGAGGAGAGTGAGAGAGCAACTTGGTTGGCATCTGGTGTTTTTATGGGGTCAATCCAGCATGGGAATAAAGAACTCACTCCCTCTAAATCAAAGAAATGTGTAAAGTTGTACTTCTATCTGTTCCATCATATTTTTTGAGTTCAAAATGTAATGTTTTTTTCATGAGTATAGCTAGAGAAAAGCCTCAATCAAATAGAAATGAATAAATATCTGGAGTACTAATCTAGGACAGTGACATGCTGTAGGAAAATGCAATCTTTTGCCTGAGTAGTGTACGCCTAAGAACAACCTGTAACCTTACTGAGCTGAGTGAATAGTTTGCTTCACTTGTACTTTGCAGAAATACTGATGATATTCTGGTGATATGAATGAAGCTACTTTTGACAGAAGAAATAATAAGCCTGAGTACTAGTTGGTGTGCACCTATCTATTCTGGTTTACATGACATACCAAATGGTAAATTTTTAAGAAGAGCCAGTGAATGGTAATTTTGCTTCAATAGCAAGAGCTAAAATTTTGGTCCATACCTGTGCGTACTTGGGGAATGTAGTCTGGACTGCGGAACTTAAACAACAGACCTATTGTTTAAATTTCCCCTGTGTGAATTAGCAAATAGTTACTGAAAGAGAAAATCAGAAAAACTGAAAAGCAGAAGGATGTGGTTGTTGACATTCCGCTGCATGTTGACTTGCAAGTATAAAGCACTGAGCTTAGAGAGGAGAAAAAAGAAAGTAACTCAACAAATCTCCCATTCTCAGAGGAAAAACAGTAACTTTTTGTGACAGCTACAGCTGGTCTGTAAGCTGCACAGATAATTTGGCCATAACAGACCAAAACTTGACCAGCCTAGTTCATTAGAGAACAGAAGCAAGCAAGTCCCTGAGTACATTAATGATAGGGCACCTCAGCCAATCCCTTTGAACCATGAATATGCCCATATCGTTGCCCAGTGAGCTGGGCAGAGCTGAGACCCTTAACCAATCATGTCTGTATGCATGGGAAGTCTGAAGCCCCTATAAAAGGGGATGCCCAACAATAAACTTTGGCTGTTGCTGCACAAACTTGGTGTGTTCTTGTCGCAATCCTGTCTCTAACATCAGTGACAGTTTTAAAAATTATTATTTAATACTATTTTCTCTTCCTATTTTGTTTACACTTTCTGTTGCAGGCATTTTTCATTTAAGCACCGGCCATGGGAAGAGAGAGGGAGAGACAAAACTGCACATGCAGAGAACTTGACATAATCTAACCTGTGTGTCATAATATATTTGTAAATAGTTGTACCATTATGTTGCCAGATGTTGGAAAGCTCATATTTTGTGAAATTATTTTGTGGTGAGGTTCAACCTTGGTGAGTACAACAATGTGTATTTCTAATTTTTGCACACACATAGTATTTTCTGCCCTGATTAGCATCTTCAGAAGCAGGTACTGCCATCATTTTGGAACAGGTGTATAGATCGCTCTCCTTTACTGCTCTCCAGACCCAGGTGAGGGGAATGGTGGGAAGCAGTGAGTCCCTGATAGGGGCCCGACTAGTGTGAATCGGCGAGCCGCAGTGCACCCTCTCTGGGGGAGACCACAGGCTCTGCCAGCATGCAAGTGTGAGGTCCTATATGGGTCTCTAATAAGGGTAGCGACCTATAAAGCAAAGGGATAACCCTTTAAAGAACAGAGGGACAAGGGCTCCCTGCAACCAGCCCTTTATTCAAGAAGCTGGGGACAAAAAGCCCCGAACACAACACGGAAAGGCAGTGACATATATACCTTTCACAGGGGGTGGTAACAGGGTTGTGACCAATCACGAGCTTACAGCATAACGGATAGCCACAAGCAACAACCAATGAATTCAAAGAAACCAGAATACGTTAACAGAAAAATATAACTGAAGTAACGGCTGGAAAGTCCCTCAGCAGCAACCAATCAGATTTCTTAAAAACCAACTTACAGAACTGAAATCTAATGGTTTTTAACTCCCCGAGCTGGCTGCCAATCATAGCAGCCATTTTATCTGCTCGGGGCCCRTATTGCAAATAACCAAAAGCATATAAAATCATACTAAAACCTAACTTAAACGGAACTGTCTCTCCAGGGGAGAGCGAGGYCCGTAGTGTCACCACTCCGGGCGCCCACACAGGTGAAGTCCTTATTCCTGTCATGAGGAGCTGAACACTTCAGGTGAGATTTTAAGTTTGACACTGCTATTTCCTAATGCAATTGGTGTATACCTAGCCTTTGTTAGTCATSTAAGTTATAAAGTTGGTTTATACTCTGACTTCAAGTGTTCCTGATGTTCAGGTTTTAAGGAATCCATATACTTCTACTCCAGAGCAGCAGAAATATTTTGTTTTTCTCACTGCCACTACTTGAGGTTATCAGGGGAGTACAGAACTTCCACYTTCCAGTTGTCTTAGGATTCAACACTGGAAATGGCCTTTCTTCTGCTTTTAGTTGTAGTGATCTTGAGACACTAACCATGCTTTTCTGGCTGTATGTCAAGGAGGCTGCAATCTCAGAAGAGCTCTTGTAGAAATTATACTGTGCATGTGGATGTTTGGGTTTATTGTCCAGAAGTTCCACTACTAGAAGCCTAGAGATGAAATAAAAAGTAGGTCTAAACTTTTATGTAAAAGTTCTGGCAGTCTAAAAAGGCCATGTGAATTATAGCATTTTTTTACATGCCAATAAATTCTCATCCCCCATGACTTTAATCAGTGTGAAACAAATCACACACATATTAGTCAACAGTCACTTAGTGACTTGATGCCAGTAATGCAACTCTGTTTTCTTGAAGTGGTTGTGAGGATGAAGATTAATTAATTAGCTGCTTCTTGAGGAATAGATTAAAGATTAAAAACTAATCATTTATGAGATAYAAATGAGTACCTAAAATCAAGATGTTTACTACTAAGTCTTAGTGAATGGATGAAAAGAGAATTTTTATAGGTACTTTTATCATTATATAGCTGTGGAAAAAATAATCTATACCAATCATGTATTGATTAATCTCATGAAAGTGAAGCGAGGGAAAGMGATATTGAGGTTACATGGTAAACACTAGAGAAAAGACAGTATGAAATATTTGTTCCTTGTAGCAGCATTTCCCCAATGTTTCCTTAAAATAAAGGAAGGGCAAGCAGATCAGGAGAGGTGATTTTTCCCTGCCACTCTGCCCTTGTGAGATCCCACCTGGAGTACTGCATCTAGTTCTGGGGTTCTCAATTCAAGAAAGACCTGGACTACCTGGAGAGTGTCTAGAGGAGGCCATGAAGATGATCAGACAGCTGAAGCACCTTCTTGTGAAGAAAGGCCAAGAAAGTTGCCATTGTTCATCTACTCAGTAGTGGGAAACGTAAAATTTTGTTGCTGCAAAATTTCCAAAACATGAAGCCCAATGCAAGTGAACGCAAAATGGTTCACAAAGCTTGTTGTTAACTAACAACACAATTTAAAGCAATAATGAGTATTTCTTACAGCTTCAGGGTTTTTTTCAAACTGCACAAATTCCTTTTAGACATTGACTGCTAGCAGAAGAAAACAGAAGTCACTGAACAGAATCACAGAGTAATCTGAGTTCTAAGAGATCCAGAAGAATCATTKKTTCTCATGCCTTAAAAATCCAGAAACAAAACAACATATTTTTTGAGACAACATTAATGTAGCAAGTAATATAAAAAATTTGGAMTTGGAGGCCTCCAGGGGCAAATMTAGAAATATTCCCATGTAACATCACACAAATACAGTTTTGTAAGTTTAGCAAATTAGTGTAATTGWCAATGCCCGATTAGAAACACAGTTAATGAGGTAATTCCCCCTCTTGCTTCATCCTCTCCTGGAGCACCTTCCCCCCCTTTTTTTGCTATTAGCTCTAGTTTATTTATGAGAAAATGTCTTGGGAGAGTGGCTTGGGAAAATGTCTAGGTTCCCAGAAGAAGCAAGATTAGGACAGGCACTTTGGAATGTGCTTTGTCTAATAGGAAAAACAGTGGAGTTAGCTAGGAACTATATAACTATACAATACTAGTCTACAGAGCTAAGAATATATGTGAAGACTATATAGAAGCAAAAACCACTTTGGCATCAAGTCCAACTCTTGAATGAATGGCCCGTACAGTGAGCATACCCACAACCTCAGCCTTGATACCATTCTCTAGCCAGCTGAGCTGTTCTCAGTACTCCCCYCATAAGAAGACTGTATTGCTGCTACAATTCCTCATTAGGGCTTTCAAATGAGGGGACTAGTAATTTCAGCATAAATTTTCATCTTTCTGTGATGAGAATTGTGCTTTGATCTTAGTGTTACTCTAAGCTTTTAGAATTCTTTCAGTTTCCCAATAAACTTGATTGAGGAGTAGCATCTGTCAGTCATTTCCGTTGTATATATCCCTGYCTAGTGTATGCCTCAGAACTCTTCTTCCTCTCAAGTATTTTCCTACAGTCCATTTTGATGTGTCTTTTTTATTAGCATTATAATTTCAGACCCACTGTATCATGATGATTATTTAACAGATTTTAATTTCTTCCAGGAGGATTATTTTTTAACCTGCCCTCAGCCTATATATATATATATATATATATATATATATAACATTTTTCTTTCTTAGTTTAATGTAGTATCACATCCGTATTTCCTGTTTACAATTAGTATTTTGATTATTAATTATTTAAGTTAATTACAAATCATGTTATCATTATTTGATTTTTTTACTGAAAGATACCAATAGTAACAGTTGAGCGGTATTTGAATAACAAACAGCATGTTCATAAAAGTGGTAGCCTCAATTAAAATCCTTTGTCTAAATCAAACCTGACATTTCGGTCAGATGTAATTGTTTGTGTAACCAGCAAGCTTACAAAGAGTTGCAAATTTCCTTCTGTGTAAACCCTAAAAAATTCCAATAGTAATAGCACAGCTTACCTCTTAATATGTTCTTTAATTGTGTCTGATTTTATTATCCTTTGCCACAGTCATGCTAAAAGGTGTGCTGGGAATAATTTCTCGCTGTGCAGTTTGTGTTTGTACTATCATACAGATGGATGTTTTATAAACATTGATGCAAAAGGCTTGGATGCCCTCAGGCATAAAAGCTCATGCACCTTTGTATCACAACTGAGTTATTTTAGTTGGACGATACATCCTAGTATACTTGTGAAATATTTCCCTTTTTTTTAAGGGAATTTATTTTATATGAATAATAATCTGCCTCTTGAGAAAGGACATCCTGTATAAAGTAGTACGTTTTATCTTGCACACTAACATATGTCTCTGCAGCATAACTTAATGCCATATTGAAATACACAAACTGCCTCTGGACCATTATCAATACCCATGTTATGCTCTATTTGATATAATGTTCTGGGTACAGAGAGGGATGCTGGGGTTTTAGCATTGTTCCAAACCACCCACATCATATTTTCAGTAGGAAAATCCAAGCACTGGAACCTGGAAGCTGGCCACTTTGTCTTGCTTGCTCCAGCAGAGGGACTGCCAGTATCAGATCTGCAGTGCCCTGTGCCCTGCCAGTCCCCTTCCCTGTTCCTCTGGGCATAGCCCTAGAGGGACTGCCCTGAAGAGTAGTTGAGTCCCACAGAACTGGGTGGTGCAGCTCTGGCAYCCCGGGTGGGACTGGTTTTCCCCCCAAGGTGGCAACACCATCAGGAGTGGAAGCAACAATAGAAGATGAGTCCAGGGGGGGAACGACAGTGACTGCTGTCTTTGGGATGAGTTTTTGTTAGTTCAGTGGGAATATCCTTATGGGAAGAGCAGTCTCTCTTCTGGTGTCCTCTTTCATCAATCTTGTTGTGTTTATTGCAAGGATTTTTTTCAGAAAAATTGTGATTCCCACTAGTGTTGTCTTCTAGTGCTTCCTCTGTTGGAGGGGCGTGGGGGAACAGGGAGAGCTTAAGTAGGGTTAATTTTCCTGCTGAGTTTTAAACCAGCTCACCTAATCTATTATATTGAAAAGCATCATTGGTGAAACATGGCAGTAACATTGCTAGGTGGCTTCCTGTGCTAGAAACAGACCAAATCATAGAAAAATCACAAAATCATAGAGCAGTTTGGGAAAGGGACCTCCAAATTCCTCCAGTCCAATTGACCTGCAATGAGCAGGGACATCTTCCACTAGATCGGGTTGTTCCGAGCTCTGTCTGACTTGACCTTGAAAATTTCCAGGATATCATTTCTCTGGAAAACCTGTTTCAGTGTTCTGCCACTCTCATTGTAAAAAATGCCTTTCTTATATCTAGCTTAAATACACCCGCTTTTAACCTAAAATAGTAACCCCTTATTGTATCCTGTTCAGCCTGAAACAGATAGATGTCCCCATATTTCTTACAAGCCTCCTCTAAGTGCTGAAATGCTGCATTGAGGTCTTCCCAAAGGCATCTCTTCTCCAGCTTAAACAACCCCAACTCTCTCAGTCTGTCTTCTTAGAAGTGCTCCAGCCCTGTGATCATCTTTGTGGCCCTCCTTACAACTTGCTTCAACAGGGTCATGTCCTTATTGAGCTGAGGACCCCAGAACTGGACAATATACTCCAGAAGGAATCTCAAAGAGTGGAACAGAAGGGCAGAATCCTGCAACCCCACTTCTTGAGTTCCTCCCTCTGCATGGCATCCTGTCCCTCCAGTATAACAATCCCACTATTCATCTTGGTGTCTACTACAAATTTGTTGAGGGTGTTCTTGATCCCATCATCTATGTCACKGATAAAGTTATGAAACAGTACTGCATGGCATTTATTGTTGCATGGTATTTATAACCTTAATGCTTCAGCTGATAAGAAGTGACAAATAATTATGCTGAATGTCATGGACAACACAGTTGAAAGTAAGAGGTTTCTGAGACAACAGCGTAAAAGAAGTTGACTTTCTACTGTAAAAACTTCAAAAAGCTGCATTCACAGGGATAAGGAACAGAAAACCAMAAACTGGAAAAACAAGTCTACAGCTCTCTTTATATTTCTAATGACTCTTCTGGGGAAACTGTCACCATGTTTTTTTGTTACCCACTGATTTACCTCAGCTTGGGGTTCTCTGCAAATCTGTATGTGAGGCTTGAGGCTGTAGGTACAAAGGAAATGCAATTCAGAGCAGTAATACAGGACAGAGGAAGATGTAGTTGCACTTGATGACATTTTTTGTGAAGAGAGATTATCTCTGTAGAAGCAAGAACACATGAATTTTAGGATGCTGTGATAGAGAAGGCCAGAGCTGATATATTTTCTCTGTCCTTGAAACCAATGCATCTGGGAAAACAAATTTGGAAAGGTTTATCTACAGTGTATGGCTTGGGGTCTGAAATATGTCATCTGACATTTGCTTATTGGGGGCCCTTGCTTTTCTTTAACATTTACTTAATATCTGCTAAAATGACTCAATCAAAAGCAAATGTTTAATTTTACTGACAATTGTTCATTTACTGTACACAGCTGTGGTTTGTCTTGCACTTCACAGTTAACATAGCTATTTATGTATGCCTGCACAATTTATTCAACAGAAAACCTGAATAAAATTTAGTCTTAAATCCACAGAAAAATTGTATACAAATTGTTAAACAAGACAGATATAAGGAGGAGCAAACTTGCAGATTCAGGAACATACAATGCATATTTCTTGTTTAAATGTCACTTAGATTAGGAACTGATTTGTTTCTGCCAGTTGTATTTTAGGTRAATATGGAAGATAAGTCATGGAGAAAGGAAAGAGCTAAGGAATAAAATACATAGTGCATGAATAAATGTATTAAGCATAAAAAATAGCCTGTATATTAGCAAATTTTCACTATAGAATATATGCTTTTATCTTTCATGAGGTTTTRGAAAAGGAAAATAAGTTCTGGCTGAATTATTTCCAGTGCATTTTCTTAAGTACAGTTCTGACTTTAAAATATTCTAATTCTCTCAATAAATGTTAAGATCCACAACACTGAACAAACTTTCTTATARAAGATATATTCCAAGTTATTGCAGAAGCAAATGCATTTACAACACGAATTTTGTGGAAAGTTGGGCTATCTGGCCAATTTCTGTAACAATGTATACACCTAGATCATCCTCTTCTTTCCTTCTGCATCATCCTTTCTCCTCCATTTTACCACACCCTAAAATAATTATTTTATGCATTTTTTTAACCTGCCTGTAGATTTCTGTGTCTTCCATGCAGACTGAAATAAAAATTTAAAGAGTTTGCAGATACAGAACTAGAAGCTTTCCTCTACAGCAGATTTCGTTTGTCTCCATGACTCCTGAAGATTCCATTTACTCTGCTCTGATTCTTGCTTTAGGTTCTGAAGAGGAAAGGAGAAGAGGTGAGATTGCAGAGGAGTATGTAATAAATGTCAGGATACATATTCAGTATATCTGTGGCCTTTTTATTTTTTTTTTTACAAAGCCTTGCACAGAGAGATCACATTTCTTTGCATGTGGTAGCAGTATTAACCTTTTGAGAAGTACAGAAGAGATTTTATTATGCTACTAAAAGATAATAGATTGACATTTTGATCTAATTTTCTCAACAAGAGTGGGAATTTCACCTGTTAGGTTTTGTAGGAAAAATAAATAATGGACCATGGTGCATCTGGATACTAATAATTGCTCTAAATTTGAGAGGCAAATAGCAACATATTAATCAGGTATGATTTCATGCCAAAATAATGGGTAGTCTGTATTAGTCTTTTAATACACTTATAAAATTTTCTGGGAAGAATTTGTTTGGTGATAATCAGGAAATTTCTGATTCCTTTGCATGAGTTTCAATTTATCTACTCTATTGCTTGATTACATGAAATAAACGAAAAGGATCTCTAAAGGAAATAAGCAGGGTAAGCCAGAATTTACCAGTCAATTGTTTCCAGCCTTAATGGCTGTGTGAACAAACTGTGTCATAAGGAAATATCTACATGCACTTTGCCATACAGGTTAATATGATTATATTTTGTTTTGATCCTAACAGCAACGTACAGTCACACATGAGAATTCTAAGTCTACAAGAGATGGAAGTGGAGGATCTGTGGATAAACGCCACAGGAAAAAGCAGCAGGGAAAGAACATCTCTTTCTCTCCCCTGCAGAGTAGCCAGGAAGCTTGAACTTAACTAATACATTTTCAACAGAAAGTGTCATACCTTGAGCTCAGATAGATTTAAGTGCATTAAGCTGAGGAGAAGGCCCTTGGATGAATGTCCAATGTATTTGCTTGGAAGAGATGTCCTGAGTAATTTACTAAAATCACTGAACTTTGGCACCTGCGAAGTCAGACCTTTTACCAGCTCTAGGTGGATTTAGGCTGTTATGGTTGTACCATCAGCAACAATCTGTTATGGTTGTACCATCAGGGATAGGTACTCCACAAAACCAGGAGGGTGCTGCTGTGTTGGAACCGGGGAGCAGGTGCTGGATGCAGCAGAGCAGGCAGGAGGACAGGATGCAGCCCTACAGTGCTGGAGGCAGGGGACAGCAGCAAGCAGTGACAGCAGCTGGGGACAACCTTTTGGTGGTTTTCAACTCTACTAACAGTGTACAAAAGCTAGAAGAAGTAAAAAGCATACATTACAGCTTGCTCAGCTGGTGAATCCCCAGTGTCAGCCCACAGAAAAACAGCACTTTCTAGCATTTCTGTACTGTAACTTGAAACTGTCTGTGGTAAAGTTAGCCCTTACCCTGGCCCACTCTTTTTCCAAACTTTTCCATTATKAGTTCTGCTAGCTTTCTATTAAGTGAAATGATAAAAGAAGCAAGTTAGCCCTGAACCTTCAATGACAGTGCAACATCTTCCCTAACAGCTGAAAGGATTACGATGGYCAATACATAGAGATCCTCCCCTTTTACATATAGAATTGTGCATAAAAGTAAACTTCCATAAATCCACATCTGCCATGTAAGGTTTTAGCATGTTTCAAATATAACATGCTCTATAATTACCTAATACATGACTTTTCTATGCTGTCCAGTTACATCTTATTCCAAAAGGTATGTCTATAAAAGGCAATAGCTGAATGGGGAGGATTAGGGATTGGAGGGAGATGTGGAGTGGGTTTGGTTTGATGTTTCTATTTTATTAGACCTTTATTGACTTTAAATGCCCTTTTTGACAATTAGAATCATAATTTTATCTTTTATATCAGTAAAATGCCAGTTGCTCTTTTGAGGTATTAAATATAAGTTATAAACAAAGGAAGTGGATTGTTAAAAAATGTATTTTCAGGCTGCTTAGGCCATTAGTAGTTTTACTGCAATCAAAAAGTAAGGGCACAAGAACCTAAAGCAGTTTCATTCTTAAACCCAAGTTAGCGAATACATACTATGAATCCTTTTTTTTAATCTGAAAGAACTACAAGGGTGTCTTCACAGTCCCGTCCTCCTTTCCTAAAAGCAATGCAACTTCTCACAGAATCACAGAACATGCTGAGTTGGAAGGGTCTTATCAGGATCACTAAGTCCAACTCCYGGGATTGCACAGCACCATCCCTAAGTATTTTACCAAGTGCCTGAGAGCATTGTCCAAATGCTTCTTTTAACTCTCAGGCTTGGTGCTGCGACTAACTCTCATGTTTACAACATTCTTTTCTGTGAGTCTATTACCTTCTACCTCTGATGAATTAATGCTCTTCTCTCTGTCAGTACTGTTTTACAGCAAGCAGAGAGGGAGCATGATCTGTTATTTATCTGTGTTTCTGTCCTCTCACTCTGCTTCTGCAAAAAAAGGATTAGGATTTACCCTGGAAAGAATTTCTACTTCCAAAACAAGAAAGGACCTAAAAAACCTCATGCTGCTCTTATATCTGAAACACTGAACAAGAACATAAAGGCAGCAACACGTAGAATTTATTATGAAAGGAGCAATAACAATGATTGCTTGAGAAAAGGAGAATCATCTAACGCAAAAAATATCAGTGTAATATGGCAAGATGAAACTGCACAATTGTCTCATTCCAGCAGAGTCTGTGCAAGCCAGTTGTTGATCATGACTGCACAGCATCCCTACTGTTATAGGGAATTATTCTAAACATTTTCAGTGAAAATGCTGCTGTATTTCCAGTTTATAGAATTTGAACTTGCAGCTCAAATGTTATTTCGAAGCCCAAGATCTGCAGACCTTACTCAGGCAAAAACACTATCTACATCTACCTCAAATGTCAAAACACTTGACAAAATGCAGTAACAAAGAGTTTGTGTAATAAAGGGTTTTAAGACAGGGAACTGTGTTAACTTACTAAGTGCTTCTTAGTTGCTTGGCTGAATGAAATAACTATAATTATTATTCTAGCTCTCAAATCAGAAGTCTGATGACTATAGACTAATTCCTGTCGTTGCATTTCACTATGGGGAAYTGAGGGAAGTTCTATTAAAACATAGAAACATAATAAAACATGGTCTAGGACAAAATTAAGTCAAACCAGACAACATTATATCTAAGAACCATTTACCGGTAGCAAAAAAAGGCATTGCCTTACTACAGAAGACTAGAAAAGACAAAAAAGGAGGAAGGAAAATGAAAAAGAATGGCAAGGGGAGAGAGAGAGACGGTGAGAGAGAGAGGAGACAGAGAGGRCAGTGGGGCACTACCCCAGCAGTCAGGGGTGCSCAGGTGTCCGGCTGTGCTCTCTGCCTGCCGGCAGCTGCGCAGSGCGGGCAGAGGCGCGGCCCCACGGGCGCAGCTCCCGCGGGCAGCCGGGCCCGCCSTGAGTGAGGGGCCCGGGCGGGAGGCCCGGAGCGCCCGGCGGGATCGCGGTGGGGGAAGGCCGGGCGGGGTTAGAGCCGGGCGGGAAGGCGGGAATGAAACAGGCGGGCCGTCGGTCAGGAGCGCAGGGAGCGGGCGGGCGGCSGCCGGCACAGGCGGGGGCAGGGCCGGGCTCGGGCTGCACACGGGGCTCGGAGCTCACGGCCGGGCCCGGCCTGGCGCCAGCGGCGGGGAGGGGACTGCGTGAGGGAGAGCAAGGGCCAGCCAGGGCAAATAAAGCCATAAAGCAGGCTGGAGACAGGGCAGAAAGGACAGAAACAGGCAGGAGCCAGAGTAAGAAGCAGACCTCAAGCCTGGGCAAAAAGACAAGACCAAAAGCCCCAAATTAAAAAGCCCTGACTCAAAAAGCCTTACTCAAAAAAACCCCAGAGCTTGTGGATCAGTTATTTTTATGCCCCATCTCCTCCCAAGGTCTGCCTGCTGTCAGGAGACCACTGGCCCAGTCCAATGTCCTTCTGCAGTCCATGGATGGAGACCTTTTTCCATCTGATTGGAGAACCCCTCTGGAGGGTGCAGATCACCCCTGGTGATCCTGCCTGTCCCRTGTCAGACATGAGCTGGTTGCCAGGCAAAGCCTCCCCAGAGACAAGGCTCTCTCCCATCTTCTCCTAGTCCACTCCTGCAAGTGGACATGTACAAGCCCTCCCCCCCATGCTTTTGTCAACTAGTACTGAGACAGAAAACTAAATTGGCTCTTCTCAGTTATATTATGAATCACCCAATAGTTAACACTCAAGTTTAACTAAAAATTATTGCCAGGAAGTAATCTATATCCTGATTCTGGAGTTTCAGGTCCAAAGGATGTGCTAATAGAATGTGTCTTGGTAAGGTTTTAAATGTRTGTAAACACACATATATTGCTACAGAGCCACTAAGCTATTATAGCCTGTAACTTTTTATATTTCACAATATTACAGTCCCTTCACTCTGAATCAAGAACAAAATCTTTTTCCGTTTTAAAACMATCTTCAAATGTCTTACTGGTCAGAATATGCATAATACTAAGCAATTTACCAGTTTTCTTTTACCTTTACTTTCTTGTAATATTCTCATTTTCTAATAAAACACAATGTTAATCTGCCCTTATTTTGTATCCAAGAGTAGATTGGGCTGTGTATTTTCCTGCACTGGGATGCATGCTTAATCTGAAATCAGTCTCAAAACRAGTGTAAATGGTGTTCATATTCCTAAATTATTCCACCTTTCTTTCTATTACCTGTTTTCACCTAAGTCTGCTACTAGTGGCAATAATTTACTACCTAAAGGCCTTGGTAGAATTGAGATCCTGTTATCTTTATTTTTTTATTAGCTTTCTTTGATGGTTGTAAGGCATTGAAGGAGAGGCTGGAACAATTCAAGTGTATTGGTGTCTGTACAAATCCACTAACCCTGGCTTTGTAAGTGCATGACCCTTACTCATTTCTTTAAAACCACTTACATGACTTTCTGTTTTCACCTCCTTTGTACAAGTCTTTSTTCTTTGAAAGCCATTTTGATTCTACTTTGTTAACAGAATGCAAGGACAACATTTAYCCTCTGAGTCACAAGAAAAATCTTTCTCACTTAAGGATAGTGTCCATGTAACGCATTTGTATTGATTTAGGGGTATGTAATAACATTTTATAGATGCCATATTCACCTTTCCACCGTGGTTTTTTTTTTTGTTTGTTTGTTTTTTGTTTTTTTTTTATTGTGTGGTTTAAATTGTTTGTTCAAAATTAGTATGGCAAGTTGCTTTAGCTCAAAGCAAGGAGAGAGAATCCCACCTCTTACTGAGCGGAAATTTGTAACTCTGCTAAAAACTGACATAAAATATTTTCCAGTTTATCTGTCAATTGAAATTCAACACTATTTACCTACAAAATGAGTATCCTTGATCAGACATGCTGAAAACTGGTTGCAAATTCTAAATACTTTTTTTTTTAATGGCAATTCTGCAGTTCAATGGATTTTGATGGACTGTAGAAAATTCCATCAAAATATATTATATAGTATGGATAGATGTATGTATTTACATCTATATGTGTATTGAAAGGTCTCTACTATAACGATTTTTTTTCAGCTCAGCCTAGTCAATTGCAAATCCTAATTAATGGAAAGAAAATCATTATGAAATGGTGATGTTGGCAGTTACTGAGGACAATTTCTATCACGGTTAATAGTAGGTTATCATCCTTCTAAGACTTGTGTAGAAATCACCAAAACTCTATTTGGTATTAGCACAGATTCCTAACAAGTGAATCTAAACTGTCTCATTTGTGTTGAGATACAGTCAGATTCTTTGGAACAGCTGTAGTCAGTCACACCGTGCATCATTCCATGACCTTCATGGGCACATCATGCTTGCCCATTTCCTTCCATGGTAGGGGTTTGTTTGTCTGTCAGAGAGTGCTGAGAGAGCGCTGAGAGAGCATGGCTCATATCAGACTGAGACCACCTTATATCATTTTTCAATGGTTCTKGAAGTCAGATGCTGTCAGCAGCTGGAGAAGAATAAATTGCCTCAAACCTTCAAAAAACACAAGAAGTACATACCAGTCTGCCTCTCCCTCGTTAATGGGAAAATTATAGTTTATATTCTTGGAGCCCATTTTTGAGCCCCTGAAAGAGAATGTGGCTAGGAGTGGTCAGCATGGATTCATCAAGAACAAATTATACTGGTCTGAGATGATTGTCTTCTAGGCTAACTAGAAGGGATTTGTGGAAGACAAGAAGGCAGTGGGTGCCATTTTCCTCCTTTTGCAAGGCTGTTGACACTCTCCTACCATGTCCTTATAGTGTTGTGGTCTGGATAGGTGGATGACTTGAAAAGTAAAAAATGAGTTAAATGGGTGCAATAAGAGCTGCTGGAGAACCCTGACCAGTTGGGCTAATTTGAAGCTGATTATGGATATGTATGAACTTGGAATGGCAGGCAGAAATGAATGAGGTTTAGGAAGGCATGGGAAGACCTGGTAAATTAAATAGAAGCTAAAATATCAAAGATATTTTGGATCAAAGATAAAAATTTTGCAGACTTCCAGTCAGTATTTTCCGTCCTCCTGCTAATCAAAATAAACCCTTGTCCTTGAGGTGACTTTTCAGATTATCCCAAGTAACTGATTCTACTGGAATGACACCAGTGCAAATTTGACATTTTAGTTGCTTAATTCTAGCTACATGTGATGAACCCCAAACTTCCACTGTGCATTGTGATAACTGTGTTTTAAGTCTGTGGTAGAGTTTTTATGGACAAATGCCCCACATCAAATAAATTTGCCTTGGCACCACATTTCAATAACAGCAGTGGGGTCATTTTTGTAGAGTAGGACAGCTGACTGAAGTAAAATATTGAAAAGGAAACAAGCTTCTTCCTGTATCCTTATTTATTACAGTGATGAATCCCTAGCATGATGTGCTATTTTTCAAAGCATTACAGAAATTCATAGATTTTTTTGAAGAGAACTAGAGCCATTCTTCAGCTCTGCCCTGTCTGGTCATGGGTGCAATCCAGAGGACCCATGTCCTGGCTTATCCTGGGGGACAGTCAAAATAGGGGATGTGTGAAGTGGGGTAGGGAGACAGGGCATCCTCTGCCAGAGAAGTTGCAAACAAAGAACACAGTATGGACTAACGTGGGAAGTAAAATTCTGATTTATAGTGACTAGGAGTAGTAATTAGGATAAGGGCTCATTCCTTTTTTTATATGCAGTCTGATTATCAGAAAAATAATGTTTGCCTAATGCTGATGAACTTGAAGTTTGCAAAAATGACCCTTTTGTACGCAGAAGGGGTAATTACATATAAGAAGCAGACAGTTTAGTATGTAATTACCTGTTTTATGCATATAAATGTACCACTGAGTCCAATCGAAATTTGATTCTATTGATGAAAGAGAACTAACAGCTGAATTTCTATCACTCATGGGCTTTAAAAGTTGTCTGCAGTTGAATGAGACTGTTTTTATGCAGCTGCCTTTAAATATAGCCTGCTTTTTTCTATTATATTACCTTAGTGTCCTAAGATGGCATTACAAAAWGTCATAATTTCTCTGCTCTATTGAACTGCAAGTTCAGCTGCGGAGGAAGGGGTAAATTTTAATTATTTTTTGAGTCACTTAACATGYACCTTTTACATGTGTCTTTAAATTGGTGATAGTGATGGAGGGTTTTTTCTGATATTTTTAAAAAAACTGTTAAGTGCTTTTTTTTTGGTGTGTGTGTATGTGTAGCTACATTACATTTACATTTAAAGCCCTCCAAGCTTTAAATGTATTGATATCCTTAATCAAAACATTACAAAATAGTTTGCTCTGCTGGGGARAACATCAGATGATAATAAAGTTAATGAAAAGAAATACTTTCTCTCATCTTGTCAGAGGAGATTAGGAACATTCTGTTCCATCACCTTCTTAGCCTCTGATCTCACCTCTGGGAACCACRGAACATGTTAGGATTTACTGCTGTAGGTATACGAGTAGGAAATGAAACAAAAGTCTCCATTTTATGGCATAACCGCAAACAACAAGAACTGTAAAATAAGTAGCTGATTGTTGTTTACTGAAAATGCAATTTCTGAAAAGGACAACTTATAGCAAAACCCCAATTCATTCTATGCCTTGTAAGTTGCATCTTCACCCAATGAACAGCAGCTACCTTTTTATAACCTTTCAAAAGGTATCTTCAAAAAGCCACTTTTGGAATGGGTGCTGTACTGACTCAGTGGTAACATAAAAATTGTATTATATCTGGCACAAATGTACCATTACCATTTTTTTCTAATTGCTTTTAATATTTTTTTATTATTATTCTTTTCATAGCTACAAAGGAAGATGAATGCCTTTATCTGCTCTGTGAGGCCACTGAACAAGTATGCTCATTGCAATTAATACCTTCTGTGCATTTTGCTGGCATTTTGCATCAGCTTCCATGAATCACTATGCTCCTAAAAAGTAACATATCTTTTATTTTAAAATTAATTACCAACCATATATGCATGACCATACCTTGTAATACATCTGCTGCTGATTTTTTCCTCACTTTTGTTTTTATTTTGGTAAGCTATTGTGTGCAGAGGCTCAGCCATCTTCTCATGTCACCAGATCCATCCTATTTTGGTCTGCATTTGTTTATTTTTAACCCAGGCCCTTTTCATCCATAAAAGGGAATGTCAAAGCYAAAAAAGTTCTATGTGTAATACAGGATATCTCTTGTGAAATGGCCTTTCCTGTGTGATGCTGGGGCATTATTTTTCCCTTTCTATCTAGAGTAATTTTCATTCATGCTTAGCCTATTTAATAAGTAAACTAGCAAACCTGTCAAAGTGATGAAATCTAGTTGGGAATTCTTTGTTTTTAGCTCACTGCAGGATGRGACTGCATTAAAAATAATTCTGTGCAGTCCATGACAATAGTTAATGAGAATAATTAATGAGAAGGAAATATTCAGRAACTAGATTCGGGAACTCCAGGTTTGGCATGGAAGGATAGAACTGTACTGCTGAGAAATACTTCTCTTTGAGCATATGCTACTGCATTTTAACTGTGCACTGCACTTTCACCAGTTTTTTGCTTGGAACCTCCGATGTGTTTGTGGTTGAAGACAGAGAGGGTGCTTCAGAGTGTGCCACAGATTATGAGGCATGGATAGGTGTAGGATAGGCAAATGCGTTACAGGTCCCAGGCATGCAGGGCGTGGGTTCAAGAGGTCTCTCACTCTGGCTAGCTCTTTAAACGTAGTTTATTATGGTGGCACGGGGTAACAAAAGGGGGGCTTACCCAAGCTACAGCTTAGACTAAACCCCAAGGACGGAGAGGGAGAAAGAGAGAGAGGGYGGGGGAGAGAGCAAGCAAGCAGGGGAGCAGTGGAAGTAAGCATAAGGTTGTATGTGTCTTGCATGCAGGCAGGCAAGGAAAGTAAGCATGCAGGCATAAGCATGTGAGCATGAGGGTAAGTATGAGGCAGCTTGAGGTTGTGTGTGAGTTTGTGTGTCTGTCAGTGCCTCTTACCATCAGGCAGGCAGAAACTTGTGTGTGTGGGTGTGTGTGCATGTRTGTGTGGTGTAGTGTGTGTATGTAAGTGTGTGAGTGTGTGTCTTGTATCTCACAATACCTTATATCTTYCTCTTGTGTTGAATATTACAATTTACAATAACCAATCCATGGAAGACACATATCCCATGCAATTTACATATAGCCTATAAGCGTTGCAATATTACCATATACCTGATACACTTTAAACCTTAAAACCTACTTCCAAAACCTCTTTTTGCCATGTTACTGGAATCTGTGATCTTTGGACTCTTAGATGCCTTTACTATCTTAGAGGTTTGTCTTATCTTGGGGGATTCTTCTGGCTGGGCTAAGCCTTTGTCTTCTAGCTACTCAGTAACTATCTGCCTGGCTTCTTAGATGTCAAAGGTGGCTTTTATTTCTACCTTGCTTATATATTTCATATTGTCACAATCCATTTGCCAGGTATAATTATAAGTCTGTTCTGGTTCATCTACCCCAACAYAGGGAGTGCAGAATCACTACTGATAGCCTTAAATATCTCAAATGTTTATAGAGATTCCTTTTTAAGTTCCCTTAACTCTCCATGGTGTTGTGGACATGAAAACACAGAGTTGTATAACTTCAGATAACAATTTTAGTGTTTGGTTTGTTTTTTTTTTTTTACTTTATGATGATATTTATTATATATATATTTATGTGTAATATGTATTTATAATTCCACTTATTACATTAAACTCATTTTTTAATACTTTAGAACTATCAGTGAGAGCTAGGTCTACAGTTAGGTATTTTTTAATATGTTGATTGACATGAAAGAAAATAATTTTTCTTATTTGCTTATAATGATGTATTTGCCACCACTGCATTGGGGAAAAAATGGTTTGCCTCCATGGTGTTACACAGTTGTGCTGTTGAAAAGAATAACTGAATATAACGAGCTTCATTAAGGCAAAATTTTCACTTTATCTTTAGAGTTGGCTGGGAATTTGTTTTCAAGAACATCACTTCCATCATTTTCACTCTGTCTGAAAAATGAACAACAAATTATTATTTATTTATGCTCTTTATAGAAAAAAAAGCATTATTTTAAATTGTTCTTTTATGCCTAAAATGTGTTTCAGTTTTTTATAATCTTAGTTTAGGTTTCCAGTTCTAAATTGTTTCCTGTCCCTGGCTCTACAGAATATTGCAGCTGGCTTAATTTTACTAAGCAAATGATAACTGCGAAAACTAGAGATGGACTTCTAATGAGAGTGATTGCTAGTTTTCATGGAAGTAAGAGACACTGACTGTACTGGAGATTGCCACATGCAGTATCACTTTCTAGAAGGGCAGTAATTAAATGTAAGTCATGTAGCTACTGATGCCTTTTATTGATTTTGCCTGAACTTTCTGTTCTCTCCTTGGGGAAGCATTTCTAACAAAATTATCTACTGAGATGGAGATAACTCATAAATATTGTTAAATTTTATTACCCTCTCTTGGTCTCAGGTTTTAAATACTTTCTCTAACCTCTGTGTTCATGAATGGGGATAGAGAAATGAGTCATTGAGAGAGAGAAAGCAGAAGAGACTGTTCTGAGTTCCCATGAAGAGACATATTTGCATGAAATAAATCAAATTATAAATAAAGCAAAAGAAGAGAACACTCAAACACAAGCCCAGCTTACTGAAAGATCTGTCTCATGTGGTGAAGAGTTTCCTCTTTCACATTTTTATTAGTAGGAAACATGTTGTTGACAATATGGCATTTAGGTTTCCTAACTGTAGTGATTCTGCATAAAAATAAACCTTTCAAATAACAAAGACATGTTTTATGCTTTTTTTTTTATCCTCTTAAAATCTTACCAGAATTCAGAGCTAATTTCATAAAGCTTGGATAAGATTTTCTGAGACTCTGCATTACATTTTATGGCAAGTGTCCTGATGTACAAAACTAGTGTAATGTAGAGAGAAGACTTCTGGATGCATTTTTTAAAATCAAAAATTGAAAAATTCTTTGGTAGCAGAAATAATGTATATACCTCAGAATCAGCAAAATTATMTTGTATTTGGTGTTATACACATTACAATTAAAAAAACCTTCTATTGCTTTCTCAGTGAAGCTGAATATATGGATAATATCCAATTTAAAATGTTAGATTAGGAAAAAAAAAAGAGATTGTCATTAGGATCTTAATTAAATCCCATGCAATGAGTRGCAGAGTTCAATCTAAAAAGGGCTACAGCAGTTGAGTTGGAAGAGATGTTTCTGTCCTCCTTATCCATCTTATGCATGCCTATTTTTTCTTTTTTCTTTAATATATTTTCCTGATGTTAGGAGACATCTGTCTCTAGCAGTGGAAAAAAAACATTTTTTCAGATTAGTAACATTACTGAACACATTTCCACAGTGAATGCTTCCCTGCTTCTTAGTACACATGAAGCTGAAAAACAAATCTAATCTAATTCCATTCTGGGAGAGAATTGATGCATGTCTAAACTATCATCACATTTTTTGTTCAAATATATTTATTTGTTGATGTTAATGATCAGCAGACATTTCTTGATATGGTAGAACCTTTATGAGACTGAAAATCAGCAATTCCATTTGAAGAATTAAAATGTTTGTTGGTTCCTGTAAATCTGTATGACTCTAATTTTCTTCCCTGGCATTGAGTAGCATAGCAATGGGTTTATTTCTGTGCTGAAGTATTACTCAACATGAAGAAAAAGCTGAAAGAAATGGATCCTAAATTAGTGCTGCAAAGTGAAGACATTTCAAAAGGAAAGGGTGCTATTAACATAGTAAAATTTCAGTTTTCTCAAGCATCAGTAGATACCTATGTATGATATGGTTATAGACTTGCTGTAAGGTACATAATGAAAATATACCATTTTGATTTAACTGTAGCCTAAGATAAACAGGGATACAAGTTGCATCTGTGGGTCTGAGTCCATTCTTTGATTGGGTAACCTTTATGTACATACTGTAATGCACTGAAAATGCGTGGCTTCAGATGTGCAGGCCACCTTTGGGCTCCACGGACAAGTAATTACTTTCCAGGCAGATAAAGATTRGAACAGAGCCCTTTTTATTTTTGTGTGTTCATGCTCTTCTATAACAATACTCGCTTTTTACAAGAAAATGGCAGTGCATGGTTTTTTTTTTTCAGAAGGGACATAAAGAGTAAGGAATAGGCAAGTAACTCCTATGTTGTACATTGGCAGATTTGCCTGAGCCCCTATCTCAGATAGAAATCAGGCTTTTAAATCTGTCTAGAGAAAGGAGAAAAACCCCCCAAAAAAGACCAACCAACAAAAACAAGAAAGAAGCTGAAATTTTGACAATTTTTTGTACTAGAAAGGAGMGGGGCAGGTTTTGGGTTGATTGGCTTGCTTTTTTTAGGAATTAGAAGGCATGATTTRATAACATGGATTTTAAGCTAAAATAAGTATTTTGGAAAAGACAGGAAAAAGGGCTTTCATTCTGGAATATCGTAAGAGCAAACTTGTGTCAGAATGTGAAGGAAGTCCATAGAACAATGCAGTTTACTTTTGGGTTGTATATCACAGGCATCAGAAGGATCCAGTGGATCTACATAAAATGAAGACTGTGCCAGAAGGTAAAGTGAGAAACTAAATAAAACCTCCAAATAAAATATCAGCTAAACTAGGAATTGAGATGCTGGGAAGAAATTCCAGTGGGAAGATAAGCCTATAAAGGAACTCAAATTTTAAAGGTTCTGAGAGGTAAACAGCAGAAGTTTGAAATTCTCAGTTGTCAACACCTATTTTTTTTATAAAGACCACAAACCATAGGTGACAGAAGTGGGACATATTTTGGTGTCAGCTTCAAACAGCTTTGCTACTAATATGAAAGGAAATGGTAAATGGTGACAACTGAAATTCACACAATTTTATTTCATTCTCACACAGGTAGCAGCACATTTTATAGCTGGTAAAATCTTAAGCTTACACAGCCAAGCCTACTGCAGTTTTTTTGTTAGATTTTTGTAAGAGTGTATAATAAAGACTCAAGATAAAAT
Organism: Alauda arvensis; assembly: GCA_902810485.1. Lineage (NCBI taxonomy): Eukaryota > Metazoa > Chordata > Aves > Passeriformes > Alaudidae > Alauda > Alauda arvensis. The sequence continues at coordinate 502,472 of CADDXX010000205.1, read as the reverse complement.
AACCCTAATTCAGCAATAAATCATTAAGTGTATAACAAAGACCTGCCAGATTGTGTAAACAGATATGTAACTCAGAGAAAAGGAGGTAAACCAGGGTGTCACAAAATCAGTATTTTGTACCAGRAATGAATAAAAAAGCATAGCTCAAGCATGGATAGAGGGGTCAGACATATGAAATATATAACCAGCAAAGGATCATACTAAACCCAGAATCTTTTATTAATGTTAGAAACAAATACACAAACGAAAGAATGGTTTGAGGCCTGAGAAGCTTATAGGTAAATGACAAATAATAAAATACAAATATTTTTGGGATAAAAAAGTTAAAAGAGTTAAAAAAGTGAAGTTTCATGTTGCCTGGATTCTTAAAACAGTCAATTTAAATCCCTAAGGAATTGAAAGTGTTAGCCAGAGCAGAGTAGCCCATTAACAAGGTTARCTAAACATTTAAGTTAGCTGAAAATGTTAAATTAAATAGGATGGATGGGAATTTTCTGCAGCCATGAGTTTTTAAGAATTTTTTTTTGGGGGGTGTTGTGAATGATGAGGAGAAATCAGAGAAGAGAATATAACATGGTTTTGTAATGTATGCCCAGGATTAATTCATGTTTTTTTTCTTCTGTATTACAAGATACAATATATGTTGGGCATAACTTTTCTTCCGCTGTAATCAATTTGAATAAAATCTGGGAGGATGCTGGAATGCACATCCAAAGATTTTATCATCACTGCCAGTAAAGCTGGAGACAGGGATTTGCAACAGAAAGACAGGTGGACTCTCAGGACAGATGGATRTCTGACCAGTGATGAGAACAGTTTCCAAGGGCATTAACRCTGATGCTAAGGATAAGGMTTGAATGCAAACCCTCRGAAATCTCATCAAKAACCCATCTCRATCTGGAAAACTATTCAGCARACCAGGAAYGCTGAAAAGATGACTRCATGAATATGTGATGGAGGTTGGAGACTGAAAAGACTGTTACAATGTGGCCTCTGGGCAGAAAAGCTGTATAAAAACTGCTTGTGCTGAGCGGCCTTAGTGAACTGGGGGTGTGCAGTGCRATAGAGGCCGTACCTGCGGTTCGCCCAGAGCCGATCCCRGGCTCGGCTCTGCCTTTTGTTTGTGGCATCCTGGCATTTTGTTGCTCTATTTTGTAATAAATTATTTTGTTGATTTATTACTGGGCATTTTATATGTTTCATTTATATCAGTTYGAAAGACAGGTGTCTGCTAGAGAAAAGCCAGAACCTTTCCCTTGCAATGGAGAATGCAAACCCCCTCCCTCCAAATCATTATAAATTTGAAATTAAGGGGCTTTCAGGCAAAATGATATGGGAATAGGAATTTTTTACTACAGGTTTTCTTTTTTGTTTGTTATATATATATAATAAAACAAAAAAATGAACAACAATAGCAYTATTAATAAGACAGAACCAAGAGCCTCGAGGCCCTGTGCTCCACARAAGCCCCAGGGCAGTCTGATCCTGGTAGCTCTGAGGCACCAAGCTGGAATGGTGGAAGATCCCGGGCTGGTGATGAGGTAGATGGGAAGTTCTGCAATGGTGGCTGGAACAGCAGCAGGGATGTCCCGGCGGGGCARGGGTGCGAGGTCAGCGTACAAAAGCCTCAAAGCAGGGCCGGAGAAAACGGTGGTGGCGGGACAGGGCCAGGCCCGCTCCAACAGGTCAGGAGGCAAGCTCAGAATTCCCAGGGGCATGAGGTGGTAGGTTTCCAGGTCTGGGGTTGGTAGTGACAGGGAAAACTCCTTCTGCAGCAAACAAACAGCCTGGGCGTCTTCTCCCCAAAGTGCCAAGGGCATGAGTACTCACCCCACCAGCCCCATCCCTTTACTGCCCCAAATCTCAYCGTTACCTTTCCCCTCCCAGGGAAACCTCCCAGAGACAAAAGGGAAAAAAACAGTTGTAGCCAGGTTCTGCCTTCTCTTCCCTGGCCTCTTTTACCTTTGGTTAAGTACCGACAAGTACTCCATTGTTAGTGTCCTAGCAACTTGAGGGAAAAAATGCCAAAAGRAAAAAACCACATCTAACCCCCCAACAAACTTTAAGTAGAATATTGCTTTAAAAGAGGGAATGAAGATGGCTGCAATAATACTGAAGTGACCTAAAGTTGCTTACAGAAAGATACAAGCTATTAAACCGCATGCATGTAAATGAGAAGATAAGAAGTACCTGTCAGTTATTTTAATAAATAAGTTGAATTCAACATTTTCTTTGATAATATATGGGAACCCATGAGCAATGGAGAAGCAATCATAAGCTTCAGTAGGCTTTATCCTCTCTTCACATTCTCCAGTGCAAATTAAAAAAAAAATATAGAGATGAAATTACTGTTGTGTCAGCGCATGGATAGTTAAAAAAATACACTCATCTCTCTGCCATTGGGGGCTTTCAGCTGGATGTCATGCCTATTTGGAATGACATGCCAAAAGAGCTTTCAGGGTGTTGTATCTGAAATAGCTCAAGTGCATCAAATGGGTAGAAATATTTTGCATTTGAAGTTGCTAAAATTTTCAACAAAAGCATGCTGCAATCTTAATTTGTGACACTTGTGATATATATGTAAAAAATATCTATCTCTCATTTGGTTGTGAGTGGTGACTTGCTACTGAACTGAATATGGAAATCTGAAGGCATGCTCTTTACATTATGCATGGCATCATAGAATGATATTGGGAAGTGACTGCTGTAAATAGCACTAAATAGCACTTCAGGGTACAACAGCTTCAGAGCAAAAATCATTGCACCAAGAATCTATGTGTTTGTTTGKTTTTTTTTACAACTGAAAATACTTTAATAATAGAATTTCTGAGTTAAAAATGAGAAGGTAAGTAATGATCCAAGATAAACAGAGATCAGGCAATATCAGCTGAAAATAAGCACAAAGCATTTTAGATGCTCAGTGAAACATTCTAGCTTCTGTATTATTAATTGCTATTTGTTTCTTCTGATAGATTTTCAATACTTGATTTTGCTTAGGCTTTGTACCACCTGGTGCATTAGAGAAAGTAGAGTTAATCTGCAGAGCTTGTGTGAAGAYACTTGAGGCTGCCATGTGACAATCCATCTTGGAAAAACGAGTTTTCAGTGGAGTGCAGTGACATTTAAATTGCTTTTGGAATAACATATAACCAAGGTCATGCAAATTAGGACTCATTATATCAAACCTAACAAGTTACATCTCAGGGAAGGGCGTCCAGCTTTTAGGATGTTAAGCTTTTAGGATCCAGCTTCAAGCTAGGGGGCCTGAACCCCATTCATAATGCATTGGGCTAGAATTATGGATCTTAATACCATGTGTCTATATGTACAGTGGTATTATGATTATAGGAAGAAATGTACTCTGGCTCTATGATGAATTGTTTTAAAATGCCATGTAATTAAGCTAACACTAGAAGAAAAAGTAGAACAATCTTAGGGTCTTTCAGATGCTGGAAAGTGAGTTTTCCAGCATCACAGAGACTTCCTTTCAGGAAATGACACGGTATATAGATGCTTTCCATTAAAATAATCTTGATCATTATAACCTCTAGAGATCTTGCAGGATTTATTAGAAGAGAACAATCCAATAGATATTTTCTATTGCTAGGGAAAAAATTGCATTTTTTTTGAAATGAGATCAGGAAAACACTTTCACTCTCAGATAAAGACAAGGAGATGCCGGTGATGCCAAGTGGGAACTGCCTGCAATCTCYTCCACTATGACTAGCTGGTTTTGTCCTGTGGCCAAGGGGTATTCCCAACACAAGAGAGGCGTKAATGAGGAGCAGTGAAGAGTATAGCACCTGCCAGTGCCTTCTCAGATTAACTGCTGTGTGCTCAGTAACTGCCCTGTACAACAGCCTTCCAGCCAGGATCAATACAGCTCATAACTCAATTCAGAGAGGCTCTTCAAAGCCTTTGTAATCTCAGTCTGATTCTCCAGATTTTGGTTTTGCATTATTAGGAAAGAATCAGATGTGCTTCCAGAACCATACTCAGAGATTGTCATAACTCTTAAGTTACGTTGTACTTTCATGCATCATGCATGTATCACATGTATCATACTGTAAAGCAGCTGGAAATAGTGGCATCTACCACTGTTCCTGTTCAACACAGGACATCTGGCATTAACTTAGGTCTTAAAATTCACATATGTTTCAGTGCATCAGCTACTCTTCATTTAGATTTCTAACCCTCATTAATGAGCTATTGTGTTTGAAGTTTAGCAAAAACACATTTCAGTCTGCTAGAGGAGAGAGGCTCCTCAAGGCAAAATTGGTGAGACAACCCACCACTACGGACGTAAATGAGGTACAACTGCTTCTTAAGTTTCCAGGGTTGCAAAGATAATTTAAGAGGTATAAATGCTCTTCATTTTGCATATGTTTGCACATTTTAACCACACAGGATACCTGTTCTAGTATACTTAAAAACAAGGAGTGAATTAAGTTGTGATTCTATTAATAAGGATTTGAAATATGGAAAAGGGAAATAAATTGCTAGGTAAAATTTGAACATATTTTTATTATATTACAAAGTCAACATATTATTTAAAGCTGCCTTCTGTTTTGCACGTAAAATTCACATGTTGAACAGCTATTGCTCTAAACAAACCTATTGTAACATTGCAGAGGATGATGACATCTGATAGAGAACAGGTGGAAATTTATATTCAAAAACTCAAGTACTATTTAACTTCCCATGTGAAAGTGAGGTTTTGAATGTTTCAGAGTAGCCCAGACAAAAYTTTTTATTCACTTCATGTAGGATGAAGCCTACACAGCTCTTCTGTACTTYCATGAACAGATTTTCAAACTTCTTGAAGACTTTTTTTTTTCTTTTTCTAAAGACATCATACAGGTGAGGATTCACAAACTCGTCTGTGGGAGGCAGAAAGTAGCTCTGTGGTAATCAACAAAAAAAATCAGCTGATAATTATGAAATGTAGAAATAAGTACTGAACCTGCAGCACTTCTGATCCCTCTTTTGTTCTTGGTATGTTATTAATGCAATTGACATCAGACTGATTGGAACTGTTTCACAGGAATTGTCATAGACCTGAGTGCATCCTCTCTCCTGAAGGTTTAACAGTTGGGGCTGAGGGTCGTATGCAGGAATTGATAGTGCAGCTGACAACTGCCCCTTCCAGCTAGTAATCTTGGAGAGAGATTCCCAGGCAGGAATAACTGTGGGGTAGCTGCAGACAGGGCTCACTATTGTTGCCATGACTTGCTTCTGGCTCTCTATTCCTTGCAAGGCAGCTGGCCTTCCTTGTTCCATGAAACTGGGGTTCAACGTGTTGTAATTCGGCGTTAAATTTCCTGAAAACTATGGGAGTAATTTTGTTTTCCCAATGGCTAGCCCTTTTTTTAATTTACTAATTTCTCTTCTGTCTTTTCTTTGCTGCTCTAAGAGTGCTTCTTGCTGCTCCCATAAGGGARTAGCTTTTTCTCTCAGTGCTGCTGCTTGACTTGACACCTTTAGTAACTAGTCCTCTGCAATACTCTYATGTCATCTATTTTTCACTTTCAACCTGTTTGCAGTTTGGCTCTGTACATGTAATGCTTCACAGAGAGTCCTGTTCTCCAACTGTATCTGGAAGATTGAGTATCTATCTAATGGGGTAGACTGAGCAAATTTAACCAGGTATAGAATCACAGAATATCAAACAGAWTGGTTTGAGTTTGAAAAGACTTTAAAGATCATCTCCAACCCTTTGGCCATGGGCAGGACACCTTCCACTTGATCAGGTCACTGAAAGGCCAATCCAGCCTGGCCTTAAACACTTCCAGTGATGTGGCATCCACAGCTTCTCTGGGCAACCTGTGCCTGTTCCTCACTACTCTCATAGTAAATAATCTCTTTCTAATCTAAGACTACCTTCTTTAAAGTCATTACCCCTTCCTTATTCTATCACTACAGGTATTTGCATCTCCATGGTTGTTATGGTCTGGTTTCTAAAGTTACTAGAAATGCCTCTGCCTAAATTAAGGTCCAAATGAGACTCTAGGCCAATGTCTATATATGGGTTTTATTTGATAGTAAATATGAGATAGAAAGAGGGAGAGAGAGGAAAGRAGAGAAAAAGGAAGAGAAAGAAATAGAAAAGAGGATTCCCAGCTCCTGTAGTACAATTGATTAACTTGCACTGCTGGAATAAATGTGAATGGATTTGTTGAGGATGTGTCCAACTTACAGTAGGAAGAATTTTATAAGTAATATTCCTGCTCCTCTGAGTAATTCTAAACATTATGAGAAATTAGCTTTTAWGATACAAAATTAATAGACAAAATATTTGTTATGAATGGAAAAGGGAGAATTCAGACAAGTCCTTGCCATTGCCCAGGTTTCTGGCAGTAGGTAACAGCTTCACTGAGGCAGCCAGCACCCCAAAACCCACTCTCATGAGCAAGTTCTTAATAATGACAGACCAGGTCTATTACATAATGAATGATTTATTGAATAAACACAAGAAAGAGGAGACACAAGGCTTTTAAAYGTAATTCTCACTACCCAGGATAAAAAAAAGAAACACTACTAGTAAGTTCATAAGACAGCACAAAATAATAAAGGTACCTATATTACAGCCAGCAAAGAAATAGTATAGATTAGGAGCCAGTGTCATTTACCAATGAACAATAGCTGTGTGCAGGTGTGGAGTTTCCAGCCTCTGCCTACTCCTCTGCAAGTCAGAGGCAACCCAGCTAGCTGGAGAGCTGCCGCAGATCCAGTGGATCCGGCCACCAGGCAACCAGACCCCAGGGATGGCAG
>CADDXX010000205.1:432580-491585 GCA_902810485.1 Alauda arvensis | reverse complement strand
TTCAGCTCTGCCCGGTGCCTGCAGCCGCGTGGAAACCCTAGCCATCGGAGTGTCGAGGTTCTGCACGAGACTTTCCTGCGTCTGCTCCTGCCGCYGCCGCCGCGCCGAGAAGAAAGACACCGCCCACTTCCGCTCCCCWGCCGKCTCCAGACCACCGCCTCATATGCAAATACCAAGCGCGACCAAGAGCCCCTGCGCCAAAGCGTRGTCCAAAACYGGGAAAAACTTTAATTTTAACAAACTTAACCGAAATCAAAGAACATAAAGGGTATCGCCATACAGACAGAGTCCCAGTGACTGCATAAATACCACTCACTCACTCGGAGTCACCTCGCCATGACTTCAAAGAAACTTAAAAAGGGTGACACCCCGGGTGCTTCCAAGCCCAAATCGACGATTCCGGAGCTCCCGTGAGGGGAATCTCCCAGACCTGCTCTGCAGGGCAGGCCTGAATCTACCTCCTCCCTGGTGGACCAGTGGCGTCRGCATCCCTAGACCCCCCCACGAGCCATCTGTTTTTTTAATRAAGGCTTTTAAAGGAGTAAAATCACTTCTCCTGCCCTTTTTATTCATAACACTAATGGCATCCTATCCCGAGTTTTTGTAACAAGTCTACCCCAGGGGTAGAGAGGCAACTAACAAGTTAACCAAGGATGAACAACCAAGTATTTTCTTTACACTGGCCACCCACGACAGTAATTTCCCCCTAAAGTTTCTGCCTAGGGACAACACCATCCCTACAAGGCAGCAGCTGYAGAATTGGCATCAGGATTTGAACCTGTCAGTTCTGGCTCTTCACAACAAAACAAAGGAATTAAACCCCCAAATCAATTTACTGTGACTTCCACAACTTCCTCAGAGAGAGCTGCATCAGAATTTCCAAGAGTTTGGGTCCCTACAGAAGAGATCTCAACCTCTACAACCCTCTCAAAGAAGGCTACATTGGAATTTCTAAGAGTTGCCTATACCACAAAAATCAGAGTGAAATTTTTCTCCGAGGATGCCCTGTATAAAATTATAGCTGATTTCCAAAATTTCCTCACCCTGGGAAGATACCTTGTATACCAAAGTTACTTTTCTACAAAGTTACAAACACAGGATAGTCTCTCTCGAGGCATGCTATTTAAAATATTTTCCAAAGTCCTACTCCTTATGCCTTCRGAGCACCTAGTGTTTCACAAAGTTACAACGTGCACTTTAAAAAGCAAACAGAAGGGCCAGAGAAGGGTCGGAAAAGTAAAAGGCACCTTGTTTTGTTATTGTCTACTGCTGTACCTCAGCAGGGAGAGTGTCCCGTGCTGGCTCTTGATGGGAAAGCAGCTGCTGCAGTCTGTCCTGCAGAGATGTCTTCCCCTGCACGGCRGGCAGTCAGGCAGTTCTGCTCTGAGACAGSCTGGGTGGGCTCCCAGACCTCAGGTCACGCTGGACAAGGGGTACAGCGGGGTGAAATTYCTTGCAAGACCAYTCCARTGCTGGAACAAACAGTGGAGGAAGAAACCGTTCCGACCAGAGGGGTGGTTTAGTCCAGATGTTTATTACACAATGGCGTGGACTCAGAACAYGGTGAAACCCTCAGGTCGGAYGCTCACCRCGTGGCCGGGCCGAGTTTTTAACCGGGGCAGGGGGGAAAGAAGGRGGTAGGAAATCCACCAATCCCAGCCATCCAGGGAGTGTCCCCGGGATTGACAGACAGGTGATGGGGCAAATCCCTGCCGAGGGGAGGTGGGCCAACTCGACCCTGGCCTGTCTCTTCGATAATCCCCTTTGGAATTTCCTCTAGGCGTGGGAGGGGGAGGGAGGGGGAGAAGATATTGCCTCACCTGTGAGGGGGGGGAAAGCTTCAAAATGAGGCTACTATGATTGAATACAGAACGCAACATTTTGTTTTTTTTCTGAAGTTCTCCTACAGAAATAATTTGAAAKAATACCCTCGGAGGAGGCCATACTGTTGTCAAAGGCACTTTGGTCAGAGAACATCACTCTGCTTTCTCTGCCAAAATAAATGGCGTGGTCTGGTTTTTAAAGTTATTAGGAATGCCTCCACCAAAATTAAGGTGCAAACAAGACCATATGACAAAATCAATAGTATGGGTTTTATTTGATAGTAAATAGGAGAGAAAGAGAGGAAAATAGAGAAAAGGGAAAAGAAAGAAAAGAGTTGGGGGGGAAAGAAAGAGTGATAGAGACAGAATAAAGAAAATATCACCCCTCCATGGATCCTACCAGTGTCCCAGTTATCGTGTCCAGCCAGTTGCCTTGGTGGTGAAGGTCCTCCCAAAAAGCATAGAACCTGATGGATTAATATTCGTCCAGGCCAKGTGAGGATGCCCAGGTACCTCCCCTGGGTGAGGGCTGAAATTCAACACAGTCTCTTGCAGCAGACTCAGGATCATCATTTTACACCATATTCAGTCCTGTGATGCAAGGCCTCCATCTTTCATGGATTATCACACCCCTTCAGCTGTCTCCCATGTGAGTGTCCCATGGCCTTCCCAGGGTTGGAGTTTCAAGCTGGGTTGATTTGTGTAAGGGAGGATGSATGTTCAGTGCCTCTGACCAGAGTTTACACCATGCACCTGAAACTTACTCCCACAGGTCCMTCTGGGAGGGGAGTCATTGTAAACCTGGCCTCTGTGGGCTGTGGTCTCCTCCACCCCGAACCCAGCCAGGGATAATTCTCTTCTGCATTTGGCTTTCTTGTGGATGCATTATTTTCCCCCAGCCTTTTTTGTTTCCCCCTAGACCTGAGATGATTGAACAGCAGTGTCCCCTTTATCTTACCTAGGTGGCTTCACTTGCAGTCCAAAGTTCTCATCAGGCCTCTTCAAGGAGGGGTGGGCTTCTGTGGTTGTAGCTTCTTTAAACAGTTTTTCTGCAATGGGCAAAACTCCTTCGTAAGAACATTTAAGGTATGAACCATTTCAGTCCCCGTCAATGGTGACAACCAGTTTAGTTCAACAGGATTTGCTAAAAACTCATCCTCGTCCTTGGTAAGTCTAGGGGTAAGAGATAGTTTGGTGGGAACTACAAGGAACTACAGTTGCTCCTTGTGAAGGATTTCTCTGTTTCTCTTCGCACTGGGAGAGGTCTGCCTTTGGTAGATGACCATGAGCAAATGTGTACTGAGAGCACACGTGTGTTTGGATAGTCACAGTCTATTTTTCATCCTGGCCAATCCATTTCATTCATTTATTGCAAAAATATATATTAAAATACTTAAAGCAATTACTCGTGGTTAAATTAAATACATATTTACACTACTTACAGAAGTAAAGTTTTTATAGAGCAGATCCTGCTCAGATGGTGATTGAGGAAGTAAGAATGGTATAAAATTATGGAGACCATGGCAGCTCTGTGTACTGAAAGGTAAAAAAATGATCTAATGTCTACATGAACATTGTCTCAACATCTCAGCATAACTCCTGCTAATGCAGGAATCTRCTGTTGACAAAGTCTCATTAGGGAGTGGTTGGTGACAATATTAATTCAAAAGGTGTATGCATTAATGTTTTATCAGACTTACACATAGTTGTACATGGGCAAGTGGTACCCATTAACTCCATATTAATGATGATGTAAATATGTTTATTCTTTTTCCTGATAAATCTTTGATGAGGTTTATGGCTATACCAGTGAAAAATAGTTGCATTAAATGTAACAAAGTGAATTTGTTCCAATGTGATACTAGATACAATTTTTTAAAATTGAGCTGGGCTACTAATAGGCTATTACAAGTGAAATGTGAAATAGGCATTAATGAGTGTAGGCAATTACAGACCAAAATTACTGGCCATATATGAAGAGAGAAACTACAATTATGTGTATTCAATACTAAAACCATAGACAATTGGACTCAAAAATTAATAATTTCATAAGTTTCCTGAAGAATGACTAAAACCTAAAGAAAAAATAGGATGTAAAAATTATTTCTGAATTACAAGTATAAATGTGGTGCAACTCTGCAGTTCACTGTATGAMTCCAGATTCATCAAACATAGTTTGCCCTACTGAATATAACAAACTATTTTCCACTGACAATAACAATTATTTATTCTCTTGAAATTCAGAACAGTTTGCAGTCATCAAAAGAATCTGCACTTGGTGATTAGAATAACTGTGTCACGAATAAATAGGGGAATGGAAACAAAATCTTAATAATTATGGAGAATAGAACATATATCCAATTTTTAAGTAGCTTTAACCAGCTCAAGGGTGGGATTAAAGGTCTTAGGTAAAGGTGTTTACTTTATCCCATTAAAGAATGAATGGAACAGCTTAACTCTGGGAAATTTGTGTGACCAAACCTAATTCTTCCGTTTAATGTTGGTAAAATACATGTGGTTTTTTAAAAAGACAATACTTTCTTGATCACAGCACTTTGAATAAATATACTGAAGTTCTAGGGACAGTTGCAATGTTTTTATTTCTTTGATTGTTTGTTCAAATATGCAAGTAGAATGCCATTTACATTGTMAACTAGCTGTTACTGTGTTTACATGCATGTATCAATTTATTATTAATTTGGAAGCAGCTCTGAAAAAATTAAAACCTTGATTTTTTTTTTTAATTGGTCAGAATCCACAGTTCTGTGGTCTGTAGAGTCTGATGGATGCAGATCATAAAATAGGTGTTGCAGGAGATCAGATCTGGGATTTAAGTTGTAAAAATGACAGGAGTTTTAATGTAATTTTATTCAATTATTTGTGTATTATCTACTTGTGAAACCCAGGGTTGCTTAGATCTGGCCAGGTTTTCCTGACAGTGCTTTTAGTTATTTAACTATCCATTCAGCTGCTGTCATTCTCATCATTCCCCTGGAAGGAAAGAAGGAAGAGCTTGTTCCATCTCTCAGTAGTTGGGTTTTTTTTTCCTCAAAACATATTTTCATTCTAAGTGTTGCTTCTTCTTACACAGCACTCCCTTCACAGCAGTTTGAACAGAAGGAAATCTGACAGAGCCTTGAGAGGAAAAGACCTTGCGTGGAGAGCATGAGGAGTGTGGTCTCCAATCACTCAGGTCTTCTGCTTCTGAAGTTTGATGCCTTGAACAAACATTCACCAGGCTTTCTGTGGCAGTACTTCTCAAACACATGGACACAGTTTGCTTATTACAGTCCATCGTAGAATACCTAATTTGTTTCCGGAGAGCTCTGGGAGTTGTTTCAGTTCTGCTGTGAAGTAGTTCAGAAGAGCRTGTGTTTTTGTTTCTGAGGATCAGTTTCTCTGCTGGGACCAGGRCTGCCATTTCTTTAATGTTCCACTGTTGAAGGATGATGTAATAATACACGTGGCCCGGGTGGAATAAGCCACATGGAGATTACATCAAGTTTSTCTGAGGTGCCTGCACTCCCAGAGCTGGCTTAATAAAGCGAGACCACTTCTCCGGGGTGTGCYGTGTAACAGAAAAGGGTTTAATGAAAAGAGAAAATAATAAACAGTACAATGTAAACAAAAATAAGCCATAAACAGGTACAGTAGCATCGCACCACGTAACACACCCCCGAAAAARCACTGAGAAGCTTGGTGCAGTGATTTAAGTACCTAATAGTGGAGGCAGTGCCTTTGGCACAGTGCCCAATAAGGAACAGTTACATTGTGACAGACAGATACAGAGACCTATCCATGTCCCTGTCCTGGCCCTGAGCCAATAGYAGCTTAGAGTGTAGAGAACTTTCCTTTYAAGTCTTATGGCAAAACTAAACATATTTTCCCTATAAAGAAAATATCTGCCTGGTCTAAAGCTGCATTCCTACAGAAGGATCCTAGCATGGGAAAAAGCAATTCTCTTTATTTGTGTGCTGAAGTATTGCTGTCAAAGCACTCTTCATGAGTCCTGACTTGGCATCCTATTATCACTCTTTTCCATGGACAAGGCCATCTGTTTCTTCTGTTGATAAATCTGCTGGAAATATTTTGGCTTTCTGGTGGTAAAATATAGTCTGATGAAACAACCTAGTTGTTTCTAGGAAAAATGGAATAATGTGAGTAAAAGTCGAGCTCCTTRGAACTTCAGTAAGAATTTCAGAGGAGTCAGGACATTATTTTACTTTGTTTTACTTAGAGGAATAATTTGGGGTGTTGCTTTTGGGCATTTTCATTAAGGCAGACTTCTAGCTCAAATTACGAGTCAGAGCAGTTAAGTTTCAGATATGGTTTATCTGAGTCATTTCCCTGACAAAATTTACATTGCAAGGATATATTGCCTRCTTTTAAAATCAGAGATGCTAACATGTACCTACTTGCTATGGAAATGTGGATTAATGAAATATTTTATGTACAAACATCTTTAGAGAAATGGGAAAATAGAAGGCTATTTATTATTAACCAAAGTGTACAAGGTGTGGAAGGAGGAAAATATTTACAATCKTGTAAAATTTGAGTTCTCTTTCACCTTTTATCTGAAAACACAGCTGCAGGATTTTCTTGTCTCTGCCAAAACCTCCAGCTGTTCTTTATTATTCCCTCATCTGTCCTGATGCAATGTTTGCAAATCATTGCAAGTTTGATTATTGAAATGACAATGGTTGTCATGAATATGGGAACTGCTTCCCTTCTYTATTCACTTTGGTTTTGTCACTGATTCTTTCATGCTTTCAGAGATTTGAACAATGCCTTTTGTCTATTTTCTTAATATATTTTCTATCAAATATCATTTTAYCAAACAAAAAACAGAAACAAGCCCTAAATATTGTGGCTTGATTAAAAAAGAGTGAAGTGGAATCCCCATGTGTTTCTTTGCTGGACATAACATTTGACAGTATCAAAATGACTTGATAAAAAAATTCCATTCCATRCAGGTGCAGTAAATAATCTGAATGTACTGTAACTAACCTGTCCTGTCACCAAATATCCAGTTTGATTAGAATTTTGAGTGCCCAAAAAGACACAGCTTTTAATAATGTGGTAATTCACATATAATTGTGAGAGCTGAAAGCTGTATTTTGAGCAATGAATAAGAGATCTGGGAGTGTACAAGTGAAGCTTGGAAGGATGTTGCAATAGTGTATTTCAAACCATAGATTTTTTTKGTAAGATTCTGTTTCAAAACAGGCCTAGTCTTATTTAACTGCATTAAATAACCATAAGGAAGTTATATTACACTGCTGTCAACCCCCGTCACTAACAGCCACATCAATGCAGAGTGTCTCAGAGAACTTTTTCTTAAATATCATCCCTTTCTTGGAAGTTTGTGGGGTTTTTTTTGTGGGTTTTTTTGTTTGTCTGTTTTTTTGTTTTGTTTTGTTTTTTTGTTTTGTTTTTTTTTACTACTACAATATTTTAAATATTTCAAAATACTATTTTTATTTAAAGATTTATGATTCTACTTCCCTATGTTTAAACAAGTCAAGACTTTATCTTGTGAAGTGGAAAAAAATGTAAACCTATTATGTCACTGAGTGATTTCATAACTGTGTTATGTTTCCAAAGAAGTTTTAAAAAAAGACATTTTAATGTTATCAGAAACAATGGTTTCAGTTAGTATCTGTGATTGTCCAGTAATTCTTTTTATKGACTGCTCACTGCATGCTAATGCAGTTAAATAAAGAGCAGTTCTGTGAAGAGACATGATGATCTTTTTGGCAACGTGATGATCTTCATGTTGATGACTTAAGCAAAAATCAAACAAAACTTCAAGCACTGTTAAACAGGATCTGCAGTAATACACTTTGCCAAGGTAAAGCACATTCGTATGTTGAAAAAAAACCCTACAACCTCTGTAAGATTTTCTTTTCTGARTAATTAAAATCATGGGTACCCTTTGTTTTGAAAAAGATACTTGCTTAACTGACTRCATAAAAAATTTGATGTTGCTTAGTCACAACACAAAATTAACACCGCAAAAGCTTTTCATCTAAACTTTTAATCTCCATTTATATTTGTTCACACATACTGCTCACTGATAAGTAAGACAGGTGTTGGTATAATGGAACCATAAAATCATGATAAAGACCTGAAATAAAGTAATTCTGTCTCAGAACAAGTATGAGAGTCTTGGATGACTCATGAGGACTTAAACTGAAAATTTTTGAAATAAAAAAATAAACCAAAAATGATCCTACTCAGGTAGCACACAATACTTCATAAATGGCAGCATGCAGTTTTAAGATRTAGATAACAAACATCTATCCCCATTAGTTGCCACTGATTTATTTWACAAGAGACATCAGAAACATTTTCCTTGCTCCAGTGGTGTAGAGCTATCTGTCTTGGTTCTCTTTGACACAATTCACAAAAGAGAAAACACATTTTATATAGAAGTTGGACAGTAGAGGGTATATTCAGTTACCAATGATAGAGGCATTTCTCAGTCCTCATGAATATCATTACTGGCAGCATAGGGTCTCCATTATTATTATTAYGTTAAGGTCACATTATGGAATTCAGCATTCTTACTGATAGTCTCTCAGGTTTCTCTCTCATGTTACAAATTTTTTGTGGTTTGTTTTTGTTTGCTTTTGGTTGGTTTGCCTTTGGCTTGGTTTGGTTTTGTGTTTTGCTTTGTTGTTGTTAGTTTTTTTGTTGTTAGTCTTGTTTTTGTTTGTTTGTTTTTGGTGTGTTTTTTTGTGTTTGCTTTCCCCAAGGAGAGGGAGTAATTTTCTTAGGCTGCAAAAATGCACTTTTTATTATGTTGTAGCTTGGTGTCTGTTAGAAGCTGGCACAGATGTGGTACAAAAAAAAATCACTTACTATTGAGAGGTAAAAGAGGGTATTTTACTGGGAGTGTTGATGTACTTCTGTGGTATTTACAGTGACTGCCTCATGGTCTCCAGATGGAATTTAAGATGTTTGTTATGACCCATAAAGTACTAAATGGCCTATCAGGAATTAAATCTCTCCTCATGCTGTTTTGCTACAGCTGCCACCAGCTGATATATGAGACATGATACTTCTAGGACATTACCCATGAAAGCTTTTTCTCTCATCCTCAGTTCAAAGCAGTCTGAAACGGTCAGATTTCTGGAAGTCTGCAAYACATGTGATATGGCTTTTTGGAAAGGAATAGAGGCAGAGGAAGGAAGAAGCAGTCTTCTGTCTGAGATTTGTAGAAGACACTAAAAAGCACTTGAGATCTTAAGTGTAGTAATTTTCTAATTAACTATTTTAGTTTGTCAAGTAGCAACAACATAATTGTATCTCAGCAAAAGAACCTTGCTAGCTGGTATCTGGAAAAGCATTAAATGCTCTTCCAATATATTGCCATATTTCTAGCCTTCCCTTAGAATGGTGATTAGCAAAGATGCCAGCAAACAATTTACCAAGTCTACAGAACATTAAGATATAATTCACTGTAAAGAATAATTTAATCTAAATTGTGTTTGTCAAGAGTATCAGCATTTCTATGCTATAWTCTTTATCTTTTCTTATTTGCTTATGTACTGGTCTCTAGAGACAGGGCAACTAACGTTGTGAGTACTAGACAATATTATGGAATAATGATCTTTTCAGCATGCAGCTCACAGGTTTCAGAGGTGCAGCTGTCTCAAGTTATATCTCCTTCTCTATGGAGCTCAATTAGTCACAAGATTGTGACTGATTAAACCATAYCTAGTTTAAACCAGAAAGGAGAAATTTGAGCTTGGTGTCTAATTTTGTAATGCATATATTTTTTTTCCATTTGAAGAGTTGGAGACAACAGTGTCCCTACCCATGCCCAAAGGAATCCATTACAAAATCCACTGATGCAGTCCAAGTTGGGAGTGAAATGAACTGGGTTGCCTGACAGTGTTAGAGAAGCAGAATTTTTCAGACATATTTCCATATTATACAGATTATATGAGCAAAGCAAGTTTTGTGTTTCTGCCTCAGAGATAAAAGACATCTTATTTCATAGTCTAATTAGTTTTAAAAGAATGTGGATCACTGGAGAGTAAAATGGCAAAAGACAATGGAAACATTCTGTAAGCCTGACACACAATGCAGATATTAAAATAATATATGGGGAAAAAAAAGGAAAGAAAAAAGAAAAAGAGGGAGAGAAAAAGTTATTTAGAAGTTCCCCCTGTCTTTCAGGATAGCAATTACTCTGAATACTCTAAAAATTAATTGGATATGGATACTTCCTTTATCTATCTTCACTGGGAAAAAGGTGCTTTTTCTGGACAAGAGCAAGAAAAGAAGCCCTAGAACCAGATTTCATAAAAATAATAGATGTAATTTTATAGTACAATATCAGATAAATCTAAATAGAAATAATATTTGGGCTTTCAGGGAATTTTATCTCTAGTTAAATGTATGAATACTCTTCAGGTAGGCCTAGGAAAAGAAGAAACCCTCAAGAGGCCAATGGGATGCCATTTTCAGAAATAGGAAATTCACTATGTTTTGAAATGGATGATTTCTGACATATTAACAAAAATGTGTTTTTATTAGCCCCCTTTTTTAAAAAAGATTGATTTAAATTTATCATATTTTCATGGCTTAACAAAGCATTAATTTGTCCTTGGAAACTGGCCACTTCTGCATTGTATGTTAGATATAATAAAGTAAATACACGTTAAAAACAAAAACTTTGGGACTTATTTTGGTAAGTGCTGTATCACTTAATCACCAGTGATACTATACATGTTCAAGACTAGCTTGCTTTCAAATATTTGAAAAGCTCAGCATCAAGATGAAGAAGTGATTTTGTTCTGGAAAAAAAACTACTCAAAATTGCTTGAGAATATTATATTCAAGGTTAAGCTAGTGCAATAAAATAAAGATATTGTCCTAAAACATTAATGTTTACCTATTCTGAGATTAACTCRTGACTCTCAGTGGTTGTATTTCAAACGCATTTATAATTTCTCAACTGTTTTGTGTATTTTGGCAATTTTCTGCTTAGATCTATATTACGTGAATGTTGGTAGCTATACATTTAGCCAAATGGAAGAACATACTTAAAACCCTAATAGAATAAACCTCACGTCCTCTTTTTCAGATGTGCAGAAATTCTGACAGCCTGAATTTTCAGGAGAAACATAGAGGCTGACAGAGAATATTATGGCCCTCTATGTGTTGGCCACATTACAGAACATGTAATCTGTGTTTGCAAGGCTGAAAGTGTGGAACAAGCTCCTGTTTTGTTCTTGCTCTTGCTCCTGGCTTAGGTATCCAGTGCAATTCCAGCCCGTTCAGTGTTGTGTTGCTAGGTGGAGGCATTGTTCAGGCAACTCTACCTCTTTCAGGCTACCAGAAGTGCTTTTCAGCAGGATATTGCAATGTGCTGATTAACACATGGCAGAAGTCCAAGTGCTGAACTGCTAACTGCCTTTGTTGTAATGTAATTAAACCCATGTAAATAGCTTAGGATTGAACCTTTTGTTAGCTTTGTGCTTATAATTGGAACAAAAAAATGTACAGTCCAGCTCTTACTGTGTACTATTTATGTAACTGTTTTGGCCCGATTATGCCCCTCCATACCATCCCCTGCTGTCCCTCTCCAAGGTAGTGTAATTACCTGCCTGTGGAACACCTTCAAATGTCATACCTTACAGAGCTGAATTTTCTTACAACAACTGTAACCTTTCCCTCACACCAAAGATCTTTCTTTGCAATCTGCAACCACTTCCATATTACTGTTCTGGAAATGCATTTCACTCTGTGCATTGTCTGCACTGTGAGAAACGATGCCTCTCTTTTCAAAATGTTATAGGGTTTATAACAAGGGATGGAATAAGGAAAAAGGGACAGCGTTGGATGCTTAGCTGKAGCCAGAGGCACACTGCTCACACCCATAACAATCCTTATATTCGCTATTCTTAAGCCAGCCCTCCCCACACTCRTGCAGGTATCACTCTTCCAGACCCTCCTTCATCCCATCTTTCGGAGTCTGTGCTGCCCTTCCTGCTTCAGCTTTCCCAATGGTTGGCGATCACCTTTCAACATTACAAAGCTTATATGAAAACCCACCAGGTCTTAACAGAACTTCTTTCAACCTTAAAACATACATTTAACACTCACAAAAGCCAACACCACACTATCAATTTATTACATGCAGAGTGCTTAGGAAATAAAAGCAAAATAAAAAATATTATATTGCTTAAGTCATGCCAGAATTTTCCACAAAATTACCTATATCCTCTTGAAAACTTCTGCTATATTACCCCAAGCTTCTCAGTCTTTAGAAACAAAGCAACATATATTCTGAGGTGGCAAAGAATAAAGACGTGTGGGAATTTCTTTTGGAAATGAAGGAGCATAGATAGCATTACTTGGTAAATCTGCTCTGTACCTATTTCTGTCCTGGGGTAACTTTATGATGCCCGTATCCCCATCTATCTGTTTAGCCCAGAAATAAGTTCTGCACCTTTAAAACCAGATCTGTGAGTGAARCAGGGGAAAAAGAAAAACGGTGGGACTTTTTTCATGGCTGTATTAAAAAACATAGAGAAAAGAGCTCCAGCTCTCTCTCTCAGTGGGTGCTGTCTGCAGCATGGACAGTGGGCASGAGAGAGGTCTCCTTTGCTTTTAGTTAGTTTTTAGCTAGCTGAGGCTCAGAAGTTTCCTGGACTGCAGCTTTCATTTTTCTTGGAACTGACCAGCCCTGGTCTGGATTGAAAACCCAGAAGGACACCAGGAGCTCACACCTGWGGCCCACTGGGACCTGGGACATGGCATTTTTCAGCACAGGAGAGACTGGGCGAGCCAAGCTACACCCCCCAGAAGGACCCTTTCTGAATTTGCCATCCCTTCAGAACAATGAGAGGTTCCGKTGTTTCATATTATTACTTTTTTTCATGTTTGTGAGTACTTTGCTTGTAAAATAAACAGTTTTTTCCACTTCTCTCAAAGGAGATTTTCCTCCCGAACGGGTGGGTAGAGGGCCTGCTTGAATTTACTTTCTACAGGTACCCCTTTGGAAATTTCCTCTCTAAATTTGCCCTAAACCAGGACAACTGCAAACAGTAAAGCCCTACATTTACCAAATAGCTACACAGAGATTTCTTAGAAGACCCTTTCTTATGAAAGTGTAAAAGGTGGACTTCAGCAGAAACACTTTTTAGCTCCTTGATAGAATTGAAAGATCTTCCCTTAGTGTGGTGTTTTCCTGATGTCAATTCATCTGCTTACTGTGAACAGTCATCTGAAAGTTGTTCTCCTTTGGCTTTAAATACCACATCTAATAATATTTAAATTCCATTTATTGGTTTCTAAATGTGTTTTTAAATGCTTATTGGAGCACTAAATACCATTTCATGGAATATCTTAACTAAAACATAGTTTGATGAAGTGTTTGCTTATACTATCTGATTAAATTCCTGTTTATGAAATACCTATTTTATAATGTCTTCATTATGCAATCAGAATTAGAATTAAAATTTTCATCTATTAATGAAAATTTATCCAAAACCCCCTTTTAAATAATTCATCCATCTGACATTATTATGGTGCTCAATAGTTGAATGGGAGRCAATATTGTTTTCTATATATTGTTGTGTTATCTGCTAGTTATATTATGAATGCCCAGACAAATCAAACGAATCTTTACTAAAAAATTATTTAGGTAGTTAGTCCCTTGTGTAAGGTTTGACATCTGAAGTTATCATCATACAAGAAATTAGATTAATTAAGTCAAATATTAATATTTTTCCTTAAAAGATTTTTGCAGTTCAGGTGAAATTAGATTTTTAAATTAGATTAGAAAATCCAAACCATTTATATATATTTGGCTTATTTCTCTTTGTTCCTCTTCCTTCATAGAAGGTTGATGTAAAGGAGACCTTGCCATGACCAGGACTTACTTAATTTTTGTGTAAACTTGTGYCATAGTATTTTTCTGCATTTGGTTACGTGGTGAAATCCTGTAAATATTGGGTCTTTAGCTGGTAGCCAGCAAGAAGAGAGGGGAAGAAATATCAAATATGAAGAATTAAGTTATGAACATGTATTCCTTTTATATTTGCATGAAAAGTGTAAAATGCCCCAAGAACAACTGACTTACTTTATTTTGCTAATTTCATTTTTTATTACATGTACAAAATTCAATGTAATGATACATATTTCTCATAATAAAAATTGCACATTATTTTGCAGTTACAAGCTGGCCAAATATTCCTTTAAGCATAGAGTTAATCCTTTGAGAATGAAGTGTAGTTATGAGACTTTGTATTATTTGCATTTCTTGTTTTTTTGCTGGTTTGTATGGTGATAATGCTGCTTTTCAACTTCAGTATTTTGATTTTACAATAGAGATAATATAGAGACAATAGTATCCTAAGTACAATTTTGATACTGGCATTATTGAAAAGCAAGAGATATTGCTRAGCTCTATAGAATATTCATTAGAAGAGGAAAGATAAGTTTAATAAATGWACATTTCATGCCTATTTGCACATGATACAGGAGTGAAAATGAATGAGCATTCGTAAAATCAAAGGCAAAAAAAATTTTTGATAAATTTTGTTATGCTAATCAGCAATTCTCAAGACAAACCTCAAATACCTGCAACTGGAGGGCAGAGGTGCAAGAAATAAAATCTGTTTTGACTAATGTAAAGGAAAGATWAGATTTCAAAAGTGCCTGTTTCTGTTAGTATTGTTCCAAGGATGTAAAAAAGATAATCAAAACTGACTTAACATACTAATTTAAGAAGGAATTAAGATATGTGAACCACTTAGAAAAATAGAAGGAAAAAGACTGAACTATGAGTTGGATTGTTAACCTGCTTGGATACTCCTACATTCAGTTTTGCTGTTTCTGGAACACTTCATCTGTCTACCATAATTAAAAGATTATCAAATTTGAAGGCTCTATTTTCTGTCAAGAYCAGATAAAGTAAATTTGAAATACTTTTATATTGACAGGCTATTTTTTTAAAGGCAAGTGGAATTTTTCTTTGATGGACGAAATAAATCTGGTTCATTCCTCCATACCTGTCGCACTGATACACAAAGTAACTGCACAACACACACGTTCAGGAAAGAAAAAGGGACTTTTTATTTTTCTTCGACTATTTATATACATTAAAAACATGGCCAGTGACTGGAGAATGAAGTCTCCACTTCTCCAATCACACTGGCTAACACAAATGGTTGTCAAGCTCATCTCTYCTAGAAGGAAGAATGTAAATATTGAAAACTCGTTACAAAACCCCYATTGTTTACATAAAACCATGAGAACTGACTCTAAATATGAGAACTAYCAGAAGGTTTAAAAATTCAAGGTRACACATACCTAAGAATTTATATAATATTATCCAGTACTAATTTCCAAAACTACCAAGTACCCTAAGGAACACAGGCMTGATTGTGTCTGTAGTAGCCTTTTTATTGCACTGTATGTCACCGAGGCAAATAAGCAATCTTGAATTGTTGACAATGAGATGGAGATTAAATAGGGACCAATTAATAATATCTCTTAACTTTGCCAGGTGAATCTCTGGTCAGTAGTGAAGTAAAGCAGCAGTTTATGCATGCAGAAATTGAGAAGTGTAATTACTTTTACTTATCAAAGTCAGGATGGTTTATCTGTACTAATGACTGGAACATGAGGTACAGAGGGCGGTTTTCTGAGGAGAATTTTCTTAATTTTCCTTATTTTCTTAATTTAGATGTTCACTTTGAATAGTTATCCTTAATTTAGGGATTAACCAAAGAAGGACAGGTTTGAGAAAGATGAACTCAAAAATATGTMTATGTGTAATTTGCCATACTGAATTATGGCATTATCTTGGGAGTTAAGACATTTCATTCATGTTCCTTTAGGGATAGCTGGAGTTTATGCCACAGTTTTCCTTCAGTCTTGGGTAAAGTATAGGTATGGCACCAGTCTCACCCTGCCTGAGTGTGGGTTGTGCAGGTGGGAGCTCTCCATGTCTTCACAATACATTTTAGAGGATGCGAGATTGTTATATTAAATTTTCAGAAGTATGGAAACACAGTTTCTGGTAGGACTTAGGCACAGAACTCCCCACCACAGTACGAAAGTAGGTAGATATGCTACCCAGATGTAAACATGTAGGTAAAAGTGAGTGAATAYGTAAACTTGTGGTAAAGGTCTGTCTTTCAAAGAGACAAGTAGCAGTGCCTTGGTTTTGAGGATAGGGATTTGAACTATAAGCCCTCAACTCCATTTGTGAATCTATCTAAACTTTGTTTCTCTGTATATGTGAGTATCCATGTGTCATGTCACACGATATGTCATCTTTATGAAGAAGATGAATTTATTGATACTTGGAAGAATGTACCAGGTCATGTGCCAATGTGCCAAAGAGCACATGAAGAAAGGCTTATAAATAGATGAAGCTGTCAACATTTGTATTTAAAATTGCATTTGTGTTGTGTTCCAAATTGGACCAGCTGTTTTCTCGAGGCAAGGACAGTGGGATCAGTGGGGGTTTCCCATGGGGCAAGACATGGATCTAGACAGGCCAGAGGGACAGCTGAGGGCATCTCCAGCCCAGTGAATCAGATAACTCCTCAAGGATGTAAGGGTAGGAGTGCAAGCAAAGAAGTAAGGGTGAGGATCATTCTCTTTGACTTGTCTTGTTAATGTCAGTGAGCAGCCAGACACTTTCTGACTGAGTGTGATTTGTTGCATTGGTAATGACCTTAAAACTCCCTGTACCAATCTCCCTATGCTATGCAAACATAAACAGAGAGTGAGTGTCATAGTTTGGCCAAATACCAGGAGCCCATGAAAGTAATTCACTCACCTTCTTCTGCTACAGTTGGACAGAGAGGGGAAAAAAATTAAACAATTGCAGCAGCCCTCTTAATTGAGGGTGGAAATGAGCCAAGACATAGACTTCTTTATCACAGCATGAAAACTGTCCTGGTTTATTTCTCTTTACAGCTTAGCCACCCTGACTCCAAATATTCACTGACTCTGGCTTCAGCAAGCTCCTACTGTAGGTTTCCATTGCAGCCTCTGACTGCTGGTTATTTCCTGCTAGACTATGACTGTTTGTATCAGTTTGCAGACTCTGAATGCAGGCTTTTACCTAGCTAGACTGTGACTGCAGGTTCCAACAACAGGCTCTAACTGCAAACCCAGACTAACCTCACTGTAGATATTCTCTCTGCCCAGGATATTTCTTCCACATCACCCACCACACTAGCTAGCCCACTCCCTTTTATCACATTTACCTTTATTKGCTGTAGCTGTGGCTCATCAGGGGTGGGGCTTTATTGCATAATTACACAGCTGTTACTTATCAGGGGCAAGGTCACCTGTATTCTCTTCTCCTAAAACCAGGAACTCATGAGTTGAGATAAAGATTGGGAGAAAAACAATCTAAGGGCAAAACAGGTTCAAATTTAAAGGTATAAGGTAAATTTATTATTAACAGAGTCAGAGGAGGATAATGAGAAGTAAAATAAGCCTTTAAAACACCTTTTTTCCTCCAGCCCCTCCCTCCTTCCCACTGACAGTGCAGGGAGACAGGGCATGGAAGTTTTGATCAGTTTGTCACTTGACATCTTCAGCTTGCCCAGGGAGAGGAATCTTTTTCCTCTGCTATGCCATGGGCAAATAGTCTTCCCAAAACTGTTGTGGTGTGGGTCACTTATCCACAGGGCACAGTCCTAGAAGGATAGGCTGCTCTAGTTTGGAAGCAAGGACCGTCTCTATCTCTGGAAGCAGAGGGGCTCTCTCTCTCTTTGGGTGTCTTGCTGGATCACAGCTTTCTCTGGCATTCACCCACTCCAGCATGAGCACTTTTGCCATGGGCTGTGTGAGTGGATCTCTGCATCCTGGTGGACTTCATGCATTACAACAGGACAGTTTGTTTTACCATGGTCCTCACCATGTTAGTGTTCAGGAACACACAAGCAGAGAGTTGATTGTATATGAGGTGCTTTTATTGAAGCGCAGGAAAACCTGGGGTAAAACCCAAACCAGGCTTTGATCTTTGATTTCAGATGGGCAGGTTTTATACCCTTCTGTTATACAATTCTACATTAATTATTAAACCTGGATTGTTCTGTTATATACATTGATTCTATCCAAGCATGAATTTTCAAAAGCCGCCCCAAACATTGATTACATCCTTCTCATGCAGATGCGGTTTCACATGATCTGGTAAGGACAACGCTTGATTTGGTTACAACAGTGACTATTACTATAGTGAAGCTAATATTCTGTTCCCAAGACCTCGTTGACTGGCACGTCCAGGTCTCTCTGTTCCTTCTAACCAGCACCCCTCCACCTTGGAATCTATTCTCATGATTTCATCCCTAAGCTACTAAAATTTAACCCTTACGCTATCAACCACAGCCTGCAAAGGACAAAGGAATCTTGGCTCTGACACTTGAAGCACTGCACCCCTCCCCTCCTGTTTTTTTTCCACTGACCTTGGTGTCACCATGTTATTTTCTCTCACACATCCCCATTTCCTCTTCTTCTCTAACTAGAAGAAAAACTGCTGCATGTAGGTACTATTGCCAACAAGTTCCACTAATTCAAAGATCCCTGCAGGATCCTGCAGCACCAAGAGTTCCGTGTTGGGGAGTGACTTGTCATGCTCCGCCACCATTGTGCAGGCAATGGCAGCCACCACAGCACTGATGCTATTTAATGCCTCTTCATGCAGGGTGTCGGGAAGGAGAAGCTGTCACTGCTGCTACTGASCTTCTGTCCCCAGTTTGGCTGGCTAGGAGCAGCCACGTAGGCAAGCCTCACAGCAGGCCGTGTTGAGATGGCAGCAGCCATGGTGGCACATTGCTGCAGGCTGCACCGAGGATGGCCCCCAGCAGCTGCAGCTCACCACCCCTGGAAAAAAACTGTGTATGCTATTATGGATTTTTTTWGTAAATGTGTCATCACAGAGGTGTTACCAACCTCTCTGATTGGGACAGCAGCTTGTCTGTCTCCAGAGAAAACAACATGATGACACCAAGGTCAGTGGGAAAAAAAAGGTGGGAGGGGTGCAGTGCTTCAAATGTCAGAGCCAAGATTCCTTTGTCCTTTGCAGGCTGTGGTTGATAGCGTAAGGGCTAATTTTTAGTCTGTGGATGTGGTGGAAAATTCTAGCAGCTTCTAGAAGCTACCCCTGTGGCCCTCCCCCACTACCAAAAAATCAGGCCATGCCAAAATCAGCACACTGAGGAACAGAATTTTGTAGATCAGTATAGAAAAGCTACATCCTGTCTTTGTACTGAGTTGTCTTACAWCTTTAGAAGAAAAATAGCCACCTCTTAAGGTGGCTATTGCCATGCCTACTGTCAATGAAAGGTGAATGATGAGCTAAAAGTATTTCTTCAGAACAGACATTTGTAGAAAGCATCTTAGCTAATATATGTTTTGGCATGWAATGAATGGCTCCATAGCTGTGGACACCTTAATGTGAAAGACACATGTTCTTTCACATTAAGAACATGTGTCTTAATGTGAGAAAACATTTCTTAATGTTTTCTCATCTGAGAAAACAAGGGAGTTTCACCTCTTGCTAGATCAATGGTTATCTATCAGTTAGGCAAGCAGAGAGATTCTCTTGAATGATGAAATGCAGACTCACATTAATAAAAAACAGAAGAAACGGATCTGAATTTTAAAAACACACTTCAATGTTATCATGATGCATAAGCATCCTAACATCMTTCTTTTTCCTGTTTGTCCAGTGAGATAAGTGATCCATCTCACAATCTCCACATATTTGCAGTTCAGCAACTGCAATGTTCAACTAATATTTGAATGTAAATATATTTTTCATAATCTGTTACATTCTTTTGTTGATGTAGTAAGTTCTACTTGTTCACATAATTTGCTGAGGAAATTATAACAGATTAATCAACAAGGAGTGATTAAGGCTAATGATTTTACCTCCTGTGGCTACTATACAGTTATTTATGAGATGAGAGAGAGAAGAAAAAGCAATGAGTTTCCACTAAGAAAGAGGAGAGATTGGATAACTGCATGACAGAACAGGACTGTGTTACTGAAATACAAAAAAATACACAAGAGAGTGTCAGTAGAAAACCGTGGACACTTCTGAAAGTGCAGCGAATTTTCTTCTTGAGGTTAAGAGGAAGTTTTAACAAAGTGTTTACCAAGTCTAGTATACGTTAGAGRGAAAAATGTAATAAAGCAGGAAGGAATTCAAGGGAATCTTGTATTTTTTTTTWWAAAGAAAAATGTATGTAAGATACACACACATATATATATAAGATACAACTTAATACCTCAATTTTCGTGGACTATTGGAGACACGATAGGAACTTTGCCATGATATATTAATTGCTAAAATTTAAGTATMTAAAGTTTAACCATTTAAGGTGTAATGGCAAGATAATAACTAATGAATAATTCTTGTATATTTAATAATTTAATGCATTTCTTTTGTTTCGTTATTAGTAAGAATGGGTGATGCTTGTATTTTGACTAATAGGATATTCTTGGCTTACATTTGTGAAGAGAAAAGTGCCAATTTTTAATATGATACTTTTGATAAGGGCACTTATTGATTATTGTTTGTGGTAATAACAGCTCAGGTAACAGCATTTTAAACAGGAGGAAATATTTACTAGTACCTGAGTAATTATACCCTTTAACTACTATTGCATTCCTATGACATCTGCCATAGAATCAATTTGCAACAAACTTCCAAAAGAAATATGAGGCGTTCAGAAGGCCCGGAAAAATTTAGGGGAATCGCTTGCGATGCCTGCTGGCAAAATGCASACTTGTACCCAGAGTTTACATAAGCACTGAGGAAACTTGTAACTTTGCCATATACAGAACTTTCATGGTAATGCTAAAGTATTTGTAGAATGCGCAGTGCCATAGWGGGAAAGAATATAATATATCCCTTCTTGTCTCTGTGAATGAATGTAGCTGGACTAAGAATTGAGTTCTGAAAACTGTCATTTCAAATAAATTAATGGTGAGAAAACMTGCAGTGAGGCAAACAACACATACAACACAGAATTCTATGCACACACACACAAGTGTGTGCATACATGTGCACGTATATCAACGTGGTGCACTTCCATTGCTGCTCACATAAAACTGCRTTAGGTGTAATCAGTTGCGACAGATTTTGGTCTGTTCTATTCCTTAGAGCTTGTGGAGTTTACTATTTGATATTATGCCCTGTTCATTTTCTATTTTCTTGCTCAATTATTTTTAATTTTTGGATCAGAAACAAAATCAAGCTCTCAATTTTGTATCAGTTGATTGTAACCATCACTAAATGTGTTTTTATTCGTCAGGACCATTTGCTGTCAATCCTCAATCAGTTTTATACTCAAATTGTTTGCATCCTCATATCAGATCTGCTTACCTTGAAGATGAGTCTTTTTTTATGTGTGTGTGTTAAATTGCACTAAAAGCTTTCCTGAAGTGTTGGTAAATTACACCTTCAATTTTCACCCTTTCCTTCAGAATATTCAGTAAGATTTACAACAAAGACTTTTGCTTTCCAAAGTCCTTATTTGAACTATGTGTAATCAAATTGTGTCTCAYTGAATGAGAATCCAGTACATAATTCACCTGCTTTCCAACAGGGGCACATTGAAGTCTCATATCCAGCCTGGTGTCYGCCATGATTCCCAGACCCTATTCTGTAAAGCTGCTTTCCAGCTGGGTAAGTGCCTAGCATACATTTGTTTCTGGGGTTGCTCTATCCAAGATGTTGCTCTTCCCTCGTTGAAGTTCAACAGTTTCCTGCCTCTCTGGACAGTCACAGTCTCTCTGGATGGCAGAACAACCTTCTACTCTATCAACTACACTCACCAGTCTGTTGTTGTAAGACACCTTTGCTGAAGGTACTGACTTTGCTGAGTCAGTCTGAAAGATTTGACTCCATACTGGCCTAGTGAGCACATCTGTAGTCACTGACCCCCAACTAAACTTTGAGCTGCTATACCACCTTTAGTGACCAGCTGTTCAGTCAGTTTTCAATGCACCTCATTGTCTGCTCATTCAGCCAGTACATCAGCAGCTTCTCTCCGATGATCATCTGGAAAACATGTTGCCTTGGTTTGACAGACAGGTGTCTCCTGAGGAAGGCAAGAGCCTCCCTTGGAATGGAAAATATAACCCTCTTCCCTCCAAATTATTATAATTTTGAAATTAAGGGGCTTTCAGGCAGGGATATGAGACCAGGAATARGAGTTCTTTACTAGTGTGTGTGACAAGGCAAACAAACAACACCAACCCTGGCAGTGACAACATCCAGAACCACAGACCCAGTGACCCCTTCTGGGCTGCTGGCACTTTCCCCTCGGTGCAGTTCCAGGCACGGCCGCCAGGGGCGCTGGTGGCTCCCRSCGGGCAGGGCGGGTGCGCTGATCCCCATGCCCTGCAGGGGGCGCTGTGGCGCGGGCTCGGGGAGCGCACGGCAATGGCGGCTGGGCCCAGGTGGGAAGGGATGGAAAAAGGGCTTTGCTTCACAAACCCCTGGAGCAGCCGATCGCAGTGCCCCAGCAGGACCCTCGGAAGCTGTAAGCTGGAATGGCAGGAATGAGCAAAACTCCCCAGATGGTGGATGAGATGTATCAGGAGCTCTGGAGCTGTGGCTGGAACCGCGGGGCCTCTCAGCAGGCAGGGGGTGTGGGGCTGCAGGGAAACCTCGGAGTGGTGCTGAAGGAGCAGCAGGGGCAGGACAGTGGCAACCCAGCTCCCAGGAGGGCAGGGAAAGGTGGGCTCAGGATCCTGGGGTTTKCCACGGAGGCACCCAAAAAAGTGATGAAAAGTACCAGTGCCAAGGCCGCTCTTAGGAGCAGAGCTCCACTCATGGTAGAAGAAAGGCAGCAGSAGATGGAATTCCACAGTGGTGATGAATTCTCTTCACAGCGCTGCAGCCTCTCTCCCCTCTRAATGCCAAGCGCCAACATGGCYAGTGTCTGCACCCAACTCCACTTTCCTGGTCCAGATCTTGCAGTATCTCTTCCCTACACAGGAAACCTCAGGTAAAGTGAGAGTAGCCACCTCTACYCTTCCTCTGAGTTTCTTCTTTTGTCTCTGTTACGTATGCAGTTGTTAGCAACACATAGGGGAATTCCTGTAGAGGAAAAAAAAACCAAGAGGAGAACTCCTAAAACCCCAGCATATGTTCTTACACTGCTTACTGAAGTCCTGGTGTTTTCTGAACACTTATTAAACTGTAAAAGTATACACAATGACTAATACTTCGGTATTTTAATAGACAGARGAAACACATTTACTTTCACAGAAGTAAAGCCTTAATCTAGCTCTCAGTACCCTCTATAAAAATAATTTTTAAAAATGTACAAAAGAACATTTTGAATTTAATTTTATTTCATGTGTTCTAAGCAATCATTTGAAAACATAAATTGATTTAATAAGCTTGCATGTTAACTTCAGGAATAAAAATGCTTGGTGAATATTTCCTATCAAAGACTGCATTTATCTATAGAAAAATGAAAGCTTTACTTTGACTACAGTTGGAACAAAGATGGAAAGAAAATATGATAATGATGAAAGAGTTAAATGTTCAGAAATCAGATATTCTAGTATGGAAAGAAACATAGAGAGCAATCAAGATGCAGGGAGAATCTAACAATAAGATATWTGTGTTATGTATGTAGAATATGTGCTTTGAAGAGTACAGCATCATGTGACATTGATCTGGTTATGAAAATTTTTAGAATGATACCTTCCCAAATTCAGGTGCAAGCAAGACCATATGCCAAAGTCAATARTATGGGTTTTATTTAACAGTAAATGAAAGAGAGAGACAGACAGAGACAAGAGAGAGAAAGAAATAAAAAAGAGGTGGGGGGAGAGAAAGAGAGTGGCAGAGATAGATTAAGTAGAAAATATCACCACTCTGTGGATTCCACCGGTGTCCTGATGATCCTCTCCAGCTTGTCTTCCTGGTGGTTAGGGTTCCCCCCAAAAGCATAAAATCTAACAGATTCTTATATGCTCAGGCCAGRTGGGAATGCCCAGATACCACCCACAGGGAGGTGGGTGTGGGATATGATTTTATGTTTGTTAAAGTTGTTAAGGCTTATGTTTATCAGAAAGCCCTGTAGGAAGGCACAGCTTCAGGCTGCACAGTTGGAAGCCAGAGAGAGGTGAGAGACAGTTATGGCCTGTAGACAGAAAACTGCAGCTGAGCCAGCCAATGGGTGCTCTTCTGTTAAGTTTGGGGTTTGTCTGGTTGAGACTAAAGGTTATAAAGGGAGGTAACTTCTACAATAAAGTGATTTCCTTCACATGTACAACGGGGTCTGTGTCTTTGTTCTTCCATTGTTACAGGTGGGGGGGCTGTTGGGGAGGGGGGAAGTCTTACACTGCCTCTTGCAATACACTCTGGATCTATTGCACTTCTTTGCATCACGTGCAGTCCTTTGGTGCACGTCCCTCAGGAAGGAGTCCAAGGAGCGATTCAGGRGTCTTTGATGGATTTTGAGATGTCCCAGCTGCCTCTCACATCCTACTGATGTGGTTTTCCTGGTGTGGGGAAACTGATCCAGTTTGTGAAAGGGGGGAGTGTTCACTCCATCTGAACAGAGATTGTGCCACACACCCAAAACTCTTCTTCCAACTTGCTAGTTGGGGGAGTGTGTGCAAATGTGGCCTCAGCAGATAAGCCTGTGGGTTATGGCCTTCCTCAGGCTATACCCAGCCAGAGCTGGTTTTTAGGACAGCTGCTGGGTTTGGATTTTTTGTGGATACATTCTTCTCCCTACACCTGAGATAACTGTTGTGTCACCTTTGTCCTTTGTCAAGTTCCCTTAGGTGACTTACAGTCCAAAATTCCCCTCAGGTGGCATCTTCAGGGAAGGGTGGGTTTTGGTGGTTGCAGCTTCTTTATATAGTTTCACAATAATGGGCAAAAGTCCTTCATAACAATGCTTAAGCATATGTTCTTTGCTTTAGATTTGGATCTCAGAAATTTTAAAATATTTGACAATTATTATGAGAACAGTTCCTAACTCAGCCTTCCCTATTCTAGAATATCTGTTCAATTTCTGTTCATAAAAAGAAAGCCCAAGTTTCAAGAATAATTGGTTTAGTGTTTACTTTCTTGTTAAGAACAGTTTTTTGTTTGGTGGAGTGTGGTTTTTTTTTGTTTGTTTGTTTTGGTTTTTTTTAACATCTCTATAGCAGAAGTGCCATTTCTGTTCACTCGAAAAAACTTGTCTCCTGGTTCAAAATCTCATTTTCTTTTGAAAAATTTGGAAAGTCTTATGCAACTACTTTCAATAGTGCTGTGTTACTCTCATTTTAGTTACRTTGAACTGTGTGTTCCTCTCTAATGAGGTGACCAGAATAGCATACAGTATTGTAAGTTATTCTCACTAATCCCTTACATTGTATTAAGTATAAATTAAATGAAATTATTCTAACTTTTCTATGCATTCTAGTTTTATCATTGTTAATTACTCTGTATAATACTTCRGCATTTATCAAGAGTTTCCAGATTCTTCTCTTCCTCTTTATTTGTAGAGAAAGTCAGTACAGTTTGTGATACTTCCTTCAGCACTAGCTCTTCTTTTCTTTACCATGTTTACCTAGAGTTCCTGTCATCTATTATAATTCTAATTCTTGCTRTCAATAGCTGTATTTTGTTAATGCCACAAGGCTTTGTTCATGATCTGGATATTGAAAACACACCACCTATCCAAATAAGCTTTCAAATGAAGAGTTCACATTCCAAAATCATTGAACTAATATAGAATTAATATTAAAATTGTGTATTTATTTAACAGTGACCTATTTCCAGTGAGGAGCCAAAAGCAGCCATTATTTAAACTGAACTGCAGAGTTGGGAGAGTTTCTTGAATAGGAAAGTTTGCACAAGTTAGACTTACTGAAGTTTTAGGAGGGTACTTCCATGGTACTGCATATTACCACAATTTGGAAAAAGTACTATTTGCACACGTGCAAGCAAAGTATGATAGCAATTTTCAGTTCAATATCACAGTGCAAAAGTGAGAAATGAGCAGCCCAATATGAAGCTCAGCCCTATTTCCTACCAAGACCGATTCCATTATGTGAAGTTAGCAGCTGAGGTTTTTTGGAAATTAAGTTTTAAAKTCCAGGGCATGTTTCTCTGCTCATGTTTCCGGAGCTAAATGAGGCATGACAAMCTAGAAACTAAATATGGCCTTTAAAAAGTGTCCTTTCTTTGTGAAAGAACACAGAGATGGGTGATTCAGCTTTCAATAACTAGCTCTGTTTTTCAGGATAAAACACAGTACTACTGACAAAATGTAGCCAGCTTCTTACCAGCTGCTGTTTTCATTTTAGGCATATAGTTATTAATAGAAAAGGACTGAGAAACTACTTCAGATCAAATATTTCTCATTTTTTCCTCAGAAGTGAAATGTGAGAGATATTTTTATGAAATTTCTTAGAAAACTCTTGATATATGGGTTTTAGACAGGTGCTTTAAATTTTATTCATATTTTTATTCTTTTACATATTGCTGAATTGCATCCTTTAGATTTCAGCCTCTGTGGCTCTAAAGGTTTCATGCACCTGTTATTCATTGCCATCATAATCAGCTGATGAAGATTCACTTCATCAATGGCTGAGACTGCTACAGTGGCTTAAATAAACCACTGAGAGGCAAATGCAAAAAACTATGACTRTGAGGATGGACAAGACCTGTTTGGAAAAGAACTCTTGGAAAGGAATGAGGTTAGCATTATATTTGAGATGCTGTGAACAACCTATCAGGAAGAAAAGCTATCTCCAATTGTCTCTAGGTTTAGGAAATTAACAAATAGAGTACTCTTCATTCAATAACTTTCCCCAAACTGTAAATCCAAGATGAAATTACAGCCATGCTTTTGTCCCCACTACATTCATAAGAACCAGCTGAGAACTTTTGTTCCCTCTGAATTTTTGCTTTCCTCTACTGAGGCCAAGGTT
The DNA here is from genome assembly GCA_902810485.1 of Alauda arvensis. Lineage (NCBI taxonomy): Eukaryota > Metazoa > Chordata > Aves > Passeriformes > Alaudidae > Alauda > Alauda arvensis. The sequence continues at coordinate 464,814 of CADDXX010000205.1, read as the reverse complement.
KAAGGTAAAAATACAAATATCTCCAGGATTTGAATAACTCCAGGATCTGAATATTTCCTAGAGTATTCAGCAAAATCTTATTATGCCCAGGACATAATTACAACTTTTTTTGTTTTCAAGTCACATATTGTGAGGGAATTGCTTGAGCCACTATATTCTAGGGAAGCATTGCAATCTATTTTTATCATTATTTTCCTCATATTTATGGAGATCTGTTTCATTTGCTACACCATAATTGCCTTCTTTGTCTCATCCAATTCTGCTATAGTTTCAGTCATATCTTCTGTTCTCCACAGAAATTGTTGTCACTTTGCTTTGAATATAACACCTCCTTCAAAAAATAAATTTAAGCAGTACATCTCAATCACTCTGAGTGCACAGTGTGGTTCTGTATGGGTTTTTTGGGGTTTTTTATGTGGGGGAAGGGAGAGAAAAAAAAAAAGAAATAGGAAATCCTCTCCTTCTGATCTTCTTGGTGGTGAAGGTCCCCCAAAAAGCACAGAACCTGCTGGGTTAATATTCACTCAGGCCAGGGAGGAAAATCCAGGCACCTCCCTRGGATGGAGGAGAGTTTGCCACTGTCTCTTACAACAGACTCCAATTTGTTGCATCAGGTGCAGTCCTGTGGTGCAAGGCTTCAGGAAYGACTCTAGGGAACACTTTGGGAGCCTTTGATGGATTGAGGCATCTCCTCAGCTGCCCCTCACGTGAATGTCCCATGGATGTGGCATTCCCAGAGCTGGGGGTTCCATGGCCAGGTTGTGTAAGGAAGGATGGGTTCACTACCCCTGAGCAGAGGTTACAACACATCCAAACTTCCTCCCTCACCTCTTTTGGGGGAAATCTGTGCAAACCTGCTCTGAGCAAATGGATCTGTGGGCTACGGCCTCCCCCAYCCAGAGTAAGCCAGAGATGATTCCTAGCAGGGCTGCTGGGTTTGGCTCACATTCTTTTCTTTGTTTACCTGTTTGTTTCAGGTGAGTGAAGAATGAGTTTTCCCTTTATCTAATCTCAGCAGTTTGACTTTCAGTCCAAAGTGCCAGACAGGTATCTTCAGGGAAGCTTCTTTGGTTGCAGCTTCTTTATACAGTTTCTCTTATAATGAGCAAAACTTTATATCAATGTTTGAGGCATGATCTATTTCAGTTTCTGACACACAAGCTCTTAAGATGCCTTCTAGATGTTTTTTGTTTGTTTGTGAGAGAAGATCTGCTAATTTAGAAAAACCACAGAACAAAATCTCTCCCTCTATTCTTTTTTTTTAAGCCGTTTAAATTTGTTKCAAAGAAAAACTCCATTTCTTGTCCACTTTTGTATGAGACACATTTCTTGTTTTCATTGCACTAAGACTTGAGAATTTTAAATAATTTTTCCTCTGTTTTTTAACAGGTTCCTCATGAAAAGCTGTATTTGATATGACAAACTTGGAAAGAGAATTTCTCCTCTCTGTTTTTTTTTTTTTTTTTACAGGCTCTATTTTAAAAAATTGAGTTATATGAAAACTACAAAGAGCTAGGAACAAACATACGTTTGAAATGCCTTAAAAAGCTTTTTTACAAAAATCTTGACAGGTTGTTTTAAAAATATTTATAAACCCTACACCAATTATCTGAAGCACTTGTAACTGACAGAAAATTCATTTAGCACATGAAGCAATGTCTGAAACTTGAAAACATGTATTCTGTACATCAACACAGGAGTCTAGGTAAAAATCTCAAATAAATGTAGAATTCAGAAAAAATTTGTTGTCTCTTCAGATCTGGGCCCAACCTGTTTATTTGAAAAAGAGGAGAATGAAGTCTGTGCAACTGATTGGATMAAAAAACAATATGTAAAACAAGGTGATTTTTTTCTTCTTGGTGAGCATTCACTGAAACCTGGCCTAGGATGCCTTAAGTTTAGCTTTCATGTTTTTCAGATTTTGTGCTGCCTCAGGGTGTAGTTCTGAGCCTCATATTAAGTGCTATTAAGCTCTCTACACAGAGTAGGTAGACAAAACAAATTGTTTTCCTGCTGAAGACCAAGGACCACTTTCAGGCCCAAAAGCATAAACAACATGGACAAAAGGGAGAAACAAGAAGGATAGGACCTCACAGCCTGAAGCTGTAACTGGACAATTAAAACCCAAATGAACCAAAACTTACAAAATTGTAAGACCTCGTGACTGATCAGCCATTTTGTGACCTTTCTTAGTCCACCTTGGCTGTAGCCCTGGTCAGGCTCTTGTACTGCCCAAGGTATCCTAGAGGCCCTTCAATAAATATCTACTTTATTCTCTAGCTCTGTCCAGTCCCTGTTTCAGGTCAGCCTTCCCAAGGCATCAACTATATCCTGGGAAACCTGTTCTATGTTGAGTAAGAGGGTGGAGTACACAATGTCCAGAGGTCTATGTCAACTTCATTCACTCTTTTTTTCTGACTTGGATCAGAATCCTGAGATATGAAAATCATCTCTGATTGAGCTTTGAATGTTTAGTACTGCTRGAATGTAGTGCAAACTGGCTTGCAAGTACATAATGTATATTTTATAATAAGAAACCAATATGAGTTTCTCTAGCCTTGCTTTATTTGGCAGCATTTTCTGTCATTTATCTTGAAAATTTTATGCAATTTTCACATTAAAATGTGTAAATTAACTTGATACCATTGTAACCATTCCACYGTAGAAGAAAGTACCTCATAAGATGTGCATACAGATCTCTGCTCTGTATAGAGACCAATGATGCATCTTGAACTTAACAATTAAAGGATGAGATTGCTTATCATATATTGCAGCTCTTCTTGTTCACAAAAGAATTTGGGAGGCACACYGCTATTCAGGAATTACAATAAATCTATGTATAAATTAATACAATGGGCTATAAGGCATCTTAAAAATTCTGGCGCTACAAGCTATGGRCATTTCAGTAGATGGATCTAACTAATACTATGCTATTTTTAATAACTAAATGTTCAGTGGAACACATAATAGAATTCAGGCATATTAACTCCTTCATGTCTGTCTTACTAGTATAGTAGAGAAGTAGCTTTCAGATTTTTGGACCAATGAAGTACTTTATATATTGTTAGTGGTGGAAGGAAAGGTTCTCTAAATGTAATTTTGCTACTTGATTATCAGAGCATCCCAGATCTGGCTAATGAAATACAGCAATAAGTCTCAACTTTTTTGGAAAATGCCACACATTTATGCACTGCTGACAAAGGTGAGCTTGCTTAGCAACAAGCCAACTCTCAACAGTTAATTGCTGTTGCTAGAAAACAAAAAAGTGAATGTCTGTGTATGTATATATGCTCGCAGTGCATAGCTTCATGGAGCTTCAGGTATGACTTCACAAGTGTAAAGCAGGATATTGCTTCTAAATAATCTGGATCTGCTAATTTTCTTACATAAGAAAGAAAGACCAKAAAAGCTCTGGACAGCTCTTTTACACACTTCAGCATCAACTGAATTCTTCTGTGATTTTATTTTTGACAGGGAGCTTTTGTCCTCAGTTTCATCCARTCACATGAAAGGACAGATGTGTCTAGACTCCAGATCTGGACCAGATGGACTGGTTTGGAAGCAAAACCAGTGAGAGAYTCTAAGTCAGAAATACAGTTTCATAGGAAAATGATAGAATAAATACAATAGTAAAAAAGAAAAAGAAAATACCCTTGACAGAGTCGGAATACAATCTTGACACCTTGTTCATTAGGGTGGTGGTAGCAGTCCAGATGAAGTGGTTTTGTTGAAGCAGTGATCCCGTAGAAAGATCTGGCAGCTCCTGCCCTCTGGGAATCCAGTCGGGGGGGACTGCGCTGTCCTAAACTCCAGATTAAATCCAGGTAGGAATGCTTGGCTCCTCCCCACTGGGCAGAGCATTTCACAATGGGCTGATATYATTCTATGAGTCATAGATTGCCCATAGGTCCTTGATTGCCCATTAAGCAGAGACAGCTCCCGAGGGGAGTTACCTGTGAGTCACTGGCCAAGGCATTGATGGGCCATTAACAGGAGATAGTCCAGAGGGAGGGGGCAGGGAAAACACTGCCCCACCTGGTTTCAACAGCCCATGAAGATGGTAATAGAATACATACTTTGGACACATCTTACATTGCAACCTAAGACACTATAGTCCTTAATAATTTCAAGCACTRGTATTGAACTTCTAAGACTAAGTGCAGATTCCTTTCTGGTTTTGAAGGTGAGGTCCTAAGTTTGTTGCCATTACAATTTGAAGTGTGGGCTTGGGTTTTTCTGCAGGGTGTTCACTTTTTTTTTGCTGGGAGTGGGTTTTTTGTCCCTATGTCATTTGTTTGTTGGTTTATGGGTTTTTTCATTAAGTAAATAAAAGTTCAAACTATTTTTCCTCTTTTGACACAACTACAAGTTTTTCTACTGGAGCTAGGTTTTTTTCTGCTCTCTGTTCTTTAAGATACTAGACAGTGATAGCTTCTATCTCTGAAAGAAAGATCTCTGCTGTCATTATCTCTGAGGTATGTACTTGGTATTATATAGGGTTCAGGTTGGTTTGCTGTTTACAGCTTTCAACTTCCTGCTGCCATATACTTCAGATGCATCTCAGAGTACCAAAATATGATTGAGAAATATGCTAAACAAAAAGCAATTTATTGAAAAAGAACTATTTATTTAGTAAAYATTCAAGAACATTTATTTAATTACAGGTTCATATTTTGATCTTGCAGCAACAAAATTTAGTTGGTACCATACATATATATCCCAACCCTAATTTCTTATTTATTYATAGCTTGGGTTACCTCAGTAAGTCCTATAAACCTGTCCAGAACTTCAAGAGAATAAGAGTGTTTTCCTCCTGATGACTTACAGGTATTCCTCAAAACTGTTACTAGTAACCATTCAGACTATAGCTAACAGTGTCAAGATAGCAGTAAATGGAAAGGAAATATTACATTATTTATAGAAGAAAAATGTCACCAGAGATAAATCATCCTATCATCTGGAACAGATTTTAATCTTACACAGCTGTTAACATCTGTCTGAGAAACTAAAAGCAAAACCACTATATTTTCACTGCTTCTCAAAGTAAGAAATATTCTAGGGTTTAAAAGTTAAMACAGTTTAGATGAATTCAGGGTTTTCTTTTAGCACATTTATCCATCTGGAGAGTAAAAACCTATCAAAATAAAAAGTAGGATACTTTCTAAGAAATGAGCATTTTCAATCTTCATATCATTGAAAAAAACAATAATACAGAGGCCATGTAGAAGGTATCCAGTATAACTGGTTCAGCAAGGGTTATGTGAAACTGCAGGCAGGCTCTGTTTTGCTCTGAAAAGGATTGTACAGCTGGATTTTTTCATTACTGCTGTTAAGAAACGTTGTGGTGTCATTTTAAGTTCTCATTCACTGGGGATGGATCCATGGGACAGCCTAGCTGTGAGTGTTGTTATAAATGAAACATATAAAATGCCCAATTAAATAATTCAAAGAATAATTTATTACGAAATAGAGCGACARAATGCTGTGRTGCCACAAACAAAAGACAGAGCAGAGCCCRGGATCGGCGCTGGGTGAACCACAGGTACGGCCTCAATCGCACTGCACACCCCCAGTTCACAAAGTCTGCTCGGAGCAGCCAGTTCTTATACTGTTTTTCTGCCTGGAGGCCATATTGCAACAGTCTATTTGATGTCCAGTCCGCGTTGCATATTCATCCAAAATCTTTTCAGCATCACTGGACTGCTGAATAGTTTTCCATTCGGAGATGGATGCTTGAAGAGATTACCAGGAGTCCCATTCAGATGTTATCCTCGGCATCAGCGTTGATGGTCTTAGTAACAGCCCTCATCACCGGTCCAATACCGATCTGATTCGTGAGTCCACCCGTCTTTCTGTTGCAAATCCTGGTCTCTGCCTTTACTGGCAGCTGTGATACAATCTCAGCAAATCCTGGTCTCTGGCTTTACTGGCAGCTGTGATACAATCAAGGTGTACATTCCGCTGTCTCCAACATGACTTTTATTCTGGTAAGATTTTAGGTTTTTATGATCAAACATTATAACACTTAATACAGCAGAGAAAACATGAATTATTTCAGGGCATATATCACAGTGTTATCAAGTCCATCGGGTGGATATAGTCTCAGAAAAGTAGCATTCCCATTCCTTGATCTGAGGTTGTTTAGATTGTTAGTAYGTTATTTGGCATAGTGCTGTGAGCCAGGAACCATGAGCTGGAGTGTTTACACTGAAATTTTAGAGTACTTATGTTCTTACCTGCAAAATGAATATACTGGCAGTTAGCCAGTTACCGCAGGAAACACTCTTCCTCAGCTGCTGAACATACACATTTTAAAAAGACCCAAGTAATATTCTGGAAGCCAAAGACCCTGAATTTCCACCTTCCCAATCGTTTCCAGGATGGGGCCCTCTACAGCTTGCCAGGTGGGCTGCCAAAATCTTGTCACATATCAGAATCAATTTCCATCCTCAAAGCATTCTTGCATTGTCAAAGCAGCACTCCTCAGTAGCACGGTATTTGCACCTGAAACTCTAGGCTTTAGTCTCCCGCGGTACTGTTTGACGTGGTGAAATAATAGAACATGAGATGACTGTTGGGTTGGGGGTATTTTTCCTAGAGTAATTGACCTTGTTTTRGGTTTGGTGTGTTGCTTATTATGATGACTATGTCACTAAAGTGTTCAATTCATAGCATAGAAAATTTAGGGATTCTTAAGCAATTCAGTGACATGAGGCTGCTGTTTGTCAAACAGCCAAAACAAGATTAAGAACTGTGTTGCCATACGATAGCATGGGGCTAAAATGTCCCYTTTTTGCAGTTTGCATACACCTTGTTATTATTTAGTACTGACAAGTCATTCTACTTTTTAAGACATGTCAAAGGTAATTTTTTTTGTACTTGAACTAAAATTTGAATCTTGTAATACTTTGGAAAGAAATGAGATTATAATTAAACTTTTCTAGGAAAAAATATTTTTCCTTTATASATACATATTGTCTCTTGGGAGTTTGAAAGCTTTCCTCCTATAGCTCTTTATTATCAGGGCTTCACAGGTAAAAAGTAGCAGCGATGACATTAATATAAAGAAAAAAAATTAACAATAGTTCTAGAAAATCATGCCTCATAACTGAATTTTTCCTCTTCTGATTAATGTTGTTATTTAGTATGCAGAGATTTCATGCATCCTGAGAAGAGAACTTTTATCTTAGCACTTCAGCTGAAAAGTTAATTGAGGTCTAAAGACAGTAGTTAGGTAGATCTAGCCATATATTCACAATAYGACTAAAATTTTCATCAGATATTTTCCCCTCCAGCAGATATTCCTTCTTTTATGTAGCTGATCTGTGTCTGTGGAGCTACTGCATGATGTGATTCTATTGAAAAAGCAATTTAATCTTCTTAAAACAAATCACCAAGTCTCTGAAGGGGGTTTCAACTCCCTTGGCATATGATGAACTTCATCATAGTTTGGTAAYCTAAGTGTTTTCTGAGATAAACTTYGTATTTGAATTCAGTACTTGACTTTATGAAGTTAAATATTCTGTGGTTCTGAGAAAAGCTTGTTTGAAATTTAGTTCATATATAGTTGCAGTACATTCCAACTGCATCTTAAATGGTAAGAAAGACTTCAAACTACAGTCTGTTTTGCCAAGTATAAAAATGTTTCCATAGCATTATGACACTGGTCCATTTCAACTAGCACAATGAACTACTGATAGTGCAAAAAAGGGGAAATACTCTCTATGTTCATAAGTATAAGGGGTTTATGTTTATATTTTTTTGTATTTGGTGATCTTGATCATTTAGTGTCTTCAGATAGATCTATGTTTCTGATTTTATTTTTTATTGTTAGATATCAAGTGTTCATCTTCAAAACAGTGTTCTTAAGAATGTCCTGAAATTACATTTATTTCTGTCCTCTTAAATATCTAAACTCTGTGAAAACTCCCTTCTGTCACTGTTACTCATGCCCCTGKATCTGACTCATGCTAATACCTCCTAAATTAGCAYTTAACGTGGGTCAATAGCCTCGACTTTTTGTTTGATGCTTTCTGTCTACCTAATGAAAGCWAGTTGTACAGATGAGTTTATGTTTTCAACAGCTAGTAAGACTGCCTTAAGATCCAAGGCCAGTCAATTTTATATGTTTTTTATCTCTGTGRTACCTCTACAGCAACTGCTAACAGCCTGACCTATCTTGACTTTTTGTCTTGGTTTGAAAAGACTGGTGTCTAGTAAAGAAAACAGAAGTCTCTCTTGGAATGGAAAATGTAACCCGCATAGCTCTAAATTTTTATAACTTGAAATCGAGAGGCTTTCAGGCAGGGATATGAGACCAGGAATAAGAGTTCTTTAGCAGTGTGTGTGGCAAGGCAAACAAACAACACCAACCCTGGCAGTAACAACATCCAGAGCCACAGACCCAGTGACCCCTTCTGGGCTGCAGGCACTTTCCCCTCGGTGCAGTTCCGGGCACGGCCGCCAGGGGCGCTGGTGGCTACCGGCGGGCAGGGCGGGTGCGCTGATCCCCATGCCCTGCAGGGGGCGCTGTGGCGCGGGCTCAGGGAGCGCACGGCAATGGCGGCTGGGCCCAGGTGGGAAGGGGTGGAAAAAGGGCTTTGCTTCACAAACCCCTGGAGCAGCCGATCGCAGTGCCCCAGCAGGACCCTCGGAAGCTGTAAACTGGAATGGCAGGAATGAGCAAAACTCCCGGGGTGGTGGATGAGATGTATCAGGAGCTCTGGAGCTGTGGCTGGAATCGCGGGGCCTCTCAGCAGGCAGGGAGTGCGGGGCTGCAGTGCAAGGAAAACCTCGGAGTGGTGCTGAAGAAGAAGTAGGGGCAGGAGAGCAGCAGCCCGGCTCCCAGCAGGACAAAGAGGGGACAGCCCAAGATACCGGGAACCTGAGCAGATGGGRATAGGTCCCTCTTTTAGTGAGGTGGGTGTTAATAAGGTCCCAGTTCAGTGGCTGCTCTTACCAGCAAAATCTCACCTCACAGCAGAAGAAACTGCTTTGGGTTGGGCTCTGCCRGCAGCAATGAATTCCCTTCCCAAACTGTGACTCCAACCATCYTTCTTTGAAAGCCAAGAGTGTGAGCGAGCTGGCAGCTGCCCTAGCCCTGCCCCCCACCTGCCCAACTCTCATGGGATGTCTGCCCATCCAAGATAAATTCCCAAAAAACCAGAGAAGTGCCACCAAACACCCTCCGCCCCAAGGCCTGGCCACCTCCATGTTTTCTCARGCGCCCAGCCATCAGTGCTTCCTAGCAACTCAATGGGAAAAAATTGAACAAGTAAGAAGGAACAAAAGGAAAGAAACCCAACCCCTAGCACTTCTGTATACTTGTGAGATCTTTACAGTCTTTGTTCTGTCTCTATTTAATTCTTCCTCAATATGATTGAAGGTACCTCTTAAGGAGAASTGTTGATTGTAATCATCCCCCCTGACTTTTTCCCTTGAATTTGAAAAGTTTCCAGATAGTGTTCCTGTCTGTCAGTGCAGATGGTTGCTTTGGACTAATGCATTTTGGTCTTCATTGTTTCATTAGCTAATACAAACAATGTAATACACGTTTTTATGTGCTAACAGTCTTCAAACWGGAGTAAATTTTGATAACAAGTGAATTGAATGAATCCATTTTCACATAATTTTGGCTTTATTTAACAAATTTAGCATCCAAGTTTTATTCATAACATAGTCTATATGCTTTTGCAGTTTCCAATTTTGCTTTTTCCYGACTATCAGAGTTCAGGTTTTGTCATCAAAGTCTATCACTTCTCCTTCACTGAAGCACACAACGGCAGAGATGGGTTGGTTGTGTAAGTCATTAACAATGTGATTACAGCTGCATAGCACCCAGAAGAAGTAGAAGCACTCATTATTGTTTATTATATTTATCACTCCTTGTGTGCTGGGCTTGTATAAGCAGGGTGAGAGAGGTATACAACTCATACAAAACACAAGGAAAATCATGACTGGRTATCTTTTTTACATTAGAACCATTTCTCTTAGTGAATGATAAAGCTTGTTCTGAAGAATTTTCTTATTTTCTATCCAACACTGTTCATTWTTTTACAGCATCTTGGGTGTTGCTAGTATTAACTGTTACGGTTCCCATTTCACTCTTTCTGGTAAGGTGGTGCAAGTATTATAGCATCCATCCATATGTACTTTTGGGTGCAAGTATTGCAGCATCCATCCCAAGTTTGTCAGAAACCTTGACAGCTTTCCTATCCACTACAGTGGATAAGTTTGTTAAAATTAACTTAAAATCTGTTACACAACCTTTCTCATTCTTTCCAGACTCTCAGTGAGTTAGAGATTTTCAACAMAAATTCTGCTAAGCCCATTTTTTCTTTTCATGTTCTAGTCCCACCAGACTTCTCTTCAAAGCTCTGTGGAGAGCAGCTCAGCTCTTTCCTCCATTTCCTTTTTATGTTTATTCTCAGATCTGTTCTTCAAAGAGTTTTCTCCCTGAGCATAATGTTGGAGCAAAGGAATAATCTGGTATTACCTCCAACACTAAGTAGGGAAGAGTACAGGAACAAAACAAGMATGTGGTGATGCCCTTCCCAAAATTACTCTCCTAATTCATTGTTGTAGGGATTTGCTAATCAGAGTTGGTTTTTGTAGGTTAAAAACTTCTGCTTTACAGACTTTTTAGCCTCCCTTTGAATTCAAATGTCAGTGTGGTGTCTACATGATCTTGTGGCAAGTCACAGATTATTTACAAATGGAGTGAGCAATCTCCTTTTGTCTTTGGAATTTGAATGGATCATTCATCCTCTGCTAAAATTAAAAGACAGTATTTCAGAAACTGTCTGCTTCACTGAATTAAAGTATCTTGGCAGGTATTTTTCTGGAGCAACATCAGCTGAGGAAGGAAGTATAGCAGACAAGTCCTACCACACTAGGCAGGAACAAAAGTATGGTTACCTCAACAGCAAATTGGAGCTGAAGCATAACTTTGATGTTTTACTATAGGGAAGGCCTAAGGAGATTTGGTTTTTCCTGTTATGTCTGAACTTTTCCATATCTCTCCATTATCAGGGGAATAATAATTATGGTACAGCTCAAGATGTAAGTCTGGAATACCATAATTTTATTTCAACTGCTTATCCTTCTGCTGAGACCACAGATTTCTTCGACTTCTTTTCCTGCCATTTTATGTAGTGCATGTATTTTGTATATACTGAAGAGAAAAAGCTAAAGTGTTAAAAGAACCATGGAGCAGGTATAAATTTCACAATTTCACAAGAGAAAATGAAGTCCTGAGGGTACCAGTGGCTAGTGTTTTGTGAAAAAAGTGTTTGTTGGTGTGTCCCTCAGTAGAAGYAGCATTTACAACCTTCCTGTCTTGTAAACCTGTCAATACTGGACTTCTTTCATTCAGTTGAATGCCTGAGGATTTTTTTGGACAATTACCTGTATATAGGAGATGTATTATAAATAATGTAGAACTCTGGCATATGTGAGCACACATGTGCTTATGTTTGGGGAAGAGGGCGTCTGTGTATATATGGATGAATAGACACAAGAATAGTTCTATCTAGACTATTCCATTTTAGAATAATACAACCARATGAGTTGCTTTTTCTTTTAATATTATCTCTTGGCTTTCACTGAAGCGCAATTCTAGGGAAGAACAACATTACCTTTTATTAAAAAAACCCTAAATATACCCTCTCTCTTCATAGTACACTTTTGAGTACTCATAAAATTTTGTCTCAGGGCTCCAAAARCTTAAAGTTAGTTTAAATGGAAAAGTGAGTGTTGAAAAAATCAAGCTCTGKGCATGAAAGCACATAGCTGTGCAACTTTTGTGGATAGTTGATACAGAAGAACATTATGTCTGTGTGCCGTATGCATGGATGGAGCTCATTTGCAAAAATGCATCATGTAGACTCTCTTAAGCAGTGTAATTCTGTATGCCTACTTAACTATGCTACTTTTCTACACAGAAGAACCAAACTTGATCTATTCATGAGCACATTCACTGAAAATGTTGTGGAGGCCAGTAAAATATCAGCAATTTTTTATAGCTGCCAAAATGCCTTTTATCACCTAAACACCAAATCAGAATGAATCATAATTATACACATCAATTTTTCTTTGGTTATGATTTATCAAGAATTATTATAAATTTTACAGACTAGTTTTGTCTAACTCATTTGGCAGTGCAGAAGAGAAGATTCACGTGCCTAATATTTGAACAGCTATAAGGACTTTTAAATAAGCAGATGRCCTGGTGTTATGTCTTGCTGAAAAAGCTCCAGTAACTAAATAAACCTAAATAATTACATTCATTTCATGTAAAAGACTTTTGGTTAACTGTACCATTCAATAATTTAGAGAACAATTGGGTAGTTTTTGCTTATTTTAGTTCATGTATTTTGAATAAAGCAACTGATCATGGATGATAACCCAAGGGTACTTTAAATTATAGGAATATCTTCATCTTTTTACCTGCTAATGTGAAGCAGGAATAAGAAAAACTTTAGAAAAGCACTAATTGTCAGGATTGTTCTCCTGACAATCCTGACAGGAATGCTAGACTATGCATTTAATTGTTATTATTTTGTATGTTTGGTAGGGTTTTTGGTTGGGTTCCGTTTGTTTTTTCTTGTTTCTGTTTTAATGCTCTCTAGATAACATCAGCATCCTTCCTGTGCATGATGTCCATGATGTATTTGGCTTAAAACTTTTTGTTTCTCTGTATATGGACTGTCATGGGGTTGGACATGGCACTTAGTGCTAYGGTTTAGCTGACAAGGAGTTTGATCAAAGGCTGGACTTGACAATACTGGAGGTCTTTTCCAATCTTAATGATTCCATGATTGTTTGATCACAATGTCTGACTTTATTATCCCTGGGAATGTTATGGAACTTGATTGCTAGTAATGAATTCCACCAGTACAGCCATCATAGTTCAGCTATTGTTTCACCATGTTTTGCTGATTAGTTTGTCTGCCAAGTTCCCTGTATTCCCAGCAGTCTGCTCATGCTGCCTTAAGTCCAGGTAACTTTTCCTCTCCCATTCTGCAAATCTTCCAAGCTGCACTGAATTCTCAAAACATTTCCAGAACATTTCTAATGATGAGAAACTTGTTTATTTCTACCCTTGCTTCTGCTCACAATGTCTCCTTCTATTGTAAGACATGTTTGTCCAGTTTTCTAGCATATGCTGTTTCTCATTTCTTAAATGCTCTAAATAATCAACTGTCTTGCCATTTTCTTCACTAGGAAAAGTCTTCCTTCCATWATTACCAAATTAAGTTTGCAATCATCTTAAATTTAGATCATAGAAGTGGAAGTGTAGAGATTCATCATGGAAGTGTAATATTATTCATATGCATTTTTGAAGRGTCAATAGTAGAATCAAGTCTATTAAAAAAAAAAAGATGAAAAAAACAACTCGACAAAGCTACAATAAATAAAATAAACAAATAAAAAGTACTAGTGCATCAAGACTTCACAGAACAAAATAATTTTTAATAAGGGGGGGGGTCCTCAGAGAAGCTTAAAGAAAAGCAGGCAACTGATAATTTCATAATAACTAATTTGAACTGAATTAATTTCCTTTTTTAACACATGTAACACTTTTAACACATTCCTTTTTTCGTGGTCCTTGATTCAGCCCTTCCAGCCATCTTTACAGTCATGCAAGCAATTCCCTTCTTCATCTTAAAAACTGTCTCTACAAATGCATAAATGCACAGATGCATCATGCACAATTTTTTTAAACCATGGAATCATATGGAAAACATAAGGAAAATATAGTTCACAGATAAAAAGGATGACATTTAAATCCTTATATTTTAATGTTGTATGTCCTATCTGTATAGACAGAATAGAATAGCTAATGTCTTACACGTGTTTTCTTTGAAGCACTTCAGCTGAAGAACTGTGTGCTAAAATGACAGACATAACAGAACAATGCTCTAATCTGTTAGTTTTAGCAGAGGGAGTATATAAACAGTAAGAACACCCTCAGTATTTTCTAAACACAGAGGTTCTCAGAGGATTAGTTTTTAATTTGAAGTCACATTACAAGCACAGAGATGCAGACTAAACTAGCAATATTGATGAATATTAACAATCACTTTGTTTTGTAGTATAAGACATAACAGAGAGCTATAATTACATGCTCACTAAAGCAGCCAATATGTGCTGTAATGGTTACAATCAAGCTGGACAATTTAAACCTTCATGGGAGCCTTCAGTTGCCAGAAAATATGGTTATTATATGTGGTTTCTTTGTCATGTTTTCTGGAAGGTTGTTTCTCTGTGGAGTTTGTATCTCTAAGCTTGGAATTTGAGCTGTAATATTTGATTCACTGTATTATAGATTGCTTTTGTAATCAATGCTGTACAGAGTACTAATCTGATAGTTCATCCTCAGGTACTTGATTGTCACTGGCTGAGTCTTCTTGGGTGCTGCAACCTTCCCCAGAGAGACCRTCSACAAGTGGGTGGTTTGGACTTCCAGGAGTCACAGGCACTCCTGTGATTTCAGCTCTTTTGTTGCTGTTTAGAGCAGCTCGCTCTGGCAGCTCTCCGTYGGGTGGTGCAGGAATAAAAGCAGGGAGGCAGGCTTCTTGTCTCCAGGAATCCTTTATTATCAGGAACCAGTGACTAAAAGCACGAGGGACTCAGGGAGTGGGGTTATACAGGGTTCAGGGTAGGCGGAGCTGACATCTGAGGCCAATCAAGAGAGGATTGAGAGAACAACCAATGGGGGAGASGATCTGAAAGGTACCARTCAGGAAAGGGGGAAAACCAGGAAATTTAGAAAGAGCGAATAGGGGGCAACAACATAGGGGTGCAAAGGCTCATGGGTAGCTCTTTTTTGCTCACCCTGAGTCAGAAAGAGGTCTCCCAGAGAGACCTCCCAGGGRAGAACTTGTTACTAGTCAAGCAGTTTACATGCTCCAAGAGAGAGCAATCTCTCTTGTGGAAAGCTCGGGGGTTACCACACCTGATGAAACAGTAATTTTCTGCAGGTGGTCCCTCTCTTCTAGGGCTAGCTCTGCCTGAGATGACCCTGCCACGATCTGTGGGCCGAGGACACACACAGACCCTGCGGGTGCACCTCCCTGCTGTYRTTGGAAGAAAGAGGCTGACTCCTTTGGGGGGTCTAAATTCCCTGGGTTTATTGAACCTGAAAAGTCAACTCACCCAGAGAGGGACTGCCCGAAAGGAGCCCYGCTCCGGCATGTGCAACACCTTTTAACAGAGGGAGGAACAGTAGCAGAGAACCAATCAGGAGGGATTGGGGTGTGGTTWCAACTTGGATTGACATCAACTGGGAGCAATGGGGACAACTTGAGGGAGGAACAAACATGTAACATCAAATSACCAAGAAGAAACAGCAGAACTCTCTAGAACAAAGGGCGAGGTGTAGAGGAAACAGACGGKTGCCAGGGGAGGGCACAGGGGAGAYGGACAGGAGCTCGGGGAGGGGTGAACTAAGGCTAATGCAATCCTCCCAGGGTATTGCATAACTTCCCCAGGGGATTGCATCAGGGAGGYGGACCTGGAGAAACCAACGAAAGGCAGTACAAAGGGGGTGACTTGGAACAAACCAACATACATGGAAAATAACAAACCCCAACAATTTTCTTTTTTTCTCTTATCTAATTCAGACTAATTTAAAACWTTTWTTTTGATCCAAAAGTAACCAATCCTTTGATTTGATTTAAAGGGGTAAAATTGTTGGGTGGCTCATTATTGCCTGCTTCCTCTGGTATAATAAGTCTTTTTGAGGATGAGGAATCAGGATGTAGAGAATGTGGACATGAGGTTCTTTGGAATGAAGTTTGAGCTGTCCTGTTGCTGCCCAGGGTGCTCCGTCGCCGCGGTAACCCCTCGCGGCCCGCCGAGTGCTGGGACAGCACAATGGGGCTTGGGATTTCCCCGGCTCCGAACAGCCCGAGGCTCTCACCTTTTCAGTCAGCTGGGTTTATGAAAAGACGAGACGGGTTCTTATCCAGACAGATCTSAGTCCATTTATTGAGGGGAACAAAAGTACACGAGGAACCCCAGATGCAGTGCGTGGGTAAGAACGATAACTGGCCCGAAATGGCGGGTTTTATCCTGCACATTTTTGGGCGTGGCTTACAATAAGCTCCAATTACCAGGGGGCAGGACCTGCCCCGACCTCGCTTGGGGCAGAGGCAGTCTCTGCCTCACTGTCCCAAACTAGGCCTCAAGTTTTGGGCCTATATTAGAAGTTAAGAAGCCTGTGGCACAGTTAGAAATTAGATTAAGGTGTGTGCATTTTTTAGATAGGATAGTTAGGGTGAGATCCTGCTAGCTACCTTAAAGTAAGATTGTTTTGCATTCTTTTAACACTTTGTACCAATTAGTGTGTACCTGTAACTKTAAACTATCTCAGCTGTATTTAACCAGACATCTTGAGGAATAAAGGGGAGAACACATGATGTAATCACATTGATTAGAATGTGTTGCTCTGTCCCAGCTTCCAGGTTTAATTAGGGTCTCTGTCTTTGTCAGCACATTAACATTTATACTTTTATCCTGTTTCTAAGTATCCATTGTTTTACTCTATGCACAGTGTGCTAGTGATTAGTGATCATTTAATCCCTACTGAGAGAAGTGGAATTGACAGAGCTTATGTTTAGTTACTGTTTTTATCTCCRTACTGGTATTCTAATAAAGCTTTCTCAGTTCCTGGGTCTATGAGTTTGCATTCATAGCRTATGAATGAAAAAATTGCTACTGATGTCCAAGCAGATCACCCATAGAAAAGGAATTTCCAACCCCACCCCTCTGAAGAAAAGCTCAGTTTGATTTATTGCATGGCAGCAATGAAAGAATCAGGATGGTTATCCTTAGAATTACAGTTGTTTAGGGGTTTTTTAGAATTCAGGCATGGTTACCCTAGAAACAACAAAATGTTTTCATAAATAGCCTTTTATCCAAGATCTCAAATAACTTTTCAAACTCTTCATTTTACAGATTCAATAACTTGCTTGAGTTAAAACTAGTTATATCATTACAGACCTAGGGAAAACCTGCTTTTGTTCTTAACTTCTATGACTATCTTACTGGGTGATGTAGATAGATGAAGCAAATGAAGCTTYGGAAAATCTAAACTCTGTAAGAAAGGATTATCTAATGCTCTGCATGTATTTCCTGTATGAAATTACTGCTTCAGTAACTGGAGACTGTCATTATGGCCATATTGTAGAGTGAGAGATAAAAGGAAAGGATGAAAAAAAAGAAAAAAGRAAAGAAAAAAGATTCTATACAGTGCTGGACCTCTTAAATTCAAAATCAAAACCAAAACAAACAATCCTGAATTTTCAATATCTTAATAATTATGGTTCCTGGAACTTAAGACTGTCCTTTTCCAACATCATTATTCTTGTACAGCAGAATATGAAACAATTTTATAAACATCTTTGATACTTTATTTAGATGGTTTTAGCCACCCACTTGATTTTATAATTATCAAGTATTTTGGTCTTGACATGGTAATACTTATTTCCTCTATAAATTTCTATGGGAAGCAATTGGAAAAATAAAAGCCCTTTTTTGCTAATGAAATTTACAAATAATTCTCAAGAGCTGAGAGGACTTTTTGATGTCGTGTATGGTATCGCTCCCTAGTCATTTCACCTTTTCAAATTTGCAAGCATCTTTTTAAGATTTCAATACCATTGTATTTCTCAACATTGCAATATGTTTTACTTTAAAAGTTGCACATAAAATCTCCTATTCATCCTGCTGATAAGAAAGAAGAGATCTAGAATTTATATTTTTGTAAACCCTGCTAGTTTAAAGATAGTATAAGGACCTCTTTCTCATAGCAAAACAATAATTTTGTAAGTTTCATTGAAGAAATTAAGGAATGTGGATAATGATTCAATAATTAACTTTTGTAAATTTTGATATTTCATGGTAGTAAGTAGTGTGGTTATGCATAAATAAGCTATTTGGTGGCTTTTTTTGGTACTCTCCTAAATTAGATGAAAATATTTTTGTATTTCTTTTGTTCCTGAAAACCATTTAAATGGCTAGAAAATAGGATCTATGTGATAGTTATTACATGAAGCTTTATCATGGTCTCAAAGATAGGGGCTTGATTCTATTATCATTGCTGTTTCTTTGTAATTTAAGCTGAAATTATTAAATAAGTACATCACTGTACTCATTTAATAATGTACTTATTCTTCTCTGATGTTCCAATTATTCTTACTATAAAATGGATAATTACATGTATCAAAATATAACAAGTTATGTGAAAAGCATATTAACTTAGGAAATTATTTTTGATTATTAAAGAGTTTTCAAAACAGTGGTGACTTGGAGCCAAGTATCACGCAAATATTTTACATCCCAAGGGATGTAAAACTAAGCCTTAGGGAAATGCAGCAGTTGGAATTTAGGATCCTTTTTGAGTAAGTTCTGCATATTTTTTTAGTTGTATGTGTCTTTAAACTGAAAAATACGCATGTGATTGTTTGGAAACCTTGCTGAATCAACATTGTAAATTACTTTGGACTAGCATTAGTTTTTTCCCATGTGAAACCATAATTCATAATGATGGAAGAAGTTCATTGTTAAATAAACAGTTAAGAAGAGCTGATAGGCAAACAAACTAGATTTGAGAGACTTTCTGTATTCAGGCATCTGATTTGTTATGTGAATTGGACAGCACAGGAACTCAAACATTACTGTTTAAAAGGTTCCTGTAAACAGCTGGATCTGCCTCCAACCTTGATAAATTAGATAGTACTCTATATATAGAGAAAGCCATTACTTGAGGATTTGTTAGAATATTTCCACAAGCGTCTTTCACTGAACACTACTTTCCCACATTCAGTAACACCAGGTGGATGTTATGTGCATCCTGAGAGTTCCCAAGGATAGATTGGGTTGAACAAGCCAGTTTCTAGCATGTATTTTAAACTGACTGATTATATGTCATGTCCATTTCATTGTTTTTTTTCTAATGTTTTAGTCTGTTCATGGGGAATCACACAGACATGAGAATAGCATTCATATTATCAAAACAAGCATATGACAACTGYACTGACATTTCTGAAAGGATATTTATCTACTGTTTGAAAAAGGATAAATACCAAATTAGGTGCTATATAATTGGTCTCTGCTGTATGCCTGATGGACTTTTCTATTATATAGAYATCTAAGGTTGTTACCTGTTGATCTGGAGCCTAATCAAGAACACTGGTTTCTTTTCACTTTAATACTTTGCTAAGAGGTTTGAGTCCCCAGTTTTCATCTCATTATCTTGTTATCTCATCTAGCTATAGTATTTTAAAATCAATATCTGAATTAGGTAATCAGTACAGGAGCTGAGTCTTTAGATTCTTGTTTTTCTAAGGATGATCCATTCTAGCTCCTTTTGGTTCAGATGTCACTGAAGTCACTTCCTATTTCTAGCAGAAAAGTGACCAAGCAGATAGTTTTGAATGAATAAAAAATTTTATCATCAGTACTACCATGGTGACCATCTACATTGTTAAATCATTTAAAATTTTGCCTTCCTGCTATTTAAGGACTGTCAAATGGTCATCATTTTTCTTGAACACTTATCTGTGTTATTTGGGCCTTCATGCCTAATGATACAAGCTTCTTGGATTGCCTTCACTGCTGGCTCTGTGGGACAGAAATTTGCCTCTTCACTGCCTTGGGAATTTGGTTTTGCAGATAGTCAGAACCACACTTTAAACATGCCAGGGAAAATGCTAAAATGCATCATGAATCTGCCATTCTTAAGGTTAAACTTGCAGCTTCTTGATTCACCAGTCATGATAAACTGGAGTGCATGTTGATCACCAGATCTCTTGATGCGGGCCCAAGCTGATATTCTTACACTGAAGATGCATCTGTAACACCACCTCATAGCTTCTGGCCTTCTCTGGACTCCAGGCAGTGCATGTGATCTGAAGAGTTAATGTGTGTGCATCTTTTCAAGTAGTAACGGTGATAGCAGTGATGCAGTCAGGTTCRTACTCCCACTACAGACAGTTCTCAAGTTTCTTGAATGATGTATGGATATTGAGCCAGTGAATGCTGCCAGTTATAGACAAAAACAAGATGAGGAAATGTGGGATGCARTGTGGGTGATCAGTGTTGGAGTGTATCCCTGATTTTATTCTATTTACGTGGTCAGGAATCAGTATAGTCATACTTGCAAAGATCCATGTGTGACAGGGCTAGATCAGGATATGACACTGACAAAATGTAGGGTTAGTATTTGATACTAAAACTGAAGACAAAAAAATAGAATGAAAATAAAACAAAAGGTGCAATTAAGAATTACTATTATAAAAATAAAAATAAATAGCTTGGCAAAATTGAAGAGATTTTCTCTGTTGGCATCTACAAATCATTGATGRTAAGGGGACCATTTTAGTATTAATTCACTGTCTCAGTTATTTTGAAAAGTTACTGTTTGGTTTCCAGTTGTAAGTTTCTTTATTGTCTGACAATTAATAGAAAGAAATGATATCAACCTTGAATCCTATTTTCCTTTTATTATTTCCTGTGCTACTGTCATTATACATTGGTATTATGTGCAATGAAGATGTGCTAAAGCATTATTAGGCTTTACTTTAATTGGACAAATGCAAAAGGTGGAAGAAAAATCTTTGAAATGCAGGTTGATATGCAAATTGCTCCTTTACTAGCGCTTCCATTATGTTCTTTAAGTACTTGCTTCTTTCTTACTTAGATAATTCTGTCTCTCTCTCTCTGGTCARCTTTGTTGAGTTTATATGCTGCATAACATCAGAAACAATTGCACTAAAAACATCTTATTAACTTCACAATTTTCAGTTCCCCTGGCACTTTACAGACATACTTGGCTCAGCACTGTAAAACAAAAGCATTAGAATGACTCAAGAAACTTTCCCCTCTTCTTTTTGCAGGTTATTGCTTTAGTTTATTTGAGTATGAAAATTTTWGGCTATAATACTAAAAAACTTTGACTGTCAAAACATTTCAGCAAGTCAGAAGCTTTTTCTTTGGGCATAGTTTTTTTCAGTTYTAAGTACAGCCAAAATATACATTATGCATATCAAGTACTTTTGTTAGTTAAAACGAATAATATTCAGCTCTAATCGTCTTACAGAGAATCTGAAATAATCATATATGGATAATACTTTAAATATAATGGAGCTATTTTAAGCCCTGGGACCAGATAATACTACTATTATATTAATGTGAGATGATGAAATAGAAATAGATTTAAAACATTATTTTTACAGAAATTCATAAGCGTGTCCTTTATATATTTTTAAAACCTCYTTTCCCCTCCAAGCTGACTGATCTTAACCCAGTTCAAACTCATTAACTATTCCAAGACCATGGAATATGGTTCATGTACAGCGTTTTTATCTGGATTGGTAAAACTGACTTTTCTTTTTTTTTTTTTCCCCAGAACAGAGTAATGAATCTGTTGTAATATATTCTTATCAGTTATCACAACTGCAAACTCTTTTTATAAAGGGTTTTCTTTCTGCCCAGTATGAGAAGAAAAATCAAACTTAATAGCTACTGATTTTTAGTCAGATTTTTTATGTAAAGAAGGAATGCTTTTGAAACTGTGAAAATAATCTRGATTTGTGGGACTAATAATTCCATGTTTTCTAGAAATGTCAGGTAGGTTTTTGTACTGAGGTATTGGTCATCCTAAAGTCTCCTCCTAAACACACTGGGGATGAAAGCTTCTATTCATATCACTGAGTACTAGCAGACAGAGACAGGTTTATAAACATTCTGAAATTGCAGAATTCTTTATTAAGCTATAATGCACTCAAAAGCACAGTTGTTTGTCTGATGCATACTACAGAAAGGGGCCTTGTTTATGTGTGCATGCACGTTCGGTAAATGGCAAACAGTAGTTTAAATAGCRTAACTAACTGAAAATGTAATTATGTTCTTCAAATTTTCTGCAGTGAAAAACGATGCCCCCTGCAGTCTACATTGAAATTTGACTAAACAAGACAAGAGGCACKTTCTTGACTCTCAATCACCTTTATTTATAGATGTCTCCTGATTGTTACTTCTGTTTTGATAACAGATTAGCTTTTTTTATGTTCCTTTTTTCATTTTTCCCTTCCATCTCCCCCATGCTATTTAGTCTAAGTGTACAGGGCAGAAGATAGAAGGGATTTTGGTAGATAAATCTATAATATTTTAGACAACCAAAGTTTCCTTCAGCTGTGTTTAGTTTGATTCTAAATATGATCTGACATTCTGACCCAGGGATACATTTAAAACAGCCCTACTAAAAATGAAAGTAATTGTATTATAATTATGTTGTCAATTTTAGCAGTTAGCTGATGGGAGCATTTAATTTTTTCTCATTGTCAGAGGGTAAAACTTTATGTGTATTTATTTCTAAGCATGTTTATTTCTATATATCAATGTGCATCATAGTTCATAGCCACAGAGAATTCTATTGACTTTGAAACACTAGTACATCAGACCTASAAGAAGAAATGGCATGCTGAGTGCTCTGTGTGTTACTTTTCACTAATTCTTCATGGCAACTTTGAGTTTGATCTCTTTGTCAGGAACCAATCTTTCCTGGATATTAATTTTAAAATGGTACTTTATTCCTTTTGGCACTATATAAGTTCCTACAAAGATATTCTTAATGCTGCAAAAAGATTACAATTTAATAGCAGACAGAGATGGAGAAGATAAGGCTATGAACAACATGACAACTGAGTTGGGAAGGGTTGTTATTTAATTTGATCTATTACCATGGGTTATATTTATTAAAAGCTGAAAACCAATCATTTAGGGATTTTTTAAAATAGGCTTTTAAGAATCAGGATTATTTATTTTTGCATTTCTGTGAGATTTTACATGAGTGAAAACCAATATAAATTCTTGTCTTAGGAATTACCATGGGACTGAATGTGAAAATTTTCCCCCTGATTTTTTGGAAGTTTGAGATAACAGATAATTGATATTTTACTTTCATGACACAGGGATTCTTAGGTGTGCAAATAACCCATCATTTGGGAAAAAAGAATTAACTACTCTCCCCAGGTTCTAGAAAGGCTGTTTTGCTTAAGAATTGTACTGTACATGCCTTCTCAGTCACTGGAGCACCTACAATGTATGAACCTTCAGCTTGGTTCTGTCTAATCAATAGATCCTTCTTATRCTGTATAAAGAATGAATGAGCACTATTCAGAATTTGTACTTGTCCAGAAACAAACAAACAAACAGAAATATATCTGAAATAGATTCCTCTTCTACTCAAAGAAATATGAGTTATATATTCATCTTCCCTTGCAGGAGGCTAGAGTAAATATACAAAATTTGATTGCTAGATAGAAATCCAAAATAGTAAAAATAAAAAAGCATATCCTCTGGCAATATGACATCTCTCCCATGGTGTTTTGGTGCTGAAAATATCAGGGTGCATCTAAAGATTTTCTGTGACACAGGAGAATAAATTTGGAAAGGTGCTCAATACTGCTACAATTGGAACATCATATCTGAACAATCGATAATTCTTTAAATGATCAGACAATAAATAAGAAAGTTTTCTTTGTCTTTCCAAGTGCCCTAGTTATTTTATGTTCTTTTCCCATCAAACAACCCAGAATAATCTCTAGGATTTTGGTACTAGTCTAGCCAGGATAGCTTTGATGTCTGATACACAGGAAAAGTCTTTCAAGGGTTTTTATAAATTTAAAGGAATGTGGTGTWCGTGGGGTTTTTTTTGTTTGYTAGGTGTTGAGGATTATTTGGGGARTTGAATTGGGGGGTTTGGTCATGGTGGTTTTTATTTTCTGGTTTGAAAATTGTCTTTAAAGGAAAAAAGAAAGTGTATACTTTAGCTTAGTTCCACTCATGAATCTTAATGCAATATGCTAGCTTGTTAGCACTATGCTAGTGGCTTTTGCCAGAGAGTGCACACACAAATAAAAGGTCCAASAGTACTGCTTGACTGTTCTGTGTTCAGCATGCCTCTTCTAGAAGTGACCTTGCATAAAACCAATATCTCTGMTGAACCTTTGTGTAAAAGCATCAGTGCAGCTAAAGCAGGGAAATAATAAGCAAAAAGCTACACAGTAATACAGATTATAAAATATATAATATGCATTTTGTYTTTTATTTGTCTGTCTCTGTATAATCTATATAATCAAACCTGAATGGCTGGAGGATTCTAACATTCTGTTATTTTATTTCTAAGTTTTTACTTGAGATCAATTATTACTTGGGTTTTTCATGCTCCTAAATAGCATTGATGTAATTTAATGTAAATATGCAACAGACATAAAGCAAATTATTTTACATTTATCTTAGAATATAAAAAGTCTGAGTCAGAAATAGTGTTGATCAATTCCATTTGCTGCGTGTAATAATCCAAATGTACACGCATCTTTTTTCTTTGCTCCTATTTAATAAACAAATGTTGAAGTTAGTGCATTTCATTCACGTTTCCCAGCAAACACATTTTATTTCAGTGCTAAATTTTAGAAGTSTACTTTGGGTAAACACATCACTTGTAGTGATAGTACCATTTTATAGCTTAGTTTGGATGCYACAGAACATTTGTTTCATAAAAGAACCATGATTTATAGCGTTTTCTTGCATTTATTTTATTGACTATTTTTCAAATGCTGTAACGTTCTATATTCATTATACTTTGCATGGATTTATGTAGATTAGCAGGAGTAGAGAAGAAATAAATATGTTTATTTATACTTTACACATTGTCCTGTAAAATCGATGAAATCAAGATAGTTCTATGTTTTGTTAAGGAGGGCAGCTTAGGCATATGTAACTTTATTTGTAATCTGATATTGCTAATGGATACAGTACCATAACAATAAAATTAATTTTGCAAAAATTATAACATTTACAGTCAGAATCCTCTGGTTACAAATCAGAATTTGATGTTTTCTACCTACACACTTCGTTAWTCAAACTGATCTTGGTGTTAAAATGTTGCAACACTTTTTTATATTGTTATCTGTGGTTTTAGTGGCCATGCTACACAATATCRTATCAAAACGAAATTCAACTGAGGTGTTTAGAAAGATTTTTTTAGATAAAGTATTCCAGAGAAAGGCTGTTTGTTGGGTTTCTTTGTTGGTTGGTTTCTTGTTTGTTTTGGCTTTTAAATAAAACTTCTAAGGCATAAGCAAAAAGCAAATTCAAATATTACACTTTAGTCTGTACACACCACAGACAAAACAGTCTTAATAATTACCTCAGCGTTCCTCTCAAGACTAGACAGATTATCTTGCTAGTCCTTCTAACTCTAAGGCAATCAGAATATTTTGCTATTTAATCTTCTGGCCAGAAAAAACTTAGCATTATTGTTTTCAAATATTTATAGCCATATAATTCCTTCTTTCCTTGTAGGATTAGTGAAAGCAAATTTTGAATAATTTTATAATTTTACTTGACCTTTTTATCCCTTCCTTAGTGTTTTGATGACTTTTTGTTCATTTATTTTGCTGTACTTCAGAGATTGTCTCTCTGTTTACAGAACTTAATACCTTGAGCCTCTCAACTCACTGCTGTGTGCACGTCCTTATTAAACTGCTTCACTCCTCCATGGGCAAGTGTCTCCTCTTGTCTGAAGCTCGCCTGGGAATTCAGTGCAGTGGATAAAAACTGATGCCTAACAGAAGTAGAACTTCTGCTGAGGAGCCCAATTCTGTGTTCTTAAAACAGAGTGGTCAGCCACCAATGTGCACAGCTATTCCAACCCAGATCTGTTTGTGGATAGTTCCATTTGTCATTGTGATCTTAGCACAATTAGAGTGTTTCTGCCATACTCAATTCTTAGTACCCATTGCTGCCCCAAAGGGATGAGGTAACCTGCAGATGACAGACCTGGAAGAGAGTAAAGAAGATGTTTCCTAGGAGCAAGAGTTGTTCTCCAAAAGTGCTTGTTCATTTTATTTTTCAATGCTAGAATTGGATTATCAATTTGTAAATTTATACATTCATTATTTGAAATTCTCTCCAAGTGTTTAAGTTTTTACCCATGACAGCTGTATGCAAAAAAAAAAAAAAATTGTTATTTGTCCAAGAATTGCTAAGAAGTCTTCTTCACTGATTTATTTTTCAATTGATCAACCTTTTGATAATTGATTATGGATGTAATGCAATGCTAGATGTTATAAACATCTATGGGCTGCAGGAATGCAGTATAATTGAATATTAACATATCAGCAGAAGGGAAATATGAAAGATTACAAGCAATGTACTTGTCATCTGGACTTCTCAACAGATACTCTATTTTTTGAAACTTCAGTCAATCASCTGTGACAATACACTTAAAAATGCCATAATTTTCTATCTGTAGGTCTGTGCAAGATAAAGACTGGGAAAAAAAGTTCCCAATACAAAACACATGCACTACATTTCAACAGAGTCAACAAGTAAGAAATGGAAGCAAGTGAAATAGCTCTTCTCATTTGAAATAAAAGGTTGTTCACGGTGATGTGAGGAGACTGCTGCAGAGCCCAGAGGTCATAAAATCGTTGAAAGACACTCCACATATCCTTACCAGCTAGTGTGATTGGCAAGGTTAGATTTTTCTTTCCCCGATCATTGGACTGAAAGGCTTGTGCCTGTGTTGTTGTTTATGACTTCCTCTTTTTCTGAAAATTTTTCTGTTGAAAAGGCCCTTGACCACTTACCCTTAAAGGAGCAGCCACTCTCCTTCCACATATCCTCTAAACCTCTGCAAGTTTTAGAGCTCTGCCTCACAGGCCCGATACTGACAGAAGGATTTCCTTAAGTCAAATTATCATTTTTTTTTATGCTAATAGTGAGAGGTTGGACCATATGACTCACTTGTGGTCCCTTCCAACCCTACCCATTCTGTATGATTCAGTARGTTTTAAGGATATTAATTAACTTTTTCATTCTGTGCTGAAATTCTTTTTTAAAGTATTTCAGAAGTCTCAGGCTTTCAGCGCAGTCAAGCAGAAAATTTTAAGTATATAATCATAAGGAGTTTTTCAAAGTCAAGCAACCAGAACATTTTGAAATTTAATTCTTTATTTACACTTGCATTTTTTTATTAGAATTGTATTTAGTCAAAGTGAAGAATAAATATTGGAAAGAATAAATTGAATCCACTGCATTATTTTCACTCATGATGTAAATGCTTCATATACACTTTTGTYGTTTAACTTTGATTTTCGGGGCTGGTGATTCAGAAGATGATTTTCAGTGTGAATTTCTAGTGTTCTTASTAATGCTACTGGCTAAAAATATTATTTGGTAAGGGATGAGCATCCAGTGTTGGGTACATTGGCTTACTATAACAGCACTCTGTGTGATAGAAAAGAACTTATAATCACATCAGAGCTAATTGAAGTATGTCATGGTTTTGCTGCTCTTACATTGGCATTCACACAGTCTTTAAAATTAGCAAACAATGCAGTCTGTAATAGTAGACCTAGTATTGTTCTCATCTTTAAAGGTATTTACTCAACTT
The DNA here is from genome assembly GCA_902810485.1 of Alauda arvensis. Classification (NCBI taxonomy): domain Eukaryota; kingdom Metazoa; phylum Chordata; class Aves; order Passeriformes; family Alaudidae; genus Alauda; species Alauda arvensis. The sequence continues at coordinate 437,348 of CADDXX010000205.1, read as the reverse complement.
ATAAAAGTTCATTGAGTTCTATTTACTTCTGTAAATGGTTGTGCAATTTGAAGTTACTTGTGTCTCATAGCTCCTGTTTTCCCTATATCAACTGTATGTTAACAAGGCCCACTTTTGAACTAATTAATAACTGAATTAACTGCTTAGCTGCTTAATCTAATATGGCCAACTTTACATGGAACKGGGTAAATGGCAACTGTGTTGTCCTTCTTGTTTGCCCTCTTTGCAGCTGATTCCTGCTTGCAACTGATTCTGAAGTGATTTTTGCTATTCCACTAGCTATGATTTTATCTTGGCTTTTAGTTAGATTCCTAGCACTTGCTTACAAAAAAGAACATGTTCTTTGRGAGAGTTCTGACATGGAAAACAATCAAATTTCTTACTAAATTAATATGAACAATTAAAACATTTTCAGAACATGTTTAAATAGTTAAGTAGTTGGTCTGGTACTGTAATTCCATTTTGCTACTTGAAAAGGTCACCTAAGATTTTAATCTTGCTAAGCAGTTAAACTGAAGATCCCAGTAGTGGAGGAAGATGCTATCATATTTCTACTCATTAAAAAAATGAAGTTTGTATGCCGCTGATATTTCAGACATCAGAGAAAGGCAAAACTAAGTTTGGTTTTGAAACTAATGAGGAACAGTAAAAAAAAATTACTTTCTTAATTAGAAAATAGGGAATTTTAACTAATTTTAAACTTCAGAAGAAACAGAGTCAGACAAATAGGCAAAATACTGTAAATCCTTTCTCTAAAGAATTCTGTGGGCCACAGTAAGGAAGGACTGCAGTTTGGAAGGAAGACTATGAAAAATAAAGCATCTAGAAAAAGGCAAAGAGATCTGCCAGATGCATAAGCTCCAGATTCCATCATGGAGCTGCTGTATAATCTAGGTAATAATGGATTTTGCTCTTTTGAATAGTTCTGGAATTTTTTTGGTGGAGAGGTGGGTAGCCTGTGTAAGAATGACATAATTTTTTTTTTTTAAGGAAGAGCATAGAATCAGGTTATTATTCCARTTCCAGATTCTGTTAAGAAGATAAAAAGAGTGGCCAGACAGAAATTATTTGTGGCTTTGAGGTGCATATGTAATTGACATCAACCAGTCCAGCAGTCTCCTACATGAGTGTTAGTTCTTATGTGGCCATTGCTATTGCAGCAGTTTTCCAAAAAGTGTTAGTTAAAGCAAGCACTTCGTAATGTCATTTGCCTTCTATTTTCTTTTTTTTATGGAAACGTCACATTACAGTAAATAGCAATTTAAACTTAGGAGATACCTGTAGAATGAGCAAGGTTGATTACAAGAAGCTGTAGTACCATCAGACTGTGCTATTCCCATCCTTGTTTTGGCACTGTGAAAAGAAATATCCTGCTGTTCCAYTGATTTTCTAGAAATCAGAGACATCATGTCTTCTTTCAGTATGGAGGCCTGACAAACACCATAAGAATTATTTATTTTTGAAAGTTGTAAACGTAAASTAAAAACAAGTTTCTTCTGTTAGACATTGTATGTTTTGCACCAGAAAGTCAATGAACATTTATTTTTTTGGTAGAAAACTAACAAAATAATTTCATAGAATTAKAGAACATACTTTCATAAGTAGGGTAAACCAGAAAAGTTTGCTATGTTTCATATTCATAAAAGTTTGCATATTTCCTTTAATGTGCAAAGATGATCAAAAAACATTTTTTGAATGCATTGCTTTTAAAAAATGCTGACTTGCAGTAAGCAAATCAATATCTTTTCCTTGGGAAGGTGAATTGCTAGCCCAGACAAAAAATAACAGCTCAGCTTTTCAATTTGCATCTTCAATATTTGTGTAAATTTACTTCAAAATGGGCAGCAACCCGTTGTGCCTATGCAGAGATACACTCTATGCTTATTGMCTGCAAATCAGCAGCACTGTCAGAAATGCAATGTAGAATTCTACTGCTTTGCTCTTAGTGAAGAAAATCTTAGGAAGTCCCTAATCAACATTCATAAGTAAAGATGAGACTTTTGAATTGGCCTCTTTTTCCTTGCTAGATACATTTTTTATGAACTAAGGAATAGCATGTACCATCAGAATGTACCACAGCATGGGATGATTGGTATTTAGATCCCTAATTTTAATTCTGTCATACAAAACACTCACATAAACAGTCATTATATTCCAGAGTGCTTTCCAGTGAACAGAAGTGAAAAAGATCCTTATCCTTACTTCCCACACTCTCAGAAGTTTATAGAGCAGTTCCTGAGTCAAGAGCCTGTCCATGGGAATACCTGTGTAGGACGAGATCCATGTCACCTGTGTTCTCAGCCTGTGTATCACAGGAGTTGATGAATGACACTGGAAGCATGACTGTAGGCTCTGAGTGAGGTCTCCACTGTCTGTATAGTCTGTATACAGCTATTCATTGAGAATGRGGGTACTGGATCTGGTTAGGATGCAGAAAATTTTCTTCATAGCAGCCTGCTATGAAACATGTTCTGTTTTTGGGTCATGACACCAAAATAATGTTGGCAATACRCCAATATTTTAGCTACTGCTGAACAGCACTTGGACAACATCTTTGTTTCTCACTGTGGCCCCCGCAGTGAGTAGCCTGAGCATGAGCAAGAGCCTGGGAGATTGCACAGCSAGGACAGCTGACCCAGGCTAATCAAAGAGATATTCCATATGTCAGGTCTTGCTCAGCAATGAAACTGGAGTGGAATTTTTTGCAAAATAACAATTTCCTGGGGATTTATTTGGCATCAGTGTGCTAGTGGTGAGTGATTGCTTCTGCACCCCTTGAGGGTTTGGGGTTTTTTTCCCTTTTMTTTATTAAGCATTAAGCAGTCCCTTGGTTCACAACTTMTCCAGCACTTGCCTTTCCTGTTTCWCCCCCATCATGCTGAGACTGCATGATTGAGAGAGTGATTTAGTGAGTGGATAAGTGGGGAGGTGTTTGCCGCCCTAGCTCTCACTCTAGCTTGTTCTCTTCTAGCACTAGGGTTTCAGTTGTCTTTCTGTGAAGTGGCTCGGTTTCAAACAAAAAGCTGGATCTACTTATTTTGCACCGTAGAAGGCTTCTCTGCAACTGGAAATGGATTGAGTTTACTTCGTGTTCAAATGAACTTAGAAATCAAATTATTACATGTGACATGATGGCTTAGTATTTGGCTTGTTTCTTAGTATAAAATGATTTTGTTTGTTTGTTTTTACCTGCTCTGACCTGAACTCTGCATTATCTGGATTTACTAGATAACTTTAGGTAAACAAGGTAGGCAGAGAYTTAGATTGAATTTTGTTTCTTAGTAGTGAATTGAAACAGCTATAAGTCTGTAATGGGCATAYGTCAAGGTGACCAAGGTCCAAGACTTACAGTTTAAATCTGTGAGATGCCTTGATGTAGGCAATTGGAACAGTTCTCAGGGCCTGACATATCCTTTTTAATCTCCAGAAGTGGGCAATGCAAAGTCAGCAGTCACAGCCTAACACTGTTTAATCCATCTGAATCATGATTAAATGTCTCCAATTTATTTTATTTGGTTTTTTTATGTATGTTTATTCATTTAATATTTTCCAAAATAACTCTTGGTATCTCATTCACATGTGAAACAATTATCCATATATCTTATGAAATCAGAATCCTRAAACTGGCTTGCAGCCTATGAGTGGGGCTAGCTACTAGGTAAGTMGCATTTCATGCTTGTACCACAGGATGTATTTTCCTTTTGAATAAAYGGCTAATGTCAAGCCATTTGTTCTGAGTTGGGCACATCTGTACRTAAGTCATGTGCTCACTGACCTCTSGTCCTTTTTGTAACAGGAGGTCTTAAACTTTTCCCCATGGGGAATGCAACAATAACTTTGAAAGTTTGAGAGAGACAGTCTCAATGCTTACCCCATTTTCAGTAGTGTGCAATGGCAGGACTGGAGGCAATGGGAACAAACTGAAATGAAGGAGTTTCCATTTGAATGTCATGAAGCTCCTTTTGATTGTAAGGAAGACAGACCGCCAGCACAGTTTGCTCAGGTGGGTTGGGTAGCTTGGTCTTGATGCGTATGGTCTCACAGGAAAAAAAGAATTRAACATAGGTGTCTAAAATTAGGTAAATTAAAATTAAAAAGCAAGAGTTCTACCTTACAGAATCACATAGGTTTTAGAATGCTGCTAAAACTGGAGAATTCTGCGATCTGTATACTGTTTACTAAAGCGGAGAGTTATGTAGTAATCAGTTTATATTCCAAACAGTCACAGTAAATTTTATACTGAGTAAGTTTTTCTTTTAAGCAAATAGTTTATCTGGAATTGTGAAATTACTAAATTGCATGGATATTTCCATTTAAGGGAAACTTCTTTACTGAAGTATTTTGAGTTTTWAAGCAGCTTTTATTTAAATTAGACTTTCTACACATAGACTTTTGAAGGGTTGCTTTTTTGTTTGTTTGTTTGTTTGGGGGTTTTCTTGGGTGTGTTTGGTTTGGGGTTTTTTTTGTTTGGGTTTTTTTGTTGTTGTTTTTTGTTTGGTTGGTTGGGTTTTTTTGTGTATGTATGTGTGTGTGTGTGTGTGTGTGTCTTGGGTTAGGGTAATTTCGGGAGAATAATTCTTAAGGGGTTCTCTCTCTTTTTCTCTTCTAGCTGGTTCGGGAATAACTTCTTTAGAGAGAAGTGGAAAAAAATATTTGTTTATTTAATAAGTTAAACTTTCTCTAGCACAATAAATTGAACAATACTTGATGACAAGGACTTTGTGTTGTTTTGGAGAGATGACGAAATTTAGGTAGAAGGTCCCCCCTG
>CADDXX010000205.1:402604-426172 GCA_902810485.1 Alauda arvensis | reverse complement strand
TACAGGGTTTTTTTTACTCTCTTAAGCCCCATGTTGGGTGCCAAAAACTTGTCTTGGGTTGGGGTAATTTCGGGAGAATAATTCTTAAGGAGTTCTCTCTCTTTTTCTCTTCTAGCTGGTTCGGGAATAACTTCTTTAGARAGAAGTGGAAAAAAAWACTTGTTTATTTAATAAGTTAAACTTTCTCCAGCACAATAAATTGAACAATACTTGATGACAAGGACTTTGTGTTGTTTTGGAGAGATGACGAAATTTAGGTAGAAGGTACCCCTGAAGATGGTGGCTGGGTTCTCAGTCTCTCTGGTGTTGGGAGAAGTTGTGGTGTAAGGTGGATCTTGGTGGGTCCCAGGTGTGAGCCCTCCGGCACTCCCCTGTGTTCACAGTCCAGAGAGATTAGAAAAAATTCCCGGGAAAGGCAAAAAAAGGAAAAAAAAGAAAGTCGAAGAAAAAACTACCTAGCTATGCTAACTAAAGAAGCAGAAGTGAAAACAAGCTGCTAAAAGAGAGAAAAAAAGCAAAAACTTCTCTGTCTCATACTTGTTGTTATTAAAAGCTTCAGACATTCAAGGTTACTTAGAGGAGCAGAGCTTTTGAAAAAAACCTGTGCCTCCCCCTCCCCCCAGACCCAACACCATGGTGCACAGAATACAACATCCTGAACAAATTCAACAGATGACTGGGGATACAAACATCATAATGTCACCTTAGGACAGTGTGCCTGTGCATGTGTGTCACTATTGTTTTCCTCCTGGTGTAAGTTTTATTCTGAATTGGTYAGTTTGAGTAAGGGTTTTTTTGTATTGCTATGATGCGTTTTCTTCAGCAACTATTATACTGCATCTACAATGCTGCTATATAATTCAACAAATGGGTTTATTTGGAGTATTTCTTGTAGGGAAGGAAATGCTTTAATAGACAAAGAAATTTTGAAATTTTTCAAACAATTTTCACTGAGTCATGAATGTCTTATCAATTCCTTGTAATTTTTCGTCTTTACAAAGAAGTTGGCACAARTTTAGGATATTTATGCTATCAGTATTTCTATTCTTCTGCTCTTTGTCTTCATCTAGCTAACTATAGCTTGTTGCTTTGGTTAAATTGCATTTGTTTATTATCTTTGGCCCTTAGGCAGATCCAGAAGTGTGTCCCTCCTCCACCCCAGCCCCCTGCCTGTTTCAGTATGCCTTCCCTCTACCTTTCCTTGTATTTCCACAAAATTGCTTTTGTTTATTAACAAGTGTGAAGGATTCTTATAGTGGATGGAAAAGAAAGACAGTTATTTACACTTTGCAGATTGGGAAAAGTCAGGATCTGCAACGCATTGGACCTTTGTCTCTAAATCATGTTATTGCCATGTGTCCTAGGGTGACTGTATGATGCTTCTATCCCCAAATCGTCTGTTCTGTCTGTGTTAGATAYTGTGTTCTGTAGCTTTAAGACTGGTTCCTAGAGACTGGTTCCTCCAGATTCCACCTCCTGTTCTGTTCTGTTCTGTTCTGTTCTGTTCTGTTCTGTTCTGTTCTGAAGCACAGACAGGCACTGGATCAGAGATCCTTTTTGGCTTTTAGTTAGTTTAGCTAGCTAGGGCAGAGAAGTTCCCTGGACTGTTTTTTTTCCCTTGGGACTGTTTAAACCTGCTCGTGGACTGAAAGATCAGGAGAGTGACCGGGAGTTGATACTGGTGGGTCACCCGGGCACCCGGGTCAGGCCCAGGCTGGGCATCTTTCAGCGCTGGAGAAGAACTGATAAAGGCTGAGCGAGCTGGGGCTCCCACGGCAAGGACTCTCTCTCAATTTTGCCAGGTTTTATTGTTTCATATTATTAATTTCTAGGTTTGTAAGCACTTTCTTTTTGTCAAATAAATAGTTTTTCCCACTCATCTCTAAGGAGKTTTCTTCCCGAATCAGTAGGGGAAAGGGGCAGTCCCAGCTTGCTTCCCAGAGCGAGACCCCTCCCATTTTGGGAGGTCTCCTCCCAGATTTGCCCYAAACCAGGACACCATGCTTTGAAATTTCTTCTGATGTCCTTCCTGGAATGCTTCCAAAGTGGCGTAGCCAGACTGGACTTACCTTTGCTTTAGAAATCAGTCTGAAAAAACTGTTTTCAGTTATACTGGTCCAGGGCTGGTGTCCTTGGCTGTTATGGAGAGAGAAATCTATGGACTCAGAGGTTTCCCTAGAGAACTTGGTCCCTACAGAAAAGACTACTTCATGGTATGCTAAGCCGTCTTTAAAAGTCATACTAAGTAGTCCTGTCCCTGCATAAAAAATGTTGTACTAAATTTGAGGCTTCTGTTGCTCAGGTTTTTCACTCAGAAGCAAGGGATCTGAAGTATTTCAACCAGAGGAATATGAAATGCAGACAGATGAGTCTACAAAAGGGAGACCTCATTAGATATTYAATGCAACTGGCATAATTTTAACCTTTTAAAAAATCTATCAGATGAGCAAAACAAACTTGTACAGTCTAAGTTGTCTAAGCTTTACTATTTTTAGTGCATGCCATATGGAGTTATGTTACACTTCACAAACTAAATGACAGCATATAAATAATTCCTCACAAAGGATTAACTTCATGAGCCAAACCCAAAAGTTTTGATTTGTCAGCATCCAGCTTCAAATGGAGACATTGATAAAACATTACTTGGCGCCTGAAAAAAATTTAAAGCGTGGTATATTATAGTCAGAGAAAAATGCATGTATGATTTTGCTCTGTTTTTGTGATGATTCCATCAAGGCTGATCTTCTGCATTTAACCACTTTTTTTATTTAATAAATGCTCYGGAGAGATCAGCATTAACCTTCTCATCTCAGATGTAAAGCTTTCATTAWGTATCAAGCAAGTCACCTGAGACAAGTGCAAAAGAATGTGAACTWGTTATGTCATGGTAGTTTATTTTTGTTCAACATTGATGTGGGTTTTTTTCAGAAATTCACTGAAATTGGCATTTATAGATACAATTTTTGACACAGAAAAARGTAACATTTTAGCTGTCATGAGGGTAGCAACACAAATGTTGTAATTTTTTACTCTAATGATATCCTACAGTAGATAAAGTTCTCAATTTAGAGATTAAAAGAACCTAGACCAGAAGGATCATCTAGAGATGTGGTATTGAGATGAGCAATAAACTTGGAGATGCACATACAGTAAGGTTATGAAGATATGGGGGGAAAAAAATAAAAAATGTTRAGCATTTTCTTCCCTTTCAAAAGAGATGAAGAAAAACCTTCTGTATTGAACAAGGAAGCAGATTGAGAGTAATCCTSCTGAAGATTCCAAACTTTGGGATAAAGCCTGCAGCCCCACTGATAAGGTACTCTCAAAAGTCTGTCTCTTCCAGAGAAACTTTAATATTAATGCTCTACTCTAGCCTTGTTTTCCTCTGCAATAGCTATCAAGGGGAAGGGGAGGGTGGGAAATACTGCCTGGAATAGATGTAAAATGAAAGTCACACAAAATTGTTTTATATATTCAGGTTCAATAACTCTGCTGTCTCTCTTTCCTCTTTCAAAAGGACTAATACAAAATATTAGTCCTTRTGGTAATTCAGACTGTATAGGGGAGGTTCTTATACCTTGTAATCATCTAAAGTAACAAATGATTTCATACCAGCTAATGGTCCAGTTCTAGAAGTTGTTTGAAAGGTTAGGAGAGGTAGATAGGTCAGAGAACAAAGATAATCTTTGACAGAAGTCATCCAGRGAACATTCAAAGGATATAAAAGAGGTCCGTTCCCTTTTCTACTTTTATTGCAGTGAAATTTGTGGTTAACACTGCACATCATTCCCTGAACATTCAGAACTGAATCTTCTCTCTCTGCTCTCATTACCAATTTTTCCTCAAGYACCTTGTTAAAACCTGCTTATTCTTTAAAAATGTGGTGAACCAAACCCATTTTAGCAAATAAGGAAGAGTCAGTCTTAATCAATATGCAAGAAGAGCTAAAGTAGAGGCATTAACCCTTTGTAAAAATTGAATATAGTTGCTTTAATTCCTAGATCACAGAAAATGCTCTGATAACAACACTGATGAAATATTAAAACAGGTGAAAATCCCAGTCCTTAAGCTAAGAAACTGATTTGAGCTGGCTTCTGAGCTAAACATTATTTTCCTTATCAACAATTCGATGGATAGTTGTCTCTAGCAAAATACCACTTCTAAAACAGTTTTTAGCTCCACAAATTACACCACAGGCATACATTAAAATAGCCCATTTTTTCTGTATATCTATCTAGACACCCAAACCCACTACCCCCCACCCGCCCCATTTTGTTTTCATGATCCCAGGAGATGTTGCCTTGTTTCTTTTCCTCTATATATAGTAGCTGAAATTTGAACTGTTGCTACCTTGTGGTTAATATACCAGTTAATAACTTCTCCAGATCTATCCCTCACCTTTCTCAGGATGTACTGTTATTTTCCACTGTACAAGATTTTCTTTCTGAGCATGGCATAGGTACATCTTATCTCATATTGAGCRGAGAAGAATTTTCCTCTTTTTCAAAACAAAAAGATACCAAATGTCTCAAATCCATTTTCAAAATCACTACATATTCAACATTTAGTCTGCACTGCTAGAAGGCTCTGTAAATTGTAAAATCATTTAAATGATGGCATATTCTTTTTAGGTATTAAACACAATTCAGTATATTATTTATGTCATCTAGAGCCAAAAAGCAGTAATGTATCATTTAGCCTGACATTTTCAGTAACATCCACCATGACAATTCAAATACACCTCAGTTTATTAACTAATGTAATAAAGGCAATGTCATGCATGAAAAGTTTGAGATTATAGAGCTTTGGCTTTGATAAATGATGGCATTGTGGACCATCTTTTAATGTTGCTTAGTTCTCTTGTACTGAAAGGTCCAAATGAAAACTAGTCTGGGGATACTGGATACAAGGACACAATACAGYTGAAAATTTTCACATCTGAAAAAGATACAGAATATTTTATCCAAATCTTTYATACCAACATATTTAATCAATGTCAAGTTTTAATGGCTTATAAACACATACWTATCCAGGGATTTTTTTACAGTTTTTAATTATGGAAAATAGTATAAGGATCCAGAGTTTTAAATTCAAAAGCATAGGTATCAGTGTAGCCATTTAAGCCATTTTCAAATTAAAAATTTGAAAAGCACTTTGTACTAAAAAAAGTAGGGAACCTTAGGGAAGAGAAAACAAGCCTTATGTCTATTGCAGTGAAGCTTGTGAGGTGTGGTTCTTGGTGTGGATCTAAATAGAGAAGCAGGCATTAACGTGGAATCATAATAGGAGTTGRGTAGAGAAAGAATGGAGGTTTGTTTTGTGATAATCATCGTTTATTTAAAGGCATTGTTCTCTTATATGTCTTAAGTTAGCAYGTGAAAAGATACAGCCCTTCATGGGGACTTCTCCTACACTGGGTCATATTCTCTGCTGACAGATGATGAAATTATGACGTCATTTGATAAGACTTCACTGTTGAGGTGAAAATGTGAATACAGAGTAATGTGTGGAAATAGGAYGAAATATTTTGAATTCCCAAGAAAAAGTCCTTTTTCCACGAAGGATGTCTAAATGGTCTTCCTTGATCCAATAGTCAGGGAAAGAAATTTCTCAATGTAAATGGAAGCAGGTACAGAGTGGAAAATATAATGAGTTTTCAATGTTGTAGTCAAAAACAGGGATGAATTTGACCAAATATGTATTCTAAAGCAAACAATTAAGCACGTTAAAGGAACAAACTGGGGGGGAGGGGGATGCGGGGAAAAGARGGTGCCAGTAATTCAGATAAAATGGAAGTGTGAAAAAATCATGGAGAGAAAGGAAAACATCTGGGAAAAAATTGCCAGAGAAAAAGACTGAAAAATGTTTTGGGTGGTTTTTTTATTATTTTATTAAACATATAAGAAGACTAAAAATTCTTTTCAAACAGGCCCTGAACACTGAAATTATTTCAGTTTTTTAGTTGGAAAACGGAAGTCTAAATATAAACAASCACTGGCTTCCTCTGCTACGATCTTCCAGAGAAAAGCTATCTTATGAAAAGGATCTATTTTTTTTTTTTTTCTGATATGGATGCATCTGATACCTAGCCACTAGTTCTCAACAATAGCATATAAGCATCTAAGGTCTTTCATCTTTGAAGACACTGCAGTTTATTATCACATCTCAGTCTTCTACTTGCTAAATATAATTACAAACTTAGTCTATCAAGTCAGTARAGATTTTTTGCAATAAGGCTTTTCCTAACACACAAGTAATTTCTGTAACTCTTTTCTACACCCTTTGCAATAAGACACAGACTAAGAATCCCTGGAAATGGACTCATCTTACCCATMTGAATAATTTAATTTTGGATGGAATGACCTGAAATAATAAAAAATCCTGGTGTTAGCTGAATATACTATCTGTATAAGAGATACCAACTAATATAGAAGAATACCAGAAAAAAGCAACAGTGCTGTTAAAATACATTATTTTCTTACTATTCAGTTATTATAAATCATTAGAAAAAGCACCCACATTTTGAAATTTCCTAGAATAATTTCACAGAAGAATGCAGCAGTCATTAAGCTACAAAGGGGGTAATGATCTTACACTGGAAGAGCTGGATTTTCTTGATACCCAAATCTCACTAGAAAATGAGCAATTTGTTCTAATTGAGATATGCTGCTCCAAGCCACTGTGTTTTCATTTTAGAGCAGGATTATGAGGGTGACTGTAAACACTAAAAAGAAAACCAGTACTTCATCAAAACTGCAAAATATGTGTTGTAAATGGGTCCATATGACATCAGTCTTGGGATATAAACCAAAAAGAAGTACTTGCAATCTGATTTTAAAAGTTTGAAGGAAGATCTGTAGTTAAAAATAATATTTAAAAAATAATTAATGTCTAAAAATGTTCAGAGATTTATGAAACTGAAGATATAATTTTTCCAGTCTTTTATTACCACATAGAATTAGTCAGGTTTAATTTCTGTCAGATATTCTCACTTTCAGCAGAGCTGTACAAAAATTAACAAACAGCCAAATGAGGAAGAATATCAGTTGGAGAGGCAGAGTATCTGTATGAATTTTTATTATCTTCTCAAGGCTGCTTTTCAACACACAGTTACAAGCAATGAATAGGTTTTATTAAGCCACTCATAAAGGACTTTTATTAGTGATGTCTTGTCTATTGTTTGGAGTTTTGTGATCATAAACATAATTATATATTCTCATAGCAATTTTAGATATTTAAGAATGTTCACGCATAGGCCTTTAAAATGTTGTCTTTTCCTAGTACTCACTGCTTTCAGAAATAAACCAGCTTGAGCAAATACAAGTATTTTATAATCCTTGTTTTTATTCATTTCAGTTTAAATTTATGTTAATTTTAGTAGATATCAACCTTTTCATAAAATCAAGGTTTGTGTTGCATAGAACAAACATCCTATCTTTAGGTCTTTAATAAAGCATATCACATTTTAGGATTAGGAAAGAAATATTCACTATTTATTCTAAAGGCTGCATAGTAATTCCTGAAAACAAGCTTTTATTTAGTTCATTGTTCCTTATGCATTGTGTGTTTTTTCCAATGTTCCCATTTAGGGGTAGCAGTGGATAGTAAAAAGATTCTAATGCACTTAATTATGTGACTCTTAGTAGCATAAATAACCAWCCGCATTCAATGCTCCCCTATTTTTCATATACTCCTTTCCAAAAGCCTTTGCAAAGCAGCTTGTGAAAGGGAATCATGTAATTGGCTTTGTACAAACACTGAGTGAAAAAGCAAAGCAAACCCCTTCCTGAGCTTCTTGAAGATGGGCAGTTTTGGGGCAAAAAATGGACCTAGGGTTAGATACTGATACATAGAATATTGTATGTAGCTTAACCCTGACACTTTTATTACCCTTTGGAAAACCTTTAGTAATACTAAACTGTGCTACAATGGTGCTCCTTGCAGGTTTCACAAGTTGTAAAAGTTACATTAATACAAAGGGTTGCCATCTTGGACCCATACAAAACCCCAGCCAAAATCACTGCATTTCAGCTTTCATAACTTTTTGAAAGAAGTAGAAAAATAAAACATCAGCACATATGCATGGCAGCATGCTTTTTAGCCCCTGGCTTGTTGCCTCTGTCCTACCTGCACATCTGCTGTAGTTTCAGCTGCTACACCTGCATTGCTGAGATAYTGGGGACTAGACCCTTCCTGAATCCTGCTGGTAGTGGGATGACAGCATGACTGAATCTAGATATTTATACCTAAAGCTGTCTTCTGTTTTGGTCTGTTTCAGARTATTTCAAAGACAAGATGAAATGTGACTAATTTCCATTTAAACCAGATGATCTGTGTTAGTGTCATGGTTCTTATGATGCTTCACCAAGGTATGGGCTGATACATTCTTGCACATGGCCAGAATGGAATAAGCCACGTGGAGATGTATCAAGTGTCTGAGGGTGCCTGCACCTCACAGAATGGCTTAAAAATAATTTGCGTGACGGCTCCTTGGGTATGTTTTGTAAAGCAAAAGGTTTAATGAACTTATAAAATAATAAACAATAAATTTACAAAATAGAAACAGAGCACAGATACCAGYGAGCATTGCACCCTTCTATCACACCCTAAGAAGCTCCAAGAAGCTTTTTTTCTCTGCCTTAAACACAGGATGATTAGGTGGGATTTTTGGCAAACTGCCCAATAGAGAATGGCTACATTTCTGAAAGACAGGTGAAGAGAYATRTCYGTRTTTCTGTCTTGGTATTAAGCCAATGGCTGCAAGCTGAGGAAASAAGCTTCTAGGGCTTTTCCCTTWAAGTCTTGTCGTAAAACTGTGGAAAATACCTGTTTGGTTTAAAGCCCACTGCATTACGACAGTGGGCTTCCAGCTGGAAATAAGTGTGGTTTTGTTGAACTTGTGATGATGGAAAACATCAGCTATATGTGTCTTTTGAATACATGGTATTAGCTAAAAAATCTTAAATTTAAATTACTCATTTGTCACTATTTAAAATAGCCTGATAGATTGTTAGGATGACCAATGAACAATTCCCATAAAATAAGTCAACCTGTTACCATAACAAGCTCTTCATTCTCTATATTATTTTCTCTGACTTTAAATTACCCATGAACAACTTATTTTACAGTGCCCCAAGCACATCCCTTCCTCAAACACTGACATGGAGATCCTGCTCCTCTACCAACTGAKCCCAGCTCTTTACAGTAATCTAATGCTCTGAGAAAGATGCTCAGAGATTGTGTTTTGAACTACTAACAAAATAATTTATTCTTCTCCTAGCAGCATGGAAACCAATAAAAAACTTTCCAGAAATAACTAAAACTCTATTCTTGCATTCWGTTTCACCCTGCTCCTTTTTATTTTTATACTTGCACGACAAAGGAGTATATTCATGTGTACAAGTTACATAGAAATCCAGCAGCAGGAAGTGTGGTGTGGGCAGTGACAGTACAAGAAGAGGGAGCATTTTACTTTACAGCTCTTTTCTCATGAAGCTTTCAAAAGTATTTCAAAATGCAAAARAAATGGCCCAGTGGAACTACTGTGTAGAACTACTGAGGGATTACAGGGCTTAATGAGAGCACAGTGACAGAACTTAGTGCTCTTGGATATATGAATTCAGGAATTTGGTGCAAGACACTGGAAAAACAACAGCAGCAACAACAACCAACCAAACCAAACCAAGATAACAACAACAATGAAATGTCAATGTCTCACAGAATTTATGCACAAGATGATAAATAAAACTCCTACTTCCATCCTGAATGTGATTCAAACTGCTGATTTTTTCTCCCTGTAAACCTTTCCTGATTTCAGAAGAATGCTCTCCTCCTTTATTCTTCACTTAAGCTGCACTTAGAGCTACACTTTTGACAATTAAAAAAATTCATTAAAATKATTTCTTTAGTGTGAATCCTTATTGCATTTCTGAATTTAAGAGGGTAAAAAAATAATGAAACCCAAGATTTCCTGAACATTTCTAATTCCCCACTGGAATCCCTACTTTGGCCAGAAAATTGAATACTTAACACAGAAAATCTAGATATTAAAAAAGTTATTTTTAAGCATATGGTGGCAGGAATGAACAACTTTATCCTTTACATGTACCATTACTCTCTTTTTAATTCATGAAATCACTTTGCAACCCCACTTAAATACTGTAGTACCAYATCTAAACTTTCCATCTGTTTCAGACAGCCTTAATGATAATGGTTATGCTGCAAAGAATTTATGGATAGTTACTGAGAGTAATCACCTTAYTGAGAGCGTAGACCTTTTGTAATCACATTTTTTATCTAATTATGTATATATATAGGAAGGGAGGAGAGAAACTCCTTTCTCTTTTTTGAAATCATAGCTTCATACAAAGGGGTCTGTGCAATAAATATGTTGCATGCCCTCAATATACAGCATCAATAAGAAGTAAAAACCTTTCTATATATTCATGTGACTATATGCATTTAGGCACTGGAAAGATACGATCATTATTCTCAACAGYCAGAAACTCACAGAATGAGAAGTGAGGCAAGACTACCCCTTGCCAATGCTTTCTCACTTTGATACCTGCTGGAATAATGTGCTGTAAGTAATCCTGACATGTTTTAGCAAAAAGAAATAGCATTATCTGCAGATAATTCTTTCCTATTACTGGAGTATTTCTCTTCATGAAATGTTTAGTCTTCTGCTAATTGGAAGAATTTAACTGCAATCTTTTCTAAGGCAAGAAACAGCAAAGTTAGCATTGAGGAGACAAACCAGAAAAATGATGATGAGTTTTGAGCAAGGATAATGATTTGTATTCACATTTACAAGGGCACTAATTTACTTGAACAAGCATATGAAAATTGTCAGGGGAAATGTTTTTACTCCCTTACAGGGGACAAGAAATACTATTAAATTACTCTTATTACAGTCTGATCTAATAACTTCTACAGACTGTGACTAAATCATTGGTCTATTGTTCCTTCAGTTATTTCCCTTTTTGGATGTCCTGGGGTGGCTTTATGGTGCTTGTGTCCCCATTCGTCTGTTCTGTTTGCCCTGGATGTTAAGTTCTGYACCTTTAAGACTGGTTCCTTGAGCGAAGGGGGAGAGAAGAGGTGCAAAGTTTGTTTTCAGGAACTGTTCTCACTCCCCCACATCCTTCACACAGGCTGTGTTGTCTGCAGTGGACAGCAGGAAAGTTTTCCTTTGCTTTTAGTTAGTTTTTGTTTTAGTTAGGTTTTTGGGGTTTTTTTGAAAGCTCTCCTTTGCATTTAGTTAGTTCTTAGCTAGCTGAGGCAGAGAAGTTCTTGGGACTGTGGCTTTTCTTTTTCTTGGAAGTGTTCAAACCTGCTCTGGACTAAAATCCCAGAAAAACAYTGGGAGCTCAGACCTGTGACCCACCAGCRCCTGGGACACTGCATTCCAGCACAGGAGGGACTGATAAGAGACGGAGTGAGCAAAGCTACACCTCACGAGGGGGATTTTCTGAGTTTGTCATCTCTTSAGAATGGTGAAAGATTTTGTTTAATATTGTTCATTTTTGTGCGCAATGCTTTGCYTGTTAAATAAACAGGGTTTTTTTCCACTTTTYTCCAAGGAAATTTTTTCCCAGACCAGTTGGGGGAGGGGCCACTGGAATCTGCTTTCTAGAAGGGCCATTGGGAAGTTTCTTCCCAAATTTGCCCTAAACCAGGACATTGGATCACTATAAATCAATGCTCTGTTTAAAACCATGCAGCGTACATGGCAAACAGAAAGAGCTCCCTCACTATGACACACACAAAGGGGTGACATGTACTAAACCTGGGTCTTCCAGCTGCACAGTTAGTCAGCCACAGACATGAGAGTTTCTGAGAATAAGCAGAAGAAAATGTCAACTTGCTTTAATAATGTACTAAAGTACTGTTATTAATATGGGTAGTCCTTAAAAAGAGTTTAGCAAATGCTAAACTCTTTTTTTCCATGGCGAGACATTTTACCATTATAATATTCTAATGATACTTAGTCATTCATTCTGTTTTAGACAGTATAGAGTTAATCCTAGTGGTTAAAAGTAAAATGCATGGCAATTAGAGGCCATCTGATCAGTATATTTTATGTATTTGTCATGGAAATAAGCTTGAGCTTGCAAATTTAGGCTCAGTTATACACAGTARGTGCAAACACTTGACCTCACCAGCTGCCTCTTTGCTGAACAATATATTCCCTTATACATTTTCCATTTTATATACTTTTGAYATATGAATGTTGAAATGATTGTGGATTTCTTTTCCAGACTATGAAAGTCTATCATTTTACATTTAATATGATAGGAAATGTTAGCAACCTAGGAGGTTACAGCTTGTGATAAACCCACATTTTAAGGCCTGATCCAGATTCTTGATACAGAATACAGAAAATACAACAGAAACAACCCTCTCAGAAGGATTGTTCTGCCTTCCACATAAAGTGTCTTCAGCTGTTCTCAAAGACARGATGAAACCATATCTAAATAAATTTTGACAATTAGAATATTTGATTCGAGTTTTTTGGTCTTTACTGTTCACTGACTTTGTCTATGTGGTTAATAGAAGGTCAGTCACAGTCAAATACTTTGGTGGGTAGTCATATAACTGGAAATTCAATGGATTTCTTGAAATTAGACAATGTCATCCATATAATTTTTAAATAATATTTTAAAAGTAAATATGCAAGGTGTAACCATAGAAGATACTCTTTCCTAGTAACCCTAAGCATTACAAGTTTGCCAAAGTCTTTCAACACAACTGTGCTTTTTAAAATGTAATTTGTATTCATTGTTTCAATATATACATACTAAATGCCTTCATTCTTACAATTTCCTGTTAAATAAAATATCCTTGGAAAGGTTTCTTGTAGTTAAATATTCAAAAACTGCAGAGACAGAGTGGAACTATGTCTGTTGCATTAGCTTTCCAAATATTTTCATTAATCCACTCTGCTGTATGTCACAAAAAATTCACATATCTTCTGTACCTCAAATAAGCTATTCATTTGAACAAATGTTCTTTAGTAATTGTTTCTGTTTGGTGTGRGACCAAAATTTTCTTTTTTTCATACTATGCCTTAAAACCTCTTTCTGATAGATACTTCCCCAAATAAATAATTTCTGCCTTTCTGTAYGATTGAGTTAGTGATTGATATAATTGGATAGGAAGGAAGAAAGAATAAGAATGTTATTTCTTTTCATTTTTCCTTTCTAATGCATTTTGCTCCTTGTAGAAATCTTGAYGTGCAAAACCACTTTGTGGTTTGTGTGTCGTGGTTTCATTATTGTTTCTTAAAATTTACTCTGTGGCTCCCTACATTAAAATATTTTAAGTGCCCCATACAGATATTTGAACAATGTTTGAGAAAGCTGTGTTAAACATGAATCCCTGTGAACTCTCTGGTGAARTATTTGATACATTTCACATCTCCTAAGACTATGCCTCATCAGACACTGACAATTTCTTGAAACCAGCTGGGAATTCTATGCATTTTCTTCTGTGAGGTATTATATCTATAGCTTTATCACTCATTGAAATAAAGAGGAATTGCCAGAGGAAGAGATGACCCTTGTCTTTGAAAGTGTAGGACATAAACCCCAAATGTATTATACCTGGATGACAGCCAAAATGACACATGCATATTTATTTTGAAGCAAGCTGAATTTTGGAATGATAAACAACTGCTCTCATACTGCAGTTTATGTGRTCTTCTTAACAGAATTATAACTGTACAATGCTGCCAATTCTCTTTAAGATGAATATCCTGGATTATTGACTTACTGTTTGGCAGCAGATGTTCATAATACTTGTCCTGAATAACATTTGGCCAAAATTAGTAACTGCTTTAGGAAAAATAGGGTGAAATCCAAGATTTTTTTTTTTCAATCTCTACATCCCAATATTTTAATGCTGTAATTTAGATACAGAATAGTTATTCAAATAATTGATTTAGCTAGTGGAAAATAAAGTGCAATGGCATTTTATGTGTGGTGTGTGTTTTTGCTTTCCTTTACAAAGCCTTTTATCAGTAATCCCTGCTGCCTATGGCAAAAAATTCTCTGCTATCCGTAGAAAAAGGAGGAACAGCAAATTTGCAGGAAAATGAACTGAAGATCATCCTCAAGTAAGTGTTTTTAATAATATGCTGACTATTTTGCAAGCCTAATCGAACCCTCTAAAAGGTCTTTTTCTGTCCTTCACATGCCCTTTTCCTAGCAAATAGGAAAGTTTTTTGTTTGATCAAATGAACTGTTAATCACTGCTAAATTAATTCAGTTACAGAAATCCTATTTGCTTTGAGTCCTGTAACGTAAAATTATGTTTAAATCTTTTGGGCCAGAGGGGTGACACATTGTTCATGCAGCATTCAAACCTTACAGTAGAATTGGGAGAGTTCATTTTGTGATGGCTGCTTCCAGTCTATAAATATATTTTTCCTTTGATTTTAARAAAATGAAAGCTAGCTTCAATTATACTAGAGAAAGAATTAATTGCTTTCTATCCAACTATGATTGCTTTGTTAGTATTTGTTTATTTTTTTGGTGGCTTTTCTATGAGAGTATGAGTGCCATTAAATATCTTCTACATCCTTCTCCAGGAACAAGGGCACGGAAATATCTTTAGTTGCAAAGTAATACATCCAGATCTTGAAAACATTAGTTGCCAGGATGTTTTCAGGTTTCACCCTACTGAAATCTCTTTTTATGGTAGTGAGAAGGGTTGTGTCACCATAAAAAAAATCCTTTTTGATTTTTGAGAAGCTGCTGCTGCAGCTAATGGCTTTTGTGTGTTTTTGTAATGCTAAAAATAAAAATGAAAACAAAAAACAAAAACAAAAACAAACAAACAAACAAAAAACCTTCTTGTTGTCGTGGGGTGATTTGATGATAATGTATTCCCTATTGTCTGCTTTATGCCCAGAAAAGGGTCCTGCAATTTTAACATAGGTCTGGGAGAAGGGGGTAGTCGGGGGAATTCTTTCGGTGGTCTGTGCTCAAACACAGAGACTCCCCCAGGTTGTTTTCCTCAGCTCTGCTCTGAGAGAGGGAATTAAACTTTTTGTTTGTAGCGAGCTTCTCTCTGTTAGCTGAGGCAAGGAATTTTTTCCTGGGACTGTGGCTTCTTCTGGAGCTGCTCTGGTGCTTCTCCTGGAGCTTTGCTCCAGCCAAGCCCCAGGACACTGCCGGGAGCCCCAGGCTGCAAGGACCGCGCATCCCAGCTCCGGAGCACAGGGAAACTGAGCAGGACCCTGAATGCATCAGCTTTCTCCTCTGTGAGAAGCGTCAAATATTAACAGTTGTTCCTTTTTGACCTGTGCCTGTGTGCACTCTGCTTTTTTGTGTACGTGCACTCCGTTTAGGTTTTTTTTTTCCACTTTCCACCCAGAAATTCCTTTTGCAGCTGGCGTCCAGGAGGGAGTGCTGGAACCTGCTTTCTCTAGAGGAGACATTTTCTCCCAAACTTGTCTCAAACCGAGACACTTGTATATAGTTTTGTGGTGTTTTTTGTGCAGAAACATTTTTTCCACTAGAAGAGAAATGGGAAATACAGTAATAGTTGTCTAACTCTTGTGTAACTTTGCTATATGTAATTGAATAAAACATAAATAAGTGACCTGGATGGAGAGTGGGGAAAAGGGAACAATTATCCTACTGACAGGTTTCCTGTCTTATAATTTTATAARTCAGTATACTTCACCAGAACTATAAAATGTATAGAACTCTCTCAGACAGGGAACTGAAAATCCTCAATCTATGAAGTTTTATAGGGTCAAAACTATCCAYGTTTATTGTCACCTGCAGAATTCAGAGTCAAATATTAGTCCAGAATAAGTACAGTTAACTTACAGCAATCTACAGCCAATTCACTGAAGCTGAAAAAATGCTGTGGATGCAGAGATAGTTCCCTGTCCAAAAGTAAGCAATGCTATGCTTGTTGATTTCAAGACAGCTGTTCCAGCTGTTTTTTACTGGGAGGTACAGGCACTAATCATACCGGAAAGTCTAACAGGCTTCATGCAAAGCCAGCAGAGATGGCTCTAAACRGTAGTTCCATTGAGGACTGCTGAGTGGAAATGCCTCATTGTCCTTGTACAGACTGAGTTA
The DNA here is from genome assembly GCA_902810485.1 of Alauda arvensis. Lineage (NCBI taxonomy): Eukaryota > Metazoa > Chordata > Aves > Passeriformes > Alaudidae > Alauda > Alauda arvensis. The sequence continues at coordinate 410,075 of CADDXX010000205.1, read as the reverse complement.
TACATGTATCTATATATGACCTGGGTTCATTTCAGTCAGATGTATCTTGGAGGACATATTGATATTTTCTCTATACTTGTTAAGAACAAATTATTATCCTTTTGAACTATGCTTTTTGTTTGCTTGGGATATCCCATAGACCTTAAATGTCTCCAGAGATTGAGGTTGTAATATTTTTAAAATTTGTATTTGCAAGTACRAGTTTATAGACTGCCCATAGGTGTTTATATTTTGTGGCATTGACAATGAAAACCTTCATCTGTATCAACCAWTTCACTGATGAACATGCATTATTTTGTCATCTCTTGTCTCAGAAACAGAATAAATAAGTGTTTTTAGAATACATATTTGACAAATTGGAAAGCATGCTGTGGGATGTAGGATGAGATCCTTTTTCTCCATAGTGATTAACACATGACCATAAAACAGTACCTCGCTGCAAATGAATGTGTTCCAGGCTGCTCTGCTATGAACCCTCACTATACTGAAAACTGTGGATAACTTGTGCTGTACAGCTGGACAATTGTGTTAAAATGAAGATAGAGACAYCACCTGTGTATCTTCTTGGCCCTGTCCACATTTCCCTTATTTTATTTGGTGTAATTTATCCTGTCCTGAAGCTAAAAATGTGTACTTCTGTGACATTAAGTCTGTGTGTTGTTGCAAAAAAAAAGCCAAGACTTCAGCTGTGGGAATTCACATACCAGCATCTTGAGCTAATCTTTGCATCTCTGCTACCAAGTTTAGCAGCAGGTTCATCAAATTTCAAAGTCCTTTCAAATTTCAAAATTATTTTTTATTATCAGGATCTCCAAATTAATAAGCACATTTAAATAGAATGTGTTTCACATGRACTATACTTTCATGAGAGGTTAAACCACTTGGCCTTGACAGCTGCTTGGCTGTGTGGTTTTTTAGTTTTACCAGGTCCCTACCAAAACCAAATTTTTGCCGGTTGATTAATTTTGGCTGCATCAGCTCCCATTCCTTCTAAGCCCTTATCTGCTGGAAAGCAGATATTCAAATATCTTGAAAATAAAAATCCTGCAACCTGTATAACAAAAATTGCAATTTATTTTGCGTATTTGAAATGGCAATCCTAGAAAAGGCCATCATTGCAATATCTGCACGTGAGGCATCCACATTGCTGCTGAGTTCAGCTCCTCTGTTCCTTTTCATTTTTTGACATTAAGAGGTGAGTCAAAGGCATGCCAAGCAACATAAGCTACTAGGAAARGTTTGCTAATGCTAAATGAAAAGGCTTGCAGCTTTTCTGGTGAGTCCTTTCCTGGTGAAGGAATTTAGCAAAGCTTCAGTTAAACATATGTAAATGTTAAACAGAGATCATATGSCAGAGATCTATATTTAATGAAAAATGTTATTTCTAATGCAGAAATAATGGTCCTATTTGGAAGCATTGGTTTGTAGATTTTTTTTCTAAGCAATCGGTTTGAATTTCTGTACTTATTCTCTCAAGTTTTTATAGTATTTATACTGAAAAACTCAAAAGTGGTTGGTAATACTGCTATTTATATTTGTTTTGTTTTGAGTCTTGCCAAACATGAAATAACTAATACTTTTAAATTTGATTTTKGCATTGTTTCTTTGGTTTCTTCTACTTTCATACAGCAGAAAACCTTCTGTATTTCTAAGATACATGGGAAAATAKAATAATTGTTGAAATGCTTGATTGCTGTTAACAAGATGCAACATAAGGTGCATYCCTTTYCATCARTGTCATCTTCCACAAAACACTAGGCTTTTAAACCCACAAAATGTACCCATTTCCAGTTCTTAAAGTGACACAATTTAGTTTTAAATTCTTCTTGTATTCATTATTCAAGTTCAAAAGAAGAAATTAGAAATTTRTATTTTTTACATCATCAGTAAGCATGTTTCTTGTCTCTACTGCTTTGTTGATGRAGATTTCTCTAGTAGCTAGTGCTACAGCTTTCTGAATAAATGAGTCACAGATTCAGATMTGMAAATTGTCTTAATTAATAGGAAATTGTTAACAGGAAAATCCATAAATAGTAGTCCAYAGTATTTTTTATTTTGTGACCCTATGTTTCTTGTGTTCTTCAATTTTCCATACACTGGTTTGGTTTTCTCCATGTTTCTTCTTTTTAATCGGCCTCCAACATTTCTTTTAAAACAGTATCCCAATAAATCTTTGATTATATAACTTTAATTTTACCTAGATCCGATAGAGAAAAAATGAGGGTGATTTTTTTCAATAAACTTACTTTACTAACACCAACAGTTACTTGTAGCTTTTTTTTTACACCCTAGTAATATTTACTTTAAATTCTATGTAATTCCATTTGTATAAAATGCAGGAAGAATATCAAGACCAAAAACACTTAGTCTAGATTTGTGTTTGGTACTTCTGCATCTGTTACTCATAATAATTTAATAGTTTTATATCAGTTTTGCATCTGTAAGATTCACCTAAAAACTTTCTATGATAGAGAAATAATTCATAGAAGGATTTAAAAATAAATTTATATTTATTCTTTTCCCACATCTAGTTCTATATCATGGAATCATATGGCTAAAGGGTGTTCAAGAGCTCAGTTATCAAATTCATGGTCCTAGCTCAAATTAGATTCACTTAGATTCATTCCAGCCTTTATAGTTTTACCCATGCTTGGTAACCTAGTAGCTTTCTCACACACTCACTTCYATTGGTCTCTCTACYACTGGARTTTCTTCCCCAACACTGAAACGAAACTCYCTTTACCCAGCACTGAAACTAAATCCTCCTTACATGGAGAACACACTGTGCTTTTCTTGTTTGCAGCAGCTTCTGGGTATTTTAGAGCCACAATTACATGATCCCCAGCCTTCCTTTTGCACATTAGGCAACTCCCAGCTCTTCTCTCTTGTGAGTTTCCTTAAGCCTCATCTCATTCTCTTTGATTYTTTTTCTGGAACTTCTTCATTAGTGTCTTAATGTTCTTAAATTGCTACATCCCRAACTGGAGAATCCTACTAAACCTGAATCCATATGGCCACTGAATATAGAGGGGCTGCTTCACATTTTGCAGACAWTGTTCTRGTTTGTATCTTGATCTCCAACTGCAACCATTCGCAAGTTCCTTCCGGCATGATAAACACATCTCTTCACAGAAGTATGAAGTGTGCTCCCTTTTTCCACCACTGCATATTGGCTGTCAGCAAATTTATATGCTTTTATATTTGCATCAGTATTTAACGGATTCAGTATTCTCGTTTATCCTGTTTTGGATTTGGTGAGAAGGCATCCTGTTAAACCATGAGAAACAAAGCATGAAGTGCTCCTTCTTCCACCAGGCAATAACTTTCACCACCAGAAACCCTACAGCATAACTGTCTGTGGTTGTTCCATGCTGACTTCACCATTACATATTTTAAATTAATCAGTATTCCAGGGGAATCATATTATACAAGTAATTGTAAGCAAGCACAAAAATATTAGCATTTATTCAAAAGGGTTTGTATAAACCAAGATTTATTTGTGAGACAGAGCACTAGAGATACCTGTTATAAATTTTCACAGAACTGAGGTTCTTATAGCCATTTCAGAAATCTCCTGTTTTCATTTGGATGTGATAAGCTAGAAACAAAGTACAAAAAGAAAAAAAATTGAAAAGCAGAACATTTGACATTAAAAAATTTATCTAAGGAACAATACTGTCATGCCAGTTGTCATCTAAACRGGAAAAGTCACATGATGTGAAAATTGCATTCACCAATGTGTGATACAAARTCACATATTTATTAGTGAATTTGTGAATGATTAGATAAAATGAAATCATGTCCCAACAATTAATAAATAACATGCCAGCATGTTATTTATTAATTGTTTAAAGGATTTAAAAACATCTTTTCCTTATCTCCCTTATAAAGTGAACTATTCCATAAATCTTTCTGGTTATTTTTTCCTTTACTTGATTCATATAACACTGAGTATTACAAGAAATTYTTGTCAGTCACTACTGTGAATAACAGCACCATTTACACAACATTTCAGTCTTCATAAAAATAGTTTTTGTTCTTTGTCTGTTTGTGCCTTACCACCCGTCAGCAGGTGTGACATGAATTTCAGAGATCTGACATGTTCTTTGCAACTTCCTCAATGTRCAGATGAAAAATACACACTGTGAGGTAAATTCTTCATTGTGACCCAGAACTACAACCTTTCTTTGGAATTATACCATGCTTTGTTTACAAACCATCACAATGTAATACCTTCTGGAATAAATAATCACTTTCACCTTTTAGGTAGCTGTTAGCCCAAGCCTTAAATATATTAGCATATTTTAAAAACAGGTCTTAAGGGTGTTCAGCTTCACATAAATAGAAGAAAGGTGGGTTTTTTCCCTCTGGAACACAAGAATTACAATGACRTAATYTTCCATGTATGATTACAACACAAAACCAGTAGGTCATAATCCACAAGTGAGTGTATGGTGTATGAAATTTATTCTTAAATATTCTTTAAATGCATTTTAAGGCAACATAATTACTTTAAAATTATTTATATTGCACATTTATATTCTCAAATAATTACATATAGCAAGTAACAAAAATGTRCACAATTCCTTTTCATTATGTTACATTTTCCTGACCTGTGACAGACCAGCAAACTGGTATTCCTAATACAATATTATTGCAGACATGAAACTCCAAAACATTTGTATCTGCAGTTTTAGAAATCTGATTGCTGGAATTTGTTTCACCAATTACTTGAAGTGAGGATTCTAGTCAAAAATTGTATCAAAACCCAAAGTAAATAGTATGCAGAAACCAGTATCTAATGAATCCATATAATACTTGGCATACATTTTTTATTAACATCTTTTTGTTAGGACATGAAAATTTTAGCTGATGACTTGTTTATTGAAAATAATAATGCAACTTTTACTTTCTTTAGTGGAATTTRAATTCAGTTTTCTGCATAGTAATGAAAGAAAGTAACAAAACTTCCCCATCAGAATTTTTTYGTTGCACAAACATAGATTTTGACCAGTCTGCCTTATTATCCTTTATTTATACATTAGTTATGYTGACTTAGAGTGAATGCTGTAGAGATGTTCATTCCTCTGACCTGAAAGCGTGGATGAATCTGTGATTCCATACAAACACATAGTCCTGAACATAGAAAATGTGTGTTGAAAGAGAAGCATGAAGCAGAAGCAGACATACTACTGGCCTTTTTCATCTAGAGTGTCTAAAATGTAGAAGCTCTGTTTTGCTAATGCTCTGTTTGGAGAAGGGGTAGTATTTAGCCAGAGGGCCTGTCACTATTTTCTCTTTAACTAGTGACTTCAAAGATTACTGGCTAGTATATTAGAGGCTAGAGTTCAGCTAAAGCAATAAAAAAAAGCTTCTGCACATTTTATCCAAAAATCTTAGAAGTTCCCTACTCACATTAATAAAATAAATCCTGTAACTTCGCAGCAATTATAGAATTATTGTCCAATTTTCCTATGAATATTGAGAAGATAAGGTCACACACATGTATAATCTTGAGTGAAAGCTCATATGTMCTGACCTTATTCTATGGATAAAGAATGCAGCATATCTTTATCCATAGAATAAGGTCAGGATATATGAGCTTTATCCACAGGGTCCTCAGAAATACAGATGTAGCGACTATTTTAAGCTAAGATTATATTAACAAAATTTTGTCCATTTTCTTTAAAACCTTTTTTCCCCSATATCTTCTGTTTTAAAAACCTTCATAACCTGGAATTATATCAAGAATGAAATATGCAAAATGTTAAAGATTTCAGATGGCAGGCCTTTCAGTCTAGGTCAAGGGTAATTCATTATGTGTGTATCAATAATGATGTATCCTTTTCAGTTTGTAACATTCCTGTTATCAAAAAATGTAAGCTGTGTGATCACAATGAGAAAAAAACTAGCCAATTAATTATAGACTACTTAATTTTTTTCTGTGTATTTTTTGGAAGGGTTACTAGAAAATAAAAAAGTAAGCTGCAGGATTAACTTTGTGAAGTTTTACTTAAGTCAACCAGTTTTTGAAGAGGCATTCATTCAACTCAGGCATGACTTCAAATCCTGCTCATGAATGGCAATACATTTAAAAACTGTAATCAARGTAACATTGTCTCTGGCAGAAGAGGAATTTTAGTGTGAACTCTAGATTCCATGCTAGAGAGAAGCTMAGAACAGGTGTCACACCATGAAATCTTGAGTGTAATGCAAATAAAGGAAAGTTAATTTCCCCGTTATAACCACTTTTTCCCAATAGGTGCACACTCAGTTTTTATTATGCTTCTGCCTGATCTGAATCTTGTAGCTAATCATTGTGAAGGAGGAAGTTGGGTAGGAATGTATACGTTTGAAAGGTTTCCATTTTTCAAAACTCAATGAACAGTAGRAACACTTTCAATTTTTATAAGATTTCACTTTCATTTTTAAAATGAGATTTCGGAACTATCTTGTAGATATTTCAAGCCTGAATAGCATTTCAAATTTGTCTTCTGTTGGTCAAAGTTAAGTCACAAAAGCCATAACTGAATACATTACTGCATTTTTTGTTGTGGACARTAATAAGGAGCATGTAAACCATATTGTTGTAAGGTGTAATGGTTCATCTAATGCATAATATCATCCTTGCTTCAGTGGACAAAATTCTCAAAAAGGTGAAACTCATCTGAAAGAAAACTATTAGATATACAACATTTTGCCTTGTTGGAATATGTTTCTGATTTTAAGTAATGACTTAACACCCTCAAGTGAGAAAAGCAAAACCTCTGGAAAAAAAGACTTTGAACAGTTTGTCTGCAAACCAGGAGGTCTCAGTTTCCTATTTTACCTTATAAATTCAAGTATATTCAAGTATACAACCTCTCTTTGGACATTTAAATACTATATCTTTATTCATAATTTATAACAGTGGTCCATTCCCAGCATATTGCTTTATTGCTAMTTACAATTAAATCCCCCACTGGAAAATATATGTTTTAACAGAAACAAGGATGATGTTTCAAATGTGGGCTTGTTCTTTTTATGGTTGCTGTAAGTATATAATTATCCAACAGCAGGTGAAGTGGTAGGAGCTCACCTAGTGAATTCCTACCTAGTGAAGGRRAGATTCAGATAYCTTACTCCAAATTGCATYATGGATATTCTTAYGTTTCTTATGTTCTGGACTTGCAGGACATTKTAATGGTGATGAAAGAATTCCCTAATTTTTGACTGTTCAGCATCACATCTAGTATGATATGAACCACAAATGAAATTAGGTGCAGCAGGCTAGCAGTCCTGTAATCATCATATGCCTACACTAGGCTTTTATGGTGTAATTTTAGACATGCTCTTGGCATTGTCTCAGCTCTGTTTTTCAAAACCAAAGCATGACTTCCTCTTGCCTGGTGAGATTGTGGTTTTTAATGTGGAGAAGAGATGCTACTTTTCACATCTTTTTCTTGGATTTGTAAAAATGTTGTGCATAAAA